>JAOWCC010000064.1:22401224-22452105 GCA_030867875.1 Actinernus sp. WN-2022 | reverse complement strand
TCTCCTTGGGCCGATGTTCTTGGAATTGTGGCACTGACGCCACAGGGGTCTCTCCTTGGGCCGATGTCCTTGGAATTGCGGCACTGATTACCACAGGGTCTCTTCTTGGGCCGATGTCCGTAGAATTGCGGCACTGATTACCACAGGGGTCTCTCCTTGGGCCGATGTCATTGGAATTGCGGCACTAATTACCACAGGGGTCTTTCCTTGCGCTGATCCTTTATCTATTGTACACAGCCCCCAGTCTTCGATACAACCATGAATCTTGAAAAACATGTTAATGAAATTTGTAAGAGTGCATTCTATCACATTAGAAATATTTCACAAGTAAGACGATTTCTCAGTTATGATTCTACGAAGACCCTAGTTCATGCATTCGTCACCTCGCGAATTGGTAGATGCAACGCCCTTCTCTTTGGCTTACCTAGTTCTATTATGCAGAGCCTGCAACACGTGCTTAACTCAGCTGCTAGGCTTGTAACATTATCACGCAAGGCTGAGCATGCCACGCCGCTATTGATGGAGTTACACTGGCTCCCGGTTGAGCAACGAGTTTATTATAAACGTTTGCTATATAGTATAAGGCAGTTAATGGTATGGCCCCGCGCTATGTCAGTGAGCTACTGGTGCCTTGTGTACCGCGGCGAGCTCTTAGGTCAACAGACATGATGAAGCTCCAGCAGCCTATGATTCTTTTAAAATCCTAGGAGTCTAGGGCGTTTTCATTATGTGCACCGAGCCTAGTGCTACCACTAGAAATTAAGCGTAGCGCCAGTGCAGAGTATTTTAAAAGCAAATTGAAAACTTATCTTTTTAGACAAGCTTATTATTAACTAGTAGAACTATTATATTGGTATTTTATCATTATTATTATTACTATTACTTTCGCATAATTTATATATTTTAAAATCTTGTTTTCGTTTTAAATATATAAATCATATTTTTAAATCTGATTTGTGTAACCAGAATATTGTAAAGCGCACTTGGGCACCCTGGAGAGCGCGCTATATAAATAATAAAGTATTATTATTACGCCAAAATGTGCAAGATTTCTTTTGTTTTATTACACATGGCTGAAGTTCTTAGCAAGGACTTACATACATGTATACTTTATTGACTTATCCCCAAGGGGCTCTTCAGAGACAATTTAACATCATTGAAAAATATATAAATACAGGGGAACCTCTCTGAGACCACCTCTCGTAGGCGACCACCTCTCTAAGCGACCACTTACCAAAAGCCCGTTTTGTCTCGCAGCCGTCAAATCACTGCATTTAATACCTCTCGTAAGCGCCCACTTTTCCAGGTCCCGAGGGTGGTCGCTTACATATATAATAATTACAAATACGCGTTACGAACGACAACCGTTGACGTTACTGATTGTCTCTGCTAATGTACGCTATCCAAGGTATCCTTAGGGGCTTTCAGAAGCCATTTTAAAGTTTATAAATCATGTCTATCCGGCAGAAAATCGCCATTATATCACACTTGACACGGTTTTCTTTGTTCTTCATGGGGGTGAAACTCTGGTATAAACCCGTTCAACAATAGACTAATTAAATCATAAATCTGAGGTTTATAACTGTTACAGGGAAGTTTATAACTCAGTTTTAAACCTCTTTTCTATTTGAGAAAACCTCGCCAAATGTGATATAAGTCAGTTTCATACCTCGAATCTTCGGTTCTCGAGCTCGGTATGAAACTCTTACTTATAGTTAGAAAAACAACACGGGACTCAACCCTTGTTTATGACGTAACTGATACGTGTGCGGCGGTAACCAGGCCTGGGCTTGAATCTAAATTTGATTTCCAGGTCCGGGTTTTTCGTGAAAATATGTCGAATTCCGGGTTATAGCTCAACAGAGCATGATGTGACCCTAAATCTAGACGCATAAGACCTCTGTGAACCATGCATGGTTGTAACCACACTCAGTACCAGCAGATGTCGGCTTGGCGTGCTAATCATATGACTATAACTAGTGAACGTGACCTCAGCAATCTACACTCACAAATACAGCTAGTTAAAGCGTAACGGGGCTATGTGATAGTGTTGTGCATGTAATGAATCAATGTTCGATTGGTGGCTGTTAATTGCCTACACTGTAAAAACCAACTGATTGAAACAACCAATTTTAATGGTTGCAACCATTTATTAATGGTGCTTTTGACCAATTATAAATGGTCAAAATACAACCCAAAAAATATGGTAATATTAACCTTTAAATAACTGGTTGAAACAACCAATTTTAATGGTTGCAACCATTTATTAATGGTTCTTTTGACCAATCATGAATGGTCCAAATATAACCAAAAAACTATGGTAAAATTAACATTTTTAGAATGGTCAGATTAACCTTTTTAAATTGGTTAGCCATAGTTGTATTAATTACGACAAAACAACCAATTACAAATGGTTACTTTAACGAATCATAATATGGTACAATCTACCCATTTGGAAATGGTTGTAATTATACATAGAAATAACCGTTTCTTAATGGTAGAATTAACATTTTCAAAATGGTTGGACTTTTGCTATATTCAACTTATTACCAAGTAAATGAGGTACATTCAATTAGGAATATTTTTACCAGGATGTTGAAACTAAAACAAAACCAATAACGATTTGACAAGATTACTATTGTGATTTCAGAGATTTGGAGTAGAATTTGGAGTAAAATTTAAGCGTTAAAATCACCCAACCGAATGAGTTGAATTAATTCTTCCTTGGAGTTAGCTAAAAACTCTTTGAAAACACATAGGCATGCCGAAGTCTAGTTTCATGAGCCGATTCCTATGCCGTAGATCGCAGCGAGTGGGTAAAATGATAAAGCCGAGTCCGGAAATAGTTGTCTCAGATGCGAAGAACCGGGTATTTAAAAAAATCTCTACTTTGCGAGGAAGTTTGCATGTAAATTGCTTATAAATGCATTAATAAACGAAAAATAATACTATAGTACGAAATAATATTATGAAAATAGTCCGGAAGATCAATCGATCTAGTCCGCAGTTGTTCCGCGAGTACAACCGTGTCTCCTGGTACAGAAGTATAGAGACTGGTAACTACAGTATGCGGTCAGCGGCAACGCTCATGAGTATATCAAGTTTCGGCGGGCGAACGATTTCAACGGTTGCACGACGAAGCATGCAGTTTGTGAGCGTTTTTTTCCTACAACTTCAGCGGATTTACAGAAGGTTACTAAGTTAAGAGTTTTGGAACCAAGCTAAGAATTCATGAAGACGTCGTTTGGGCCGTGAATGGCTCTTTATGGGCTGATATCCTTGGAGGAAACGAAACACTAAAGACGTACAGTTCGAAGATTATACTAAGACGGTAAGTTTAAAGTAATCCTTAATTTACCTACAAGTAGATATGTCGATCAGTAGGTCCCTTAATAATACTAACAAAAAGTAAATGAGTATTTCATGGATGAACTAATTTATAATAAATGCATGTGGCCCATGGTCCAACTGCTGGGTTAATGAATTTGCTCTCACCTTGACGAACAGATATTTTAGAGTGAAAACACAAAGTCTCATTACATTTACAACTTAAATACACATTGGCGACTCGCATTAACACTGATCTAGTTACAAGCTTAGGACATTGTAGTCTCCTTCGCACCCGACGGTTGCGAAGGAGACTAAGGACATTGCGTGGTATTTGAGTATATTTTAAATAATGATAAAAATAGACATAGTCGACCTCGTGTCTCAGCTCTACCCAAAAGTCTTCGCGGGCACCGGTATGTTAATCATATTATAACTTCCGGCCCATACTTCCGGTAAGCTACTAAATATACAAAGTAGCACTGTCATGGACAATGGCCACATGCATATAAACGTAATATACATTTTGACTACAACTGGCCAGTGTCTCAAGGTCATGTGAAAATCACTTGCAAATCAAACATTTTAGAACAGCAAAATCCAGCACGATCCTTTCTATCTCCTATCACGTATGTTTGGGGAATGTTGTCCTTCTAAGATGTTTGATTTTTTTATAATTTTCAAATGAATTCGTAAACACAACTTTTATTTGAATTGGAATAGTATATGGCCCGTTTGAATGGAAATGGTTCGTGAATTTGTAAACCAGGCCTTGGTGAATCCATATGTATTTTTGGGGTAGCACTTTGCCTTTCACCTCTGTCTCCCCGTTTGTGAGTTGAGTTTGTTGGTTTTTTGCTCTTGCTCCAAGGGTTTTTCCGGGTTTCTCCAGTTTTCGTTCCTCCATAAAAACCAACATGCTAAATTCCAATTCAGTCTGTGATTTACATTGTAGCCAGGTCCTGGCTTAGATCAGCCCTGTGGTTGTGCCGTACGTTCCTGGTCCTGTTACAAATTCATGCTTATTTTTATCTGTTGACATGCACCTGTGTAGTTTTTCGCATGGTCTATGTTTTTTTGGATAAACAGTTAAATGTTGAAGACTGCATTTGTGTAGGCTGGACTCCTTTGAGGACTTCAGTTGGCCAGAATTGATTTAAAATATTCCTGGCTTCATTTTTTTTAAAGAACTGGAAACTGTTCAAACTTATGAGAGACATACGCAGTTCAAATTTTATTAAAATCCCTTGGGCGGAAGTTGGCAAAAATTGAGATTCTTAATTTCTCACCTTATAAAATGAATGTTGAAAGGTTGTACATTTACACATGTACATGTAGCTTTCTGCCAATAGAAGTGATTAGAATCCAAGAAGGTTAAAATTATTTACCAAAGCTTATGAAATCTTGATGCCAAACAAAATATTATTGACGGTGCTAGCAAAAGAAAAAAAGTTGTGAAGATTTATTTAGAGAAAGTAAAATAGTCTGGGTTTAAAAAATATTTTTCAGGGTTTTCAAAAAAAACTACTACAGAGAATTGTTTTAAAAGTTTTTGAGCATTAAATTCAATCTTTCATAAGAATAATACGCTTAGCAAATTCTATCACTGAGAAATATCTACAATTGGAGATGATTTATCATTATCATAATGACCAGGGGAACATACAAGGGATAACTAATTTCTGTAAATGCATGGTTGTGCATTGTACCTCCTGGTCATTATGATAATTTCTCGACTTTTGAATGCACATGCCTATGCCGTTAGTTAACTGTGGCCTGTTTCATGAGAATGTTGTTGTCAATGGTGATGTAATACAATAAGTTCTTTATTTAGTTTCTTACTTGTACAGGGATCTGGGGCTTATAACGAATAGTGAATTTCTGTTCTAAAGCAGAAACCAGGGGTTTGTAAACATTGGTTGGATGCCAAATTGCTTCCAGGTCAATAACAAATAGTATGTTTCATTTTTTATAGAACGATGCTAAGACTGATATTGTCCATGAAGTGGAGGAGAGCAAGTCCCCATGACTGGTGTCGTCAGGCACACTTGAGGATGTGTAGTCCCTGACTTTGGCTGCAGAAGGAATGGTTGTGTGTCCATTTCCCCAAGGTGGCATAAACATTATTAATGTGATAAAATTGCTATAATCAAGCTGTTATACATTTAATACATGTGGCTTGTACCCGATTGGCCACTCCAAAAATGTTTATGTTTTTAGAGTACTGGCATGCTCCTTGAAAAGCGGGGGGTGGGGGGGTTTCTCTGCCAATAGGTGTAGACAATTTTATTTCCAAGAGTAGCTGAATGGCTGCACGGAAGGGTTTTCCAGTGATTCTACATGAATATTTTTTTTTCAACTTTCATTTTTATACATCATACGTAGCAGTAATGGCACTTATTTACTATCCAAATTATTAAAACGTGCAGTCGGGAGCCAGCCTCCATGGAAGCATTTGTATGTACCATGTGATCGAAGTTTTACATACCATGCAATGTCTGATCTCTTGGCTTGTTGGCCTTATTCCAGTGAAAGGCGGTTTATTGAGCTTGAATCCTTGCTAATACATTTCCCTCTCTCGTAATATCGACCCAGCTTTTATAAACAAACATGCCGTTCAGCGTAAAAGCTAGCAAAGACAATCAATAATTTTCAGCACGTGGTACATGTATATACAAAATTTCAATCACGTGGAACAGATGAATGCTGCCTCTAGGCTGGCTCTTGACGTGACATTTTACCACTTGTGATTTTCATAGTAATATCTCTTTTGTGACGGGTTTCACATGAATTGCTCGATTAAGTTTGATTTAGTTTTTACTATAGCGGAAGTTGTTAATGATCAAGTTACCATCAAGGTGGTCACTAAAAATTAATATACTTTTCAAACATGATTTGGACTGTGAGATATCATTTTGAATTTGTACGTACATAATAGAATTAGTAGGATTCATTAATTAATCGATGAATCTTTAAATCTAACAAGAACATAAATGTCAGGTTTTACTTAATCTGTATATAGTTTCAAAAAGTTGTGTGTGATAGAAGAGGGTGCTGAAATAATGAATGGAATTGAAGTAAACTGTTGAATCAACTAATTATGTATAGAGGCAGCATGACATCTAATTGTAGGATATGTACTTCCTATATATTTCATGCATGCATGAAATATAGTTAGTTTTTTCCATATACATGTACTGTATATTTCACATAATTTGCAAAGGAATAAATATTGTTTAGTAAAAGTAATGTCTGATTGTATTGCTACATATATTTGGGTAGTGTATATTTATGTATTATTCTTTTTGGAAGGTATAAAGTGAAAAAAGGAACTAACATACTACAACCAGAAACTAGTGGTTTATTCGACCAAATAAATTTAGATTTTCAACTATTTATCATTGGTCGAAATAACCATTCAGAACTGGTTGTCTCAGACTCACTCCCTTGACAATATATTATTGGTCATGCTGACCAAATATTATTAGTCAAAAACACCATTCCTTATTGGTCAAAACAACCTTAAATATATTGGTCACCTTGACCATAAATTATTGGTCAAAGTAACCAAAGGTTTTGGTCAAATCAACCATTACTATATCGGTCAAATCAACCATTAAAAAAGGATCAATTCTACCAAAACTAAATGGTTGAAACAACCAAAAAATATTTGGTTGTCTCAGACTCAAATCAAAACCAATTATTTTTGGTTGTTTCAACCAGTTGGTTTTTACAGTGTACAACCAGTTAATGCTCCCTCCCTTAGCGTTTGACAGGGCCGTAGCGCCCTTAGGGGCTGTGCCCCCCCCCCCCCCCCCAAACTTTTTCCAAAAACAAACAAACAAGGTACCTGGCCCCCTCGGAAACCCAGGGGATGTTTTTGTCGAACTCTGTAAAACGGCGTGTCTCCAGCCACAGCCGAAACTCGCTTGAGCCACCAACGCGAGACTAGTCAACTCGCTTTAAAAAAATAATTTGCCATAGGCTCGTTGACCCTGACAAGGTCACGTATGCGTAAACAACTCTAGGACTAACACGAGTATTAATAAGTTCGCGCTTGAAAGTTGAAACCTCCCCTTCGGCGAAAAATTGAAGCCGTGTATAGTAAAAAAATCCATGGAGTAATAGAAGTTTATTTGTAAAGCCGCCGGGGAAAAAAGTAGCACTGGATCTTCGAGCATGTACAAGTCACAGAGCTAATTCGGTCTATATTGGATTAGCACTTTTCTTTTCAATTCAGTTGTTATTCTTTAGTCTACAAATCTAAATAAAATAAAAAATGGCAGGGAGAATAGGTTTTTTAATCAATCGATTTTCAATGGTATTTCTTTGGGATAAAGAAAATCATTTGACGAGTTTGGGTGCCTGGTGAAATACTGACGTTAAACAGAGAGTGTAATTTTTCCACCATCGAATAATCGAATTTTTTTAAGCAACAACTTGACAACTGAAATTAAATATGTTTTGGTGATGACGTGTTGCGAAATGACTTTGTGCCCCCCCCCCCCCCCCCCCCCAGTTTTTCAGGGCATGCTACGGCCCTGCTGAAATGATATGCAATATTTTCCTTGAAGACTAGATCTACACACATCTTTGTAATGTCACACATTGTCTGTTATTGTAATGTCACACATTGTCTGTTATTGTAATGTCACACATTGTCTGTTATTGTAATGTCACACATTGTCTGTTATTGTAATGTCACACATTGTCTGTTATTGTAATGTCACACGGTAGTTACATTTGCCTATTTGCTTTGATTTTAACCATGTATCTTCAGTCATGTGCGCGAGGTTCGTCAGTTCATATGAAGATCGCTGGAAGTAACTGTCTCCGCGGCCCAGACTGCAAAAAAAAAGGTTTCTCACCTAGCCCGCGAACAGCCCTATGGGACGGAGAGAAAAAGGGACGAGTGCTGGAAAGACAACGAAACCTGGATATCTACTGAGGCAGATTTCGGATCAATCCCGGTTTCACCCCCCCCCCCCGCCCACACACACACATCATCCTAACCTTTATTGGTTAATCATTAATAGAACGATGCATATCCAAGGAGGGGTGGGTGGGTAGGTTCCCGGAAACCGGGATTGAGCCCATATTTCTAGTGGAACTGAGTGTTAGTTCTCGTCCTCGTGTTATCACATCTGTCTTACGTGGAGGCATCAGACCTCTCTGTTTTCTCAGTAATTCGAGAGCTCAGTGGTTGTCTGAACTGACGCCAGCCGCGATGATGCAGGGGGAAACTGGGACGAGCGTCGTGATCACTGCTAACCGGTGGGTTGACCTGCAGACTAGATTTGTGCTTAATCCAACAACCATAAAGCTGGCGACATAAAAAATACAAATCTGGCATCAACAGTTGAGAAACAATAGGATATTAATTAAACCACACAGAACAGGCCAGATCCCATTCTGAAGTAAGGTGCCTTCTGAAGTAAGGTGCCTTTATCATACTATTTTTGTAAATCTTTTTTATAATTTTTGGGGTAAAAATAAAGGTTGTTGTTGTGGTTGAGGTCTGCAGCCCCTCCCCCTCCCCACAATTTGTTTTCGGTGGTCTAAGTTTGTCCCGACTTATATGGGGATTGGGACAAACATAGAGCGAGGTTGGTAACATGATTCGAGGTAACCCTGAACTCATGAAACACTTCAACGAAATCCCTGCAATTTGGGAAACCGCGCTATATTTGAACGAGGGCCTCCCCCCTACTTCCTTTTTTGTCCTCGCCCCATTCTTCCCTCGTTTAAATATAGCGCGGTTTCCCAAATAGAACGCCCGAACCCCACAAATTTTCCTATTAATTTAGAGCTGTCATCAGCTGTTGTTCAACATTTTCTTACTAATCTGGAAGAAGAATCTGACTGGCTAAAATCGGTCTAGCTGTCATTAACATGGTTGGCCGTAGGCCGAGAACTCTTTGCATAATTAACGAAAATGGTGACCTTCATATGTTTTGTCTTTTGACTTTATTTGCGTGGAAAACCTGGTTAAGCTAAAATGTCCCGCTACACTTTGAGAACACATATCGAAGAGGTTCAAACGAGTTTTTATACGGTTCAAATCGGTGCAGAAATTACTTTTTCCGAGGCAAACGGCGCTCGGCAGTTCTTCAAGAACCAGATTCGAGATGACAGCCCTTCTTGGTTGAGTTCAATCTGAAGTTGCGAACTTTCGAGGCCTCAAGTGTTCTTAGATTTCCTGAGACACAGATATTTTACAAGTAGCATGTTAAGCAATACAGAATACTTTTAAAGTTTTAGTAGCAGAAAGTGAAATGATATTTTGTTTCGGGTGAAGTTTGTTGCAGACTTGTGTTGTTCTAGTCGAGTCTGGTATCGCTAGCAAACAGGTGTATGGTTGCCGAAAAGTAGCAATATTCGATGACAGATATGAATGATCATAACCCATCAAATATTTTCTCTCTCGTGTGATTGATTGAATGCGTCACGTGACCCTATATTTTCTCTCCGCGAGCGTATAAGCGCGCGGCATAGAAAATATTTGAAGGATGATAACAATAACCTACATGAGGCGTCGAAATATGCCCTGATATTTGTCCTTGGCCAATATCTGATCCTCGAAGCTCACAGTTTTCCTCGAGCTTCGCTCTCGGAAACTGATCAGATAATGTCCGCGGATAAAATATCAGGGCATATTTCGACGCCACAAATAGGTTATTGTATTTTTATCGAATATTGCTATTTTTCGGCAACCATACAGGTGAGGCCTGTTGTGAATTTATTTGCATGTGAAAACATTTTTAAACCAAAATGTCCCGCCAATGCACATACAATCAATGTATACTCACCAAGATTGCAAGTGAGATTAATACCAGTAACCCCAACGTTCCTCCGATGCCTGCATAAAGTGCTATGTTGAACCCTTCAGAAGTTGTCGTAGTTGGCTTCAGCGTGGTGCTGTAATTGTTGCCAGGCTGAGTGGTGCTCTGCTCGACGTGTACAGTTTTAACTAGTGATGACGTGTTGAGTAGAACTTCAGAAGGGGAACCCATTGGCTGGGTAGTGGTAGCTGGCGATACAGGCTGAGTGGTGCTCTGCTCGACGTGTACAGTTTTAAATAGTGATGACGTGCTGAGTAGAACTTCAGAAGGGGAACCCATTGGCTGGGTAGTCGTACTGACAGTACTGGTTGACACAAGCGCTGCAAGCGGCGTTGTATCTATTGTATATGTAGTAGTGGACAGAGTGGACGTGGACCCCGATGTTGTGTGTGGTGCTGTCGACCAGTCCGTTAAAGACACTTGATTAAAAACACGGGAAAGTAAAAAGTTTTGTTATCAAGCTGTTCAACTCGTCTACAATGATAAGACGAGGAAATGACCTTTTCAATTCAACGGCCTCATGGTTCATTTGTGGGAATCGAGTTTCACCACATTAGACAAATTCAGTTACTTTTGGAATGCTTTTCTCTCTGGCATTCAATAACGACTGTGTCACATATTCTTCTAAAAGGTATTACAGAAGCATTATTTTAGACTTGTTGGTGTGGTGATTGATCGTTCTTATACATGGGATTTAATTAAACCATTGAACATATACTTTAATAGGGCATCTGCTTATTTTTATCTTGGAAAGTTTGCAAAATGATCGGATCTCTTCTTCGATGATATTACAACAAACATAGAGAGAGCTAGAGTTTACCGCTTCTCCGTAATTTATTGAGTTTATAGGCTTCAAATAACGGCTTCAAATAACGGAAGGCTGTAGAAAATAAATAGTGCGAACAGTGCGACTGTTTTAGTAATTCAAGGAAAACCAAAGACAGTAGACAGCTATTTAATAGCTCCTATTAGGCTAGAGAGGTGATATTCTAGCGGCCTAACATCAAACACGCACGAAAAAAGTTACTTTTCAAGTTCTACAACTTTGAAATTCTTTCAGGTTCCCGGCTCTTTAAAAGTTAACGCTGCCTATTAAACGGAAAGGCCGAAGACCTGCAGTAGCGAAGACCTACACAACTGAAGTCAACTCAGCGAAGTCGACCTACGTGTCAGCTGTTTCTGTATTGAGTCTAATTCGCATTTCCACAACCAACCACATTTATGACCCGCAAAAACCACAATTAACCAGTTTGTGGTCCTCCATATTCGAGGCTGGCTTTCCTTTTAGAAAACACTTGAAATGCAAAAGCTAATGCAGAATAGATTGTTACATTAGTTCAGTTTTTTTAGTGTAGGTTTCTCTGATCAGGTATGAAAAGCACAGAGACGCGAATGGCCTCAACAGGTATGTAGATCAGCGCATAAAAAAATCAACGATAACATGAAATCGTACGTACTACCTTTTAAAATCAAAGTTTAGATTCAAATAGGAGTAATTAACTCTTGTAACCTATCACTTTAGGTAACAACTAGCCGTACGCAGTGCAATGTTACTTTCTAGATCTTAATTTTAGCATTAGACTGATATAATACACAATCGGTCATTGCATGATCACATCGTACGTTCATTGTTTTACTTACCCGAAGAAGTAGAGACATTTGTCAGACTTGTGCTATCTGCAGTCAGTGCAGTTGCCATCACGAATCCCAAAGCAAGTATGCTTACCATAACATGCAGTAGTTTCTCCATCACCACAGTGTTCTCTTGATTCAGTCTGCGTCTGTTCAATTTCTATTTAATAGCAGTGTGAAACGTTTAAGAATCAGTATTTAGAGGGTGTCGTTAAACGAGTTTCTGCTTTCCCGTTTGACTGAACTATTTCCGTAACAATGTGCTGTGAGACTTGTGCTCTGTTTATCTGCTGAAACCATTACCTCACTCTGTAGTCGGCTGCAGATATTTCCATGCAAACCCTTCCTGCAAACTATTCAGATGACGCCGTTCGCTCTTGTAATATGAGAATGACGGGAATTATAAACTGGCATATTTTGCCGGGGCATATACATCATAACAAAAGTTTGCTCTACACCGATAACTGACGCCTGCCACACATTGACATATATAGACTTTAAACCATAGTATCATAAAATTCGAAATCTTGGTTATTTTCATTTAAAATCACTACATTGAATCCACACATGGAGATATTTTTTTGCAGCAAGTTTCAACGTGTAACTATTTTCCAGACGGGAGCTAGGAGCAGAACTCAATGCACTTTTGTCTCAGTTGGTTGTCTATTTTTAAGAACCAAGTCCTAAAGTATGGGGAGCGGTCAAATACTAAACGGCTTTATCAAAATGATTTGCGATAACCACTAGATATGTATATTTCGGTTGTGGTGAACTTATTTTAATGGACATATTGGTATACATTCCACCGTGTGACTTACCACGCCCATTTCTAAGCCACACTTGCAATAAATAGTAAAAAATATTCTCCTTCCAGAATATAGTGTTATTCAGCATCGAATTGGCATTATTTGACGACACTCCATGCAAACACATTCAGTGAAAACAAAAGTAACGCAAACGGCAAAGGCCACATGACATGCCTGGGGTCAGTTGCTTAACCTTACAGCCCTGAGTTTTTGGAACTGATTTTGAGCTATTTCTAGATCAAAAAGAACCTCCCCCCTAAGTAAACTGTAGTCTGACCTATAATACTGGGGGCTCAAAGTTTTTAGACGGCCCTTTTGAAAGTAATTGCGGATAGGAAAGCTGGCGGGAAGTTTGTTTGGAAGAATACTGAGAGGTAAGGCTTTTTTAAGCCTCAGTTTTCACCATTAATAGAGTTCTGGAGGACATCATTAAGTCTGATAAGAGCTTAAGTCAGCACTTTCTCAAAGAACCGAGTCTGTTCAGGGTTATTGTGATGGAGAAAGAGCCTCATTTCCCACTCCTGAATGGGCCAGGACGTCTTCTGCGTCTTTTGTCACTTTAGCGTGGGCTTTATAATCTAAGTGGGGGTCTGGAGCCACCTATCATAGCTTTTCTGGAATATTGGACAATATTTACTTGCCATTGATTCCAATATGAAGCTATTAGGTCGAAATGGCTTTAGACTTAGTATATATTTTGAAGAATGAAGATGGGGAAGTGCTATGCCGCCGGGCGATTGGAGTTCCCGGCATGCTTTGCGGTCAGAGTGGTTGAATTTAGCTTGCTCGGACGGTGCTTACGGAATGGTGGCTTGGTGCTGGGCAAGTTTCAGTGTTCAGGGATCGGACAGAAAGTGAGGTTAGTGGAAACTTGAAAGCCTATATTTGATGTGAAACATGCATTTTTGTAAGAAACTTTAGAATCTGAGGAGAACTATTTTTTCTGTAAGTGTGATTTTAGTCTTTTTTCTGAAATGAAATAATGTAAACTGTAGTTAAATTCTGCAAAGAAAGGAGGATTTAGATGAAAGCATTCAATTTTAATATGCCTAAATGCAGTTCAGTAGGATCATTTGTCTATACATTATCAGTGTTGTGTGGCAATCTCAGGGCCTTCGGCTCTTTCAACTTAGCCAGACTGAAATCCAATAAACCAATACAAGTGTCGTGTTTGGGGCTGAAAGGGTTAAAGCCGATGAAACAAGAGGTAGAGGACTACTCCTGTCCATCACAAAGGTGGTCATTCGCGTGAAGAGGTTTCTTGCAGCCAACGCGGGTTCTGAGATAATTTGCCTACAGCCCACGTATATGCACCCGTGCGGCCGGACTAATAATCCTTGGCCCATTGTCTAACAATGAATTTTAGTTTTGAACTGGTGTGATAGTGTGGTTCCAAGATGCTAGAAATGACGGTAACCATATCGTGAACTAAATACTGAATTTTTGTTCTCTACAACAATGGGTCTTCAATCAGTTTAGTGTAGTGCTCATTCGTCACATCTAAGACGCGACCGATGCCGTCAATCAATTGAAATACGTGCTCTTTCTTGTAGACAGGTACGATTCTTTGGTATATGAGTTGAACGGTTGACGTGTTAAAGAGGACAATAGCCCACTTCCGCGATATGATTTACTTGTCACGCACAAAGGTTTCAGTACGAGGCTCCGTGCCAAATTAAATTTATTCTTTTCTCTGTGACAAGAATAAATTTAATTTAGCACGGAGCCTCGTATTGAAATCTTTGTGCGTGACAAGTAAAGCATATCGCGGAAGTGGGCTATTAGAATCGTGCTGTGTTGTGCTGTGCATGCTGTTTGTGTTTGATGACTGAGTCACATCACAGGTACCCTGGGTACCAGAGGTTCTACTGCCCCCCTTCGCGAAAGTTAGGCGCGGAGCGCCTCCATCGAGGAGCAAAGCGACGAGAACCTATGTTGGCACGGCTTGACAGTCTCACTTCCATGTTCGAACTTGGTACAGAATTTGTACCAGGCTTATTATTGGTTAGTTATATTTAGGAATGATATTCGTCGATATGATTTGCTAGATAACCTAGTGAACGAACAACCGGTTTTGGGTTTACATTCAATCAAGATGACGATGGAAGTATTTCTCTGAAGCAGTTTCTAATTCTGTAACATTCAAGTCGTCTTTCCCAGAGATCGAAAGTCTCAAACCTAGCTCAACAAGAAGACTCAATTTTGAAATTCATGCAGAAGATGTTTTTGCGGTGCTTGTTCGATTCGTTCTTGAACTTGAAAGGTTTGCCTCAGAAAGCCATTGTTATAGTTGTGTGTCCTTTAAATTCACTTGTAGAATCACACATTAGCTAGAGAGCTGGAGAGTCGAGGAATCAAGGCATGTTCGCTAAGCAGGTTTCAGTGGAGTATTTCGCATTATCTGAATTTCGAACACACAAGTAGTCGGCACGTGTAGCGCAAATCAGTGGTGCAGAAAAGTGTAAACATGTATTTGGCAGCAAACAGACGTCATGACTGCAAAACCGGTTATTCTAGACTATGATACTTGTTCGAACATGGAAGTGAGATTGGCAAGCCGTGTCAATTAATTTAAAATTTTGAACAGTGAAGCAAGTATTAAGTTATCGAACGGATCCTCTCCTGTTAGAATACTAAATTGCTGAAGCTAAAATTAAAATAAACAGTAAACAGCAGCAAGCTAGTTCCTCAGTTATGCCTGTCAATAGTTTTGTAAAATTCATTAATAATTCATAAGGGTGCTAGGCTATCCAAATGCGCAGTTCAGGTCACATGCATACCCTAGCTGTAAACCCATTACAAACTACTAGTGGTTGTATCAGAAGAGTATACAGTCACTAGTGGTTGTAACAAATTATCATATTCATAACCCCAGTTTCTCTAAAGTTAGAACAAAAATGCAATAATATACACGAGGAAGAGCCCACAACCAAGAGCGAGAATCTCCCATACTACCTCTGTGCTACGGGTTAATAATTGGGTTGCAATATTTGGGTTGCAATCATTCCATAAAATAACAAAAGCGTGTCAGACGTGTTGTTGCTATAACAAAAGGAGCTAATGAGGCATCTTTTGTTCCGCCACTGGTGTAACCCACTAATTGGCCGCAAAAATAATCTAAAAATAGCCCAACTTGTGAAAACGCCGTAGCATCTATATAAGAGATATGGACGCTCTTGGTTATGGGCTCTTGACACCAGCAACAACTGAAACTTAAATTCCATTCCGCAAAGATGTATTCATTCATTCATTCATTCATTTCAAGTAAATATAAATGCGGTGTATTGTAAAATGACATCATATTGTTTTGCTTTTGTGCGATGCAGAGCCTCAAGCATCCCAATGGTCTTTAGTTATCTATTCCTTTAACAAGTAGTTTACAACATTCGCGTGGGTGTTGTATCAGCCTTTACAATTTCTCGTGCGCTGCGCTGCTCATGTTGTAAACACAACTTAGAACCATTTACAAACTCTTTAGTGTTATTTTACACATTTAAACATTCAAGTGTTTGATTTGAATTTCGCGCGATAACAAAAGTCAGAGATCACTCAAGCGGAGCATTACTTGTTGTATTACTTGTTGTATTAGTCTTGACAAAGGCTGAGTGACAACTGAAGGTGTGAGAGTGCCTGGCAGAGGCCCTTTTATAGTACGGGCCTTGTTTAACTCTGTTTATTATATGACCCGTGTGGCGCCGCCCGCCCCAGTCTCCGCTCAAAACCATTTACAAAAGTCACATGATGGGGACCGTATGTGTTTGACATTAAATCTGTCCGGCTTGTTCGATATTTTGCTTTTCTCTGGCCGAAGCCCAAAGAGGCCGAAACAGCTCGGGTCATGCTTTTTCACCGCCCTTTCCTAGACCAAACATCACTGAAGTATCCCAAACTGACCGAAAAACTATCATAAAGTCTTCCCAGATCAGGACTGTAAAACTCAGTCCCTTTCATATTGCGAAACAGGGCTGTGAGAGCGGTAAGAATAATGATAACAGGGACCAACCCACTTTCCTATACACCCCTTTAATAAGTCTGACTGTAAGTATCATCAATGACGTCATCAATGACGTCATCAATGATAGACCTCTTCATGCTGTCTAAGATCATCTTCGAAGAAATTACTCAATGAACCCACTGCCAACCTAAAGACGTATGGAGATAAAGCGTATTCAGTCGCTGGAATATTCTACCGACTAATATCAGGGAATTTTGAGTCTAGACTCAAAACACATCTATTTCAAGAAGCTTTTAACTTATAGTTATACTTATTATTACTTTCTTTTTTAAATCATTTTGGCGAACTGTAAATATTTTGTAGTCATTTTTAGTTATTAACTTGTAATATTGTAAAGCGCCACGGACAATTAATGGAGCTTGGCGCTATATAAATGCTATATTATATTATTATTTTGTTTTATAATGTAGTTACCAGCGCCTCTGTCTTATCTTGCACTGGTCTGAATTATATTGCCATCTTTTATTCAAGAAATCATGAGTTAAACATTCGCGATTTGTTGCTTTTCCGCGATTGACGTGGCTTCTGTGGACCTTTCAGTTTCAAATTACTGTTTTGTTCAGAGTATATTTTAGCAGTCAAAATATCATTCAGAACCCCGCCCACAAATTTGACATGATACCATTTGAATCAGGGGTTTCCTGGAAACTTTGGTAAATACCGACTCAAACGCCAAATGCTTCACGTGCGGTATCGTGAACTGTCAAAGTCAAATCTCGATTGCCACTGGATTTGTGCATACGAACTGATTCAGAGAATATAGACCTAGATTTTTCGAAACTCAAAGGTATGTTCGCTATAACGAAACTCCTAAAAAGCCAGCTTCAAAAAGAGAGACAGATGAAGAATCCTCGATCAGCATCAGACTACTGTCGACTGAGTGTGATCGTTGTTTCGAAAACTTTATGTATTAATTAAAATTCAAAAACTCATGAATAATTAATGAGCATTTTGTCCAATCAGATGAAGCAAATCAGTCACGTGCATGCTCCTTTATACCTGATAACATCTCATCATTCTAAAAGGCCCGCGGAGGGATTTGAATTTTGTCCCAGGGGTAAACGGGGTTAATGATTGAGACAATGGAATTTCTATTGATGTTTCAGCTTTCTCATTGAATTGTTAATTAGGATGAACGTTTTATATAAAGAATACTAATGAACATGAAATTTTATATAAAGTTTCATCCTAATTAAGAATTCACTGATAAAGACCCAAAGATAGCAAAAAGTACACGGAACATAAGGTACCTAGATAATAAATTTTGCACTAAATTTACTAATATCAGCAGACTACCGAGATACACAGATAATATTTTTAAAATGAAGTTACCAACTACCATTACTTGTTTACCGAGCCACTGTTTAGTTCCAATTATGAAACCAAACTCAATGCCGTAAAATAATAAAAACGTCCATTAAACTTACATATTTTGTGCCGGAGTCAAACATTTAGAGTCTGCTGTCATGTCAGTCACATCGCTTTCCAAGTCTTGAACTTTATCGAGGTAAGCCACAACACCAAATCCTTCAAGTGCATTGCGAAACGCCGCTTCAAACAACATAGTATGGTAATTTCTTCATGGCATTCCCTTGAGATGTTCGTAATTGCAGGCGGTGATTACTCGAATATTTTGCATGGCGTTGTGAATACAAAGGTTCAATGGTTCATTTAGTAACTATTCCCTTGAGATGTGCGTCTTTCTTTCATTGCATTCTTAAAGCGTTTTTGAAGCCGTTTAAAACACTCACAGCACGTGTTTTATCAAGTCTAAAAATTCTCGGGCTTCGCCCTCGAATTTTTAAACTTGATAAAACACTGCTGTTCGTGTTTTAAACAGTACTTAAAGTGCATAGTATGTTATCATTATATAATCGATTCTACACCAAGTAAATCAGTTGGATAGTAAATATTTCTTAATTTGAGTGTTGTGTCTATGAATATGTCAAGTTTGCTAATGAGTGACGTCAAACAGGAGATAACTTATTATAGACCCTTTGCACGTGACGTCATAGCCGCCATGTTGGTGTACAGGTAACAATAGATTCCTCGTTAGCTTCTTTTGTTCTGTACACCAACATGGCCGCCATGCCCTTTGTCATTTGAATCTCTGGGGATTGAGTGCAAACCATGAAACCTTTTATAAACATGTATGTTATATTTGAAGCTTATATCAGTGATTTTTACCAAGTATTAAGAGAAATCTTATTTAAAATTCAAATTTCCATTGCAAACCAGTGAATGGTTAGCTGCTAGACCGATTCATACTTCTTCGTTGTTTTTCCTTCATATTGCTTTTCTCTCTTTTCTGTATAATTACTGATGAGAAACTAACTACTTTACCTGATCGATATAGAAACAAATAGTCAATTTAACCTTTACATTCACAGAGTCTGACACATGACTGATAAAAAAAAACTAACCACGAAAACCGCTTAATAATCTACAAAGCCAACTAAGCCATGAATTAAACCATAATTAGTTTATATCTAGCTTACAGAACATATTATACAAATTATGTCTGAGTTAACTAACCAAGTTTTAGGCAGTGGTCACATCGGCCGCCGTTGCGTCGTGAATGACACTGACCTTCAGTGTTCTCCCCGGTCTCCCAGGCCAAAGATTACGCATGCGTAGAAGTCATGTGTAATAATCCCACAACCAAAGTCTCCCAGATCGCCTTGCTATCCCATTATCTATTGTATTTAGTTTCAACCTAGAACGAGTTCCATCCAAGTTATACCAAAATTAACAGTGAGGAAACTCGAGAGCTAAAACCGCTGTAAAAACCCAAACAGTAAGGGACCGGACATTATTTAGCGGGGGAAGGGGGGGGGGGGGGGGGGGGGGGGCTACTAGAATTGTAGGGGGGGGGGTCACGATTTTTTATGCTCCCATTTACGAGGGGGGTCAATTTTTTATATGCTCCTCTTTTATAGGGGAGGGGGGGGGTATATTTTTTAAATTAAGTATATATATTCATATTAGGCTTATCCAAGGGGAGGGTCATTATTTTGTGAGACCAGAGAACTGCAGGGTCAAAATTTTTTGGGCAAGCCACAATGCAGATCTAGTAGTTTGGCTCAATGTTGTTCCATTTCAAATCTTTCGGGAATAATATTCTTTGTCCGAAGTATTTCTATATCAATGTATCTCCCCATGCATTAACCAGAAATAAAAGAAAAATACAGAAGGGGATGGTCACGTAATCTTAAATGGGACAACATTGCCTAATTTACAAGAATTGTCACTTAAAAATATAACTAGAGTTATAGCAGAAAACCTGTGAAACAATTAGTAGACTAATAAACAGTATAGGTATATATAGGAGACACTAATTCCATTGTGTTCTTTTGTTTTATTCAGTGTACTAGATACTGACTAGTGGATTTCGTTTCACGGGTTTTGTGAAATCAATCTAATAATGGCATTGCTTTAGGTACAATTAATAAAAGAGTAATTCTAGCTATATAGATCAAAAAATTTCATAAAAAGTTATCTATTGTTATTGGTAAAGGTCATGGCGGGGAAAAAACTACTGATTTCAATAAACTGAGCGCTTAGCATGCAAGCACTGAAAATAGCTCACTCTATTGACTTTCTCCCATTTGCGAACACAATTATTACTAGATGAAGACAGTATTAAACGTTTGACTCCTTCTCTGCTTGTTATATTACAATCAATCACTTGTAAGGATGGTGCCCGGGGGGGACTCCCTTATGTGAGGGGTACATGGGTGCTCGTCGTACCTTTTAGGGGTCAAAATCAGGAGTTTGGTACCACTTAGGGTATCCACCATCAAACACATACATTTCTATGTAAAGCGGTACCGTTTAGGGGTCGGGTGTCAATTGAACAAAAAAGCTGTTATCAATTTACATTTTTATTATCTTTTAGGGGTCAAAATAAGCCTGAGCCACGCCCATTTTAGTACCTCTTAGGGGTCAAATCGAAAATGTACGACGAGCATCCCTACCCCTTTTATATGGGAGTCCCCCCCCCGGGGGATGGTGGTATAAACTTGGTTTCAGTTTCGTCTCCGAGATGCAGATACGGGCTTTGGCTTGATATAGCTCAGGGCCTGGTTGTTCAAAGCCTGATTAAGCTAATCCAGGATTAACAAGAGACCATCTCTTGAGCTTAACATGCTCAAGTAGTAAGCCGTTTATGGTTAAGGGAGTGCGGTGGCATCCGATTTTCGTGTGAGAAAACATATGTTCATCTCTTTACATTTCTTAGGATTGAGCCGATTCATAGCGTTACGTTTAGCCCAGTTGGAGATGATATCAAGGTCTTTCTGAAGAGAAAAAAATACCATTGGTTGATACGACTTCGGAGATTGTTATATCATTGACGTACTTTCAGTGATTTGACCTCAGGGGAGATTTTAAAGAAAAGTGTTACACTGCTCCCTTCTCTGCATGTGGCTTATTATTATGAATTATTATAATTTATTATGAATTATTATTATTATTTATTATCGAATCACCTGACCATTGATCGGTCGGCTACGATCGAGCGCTGTTACATGTCGGCGTTATATTTCTATATAAAATGCCCCGGGGGGACACTCCCATATAAAAGGGGTAGGGATGCTCGTCGGACATTTTCGATTTGACTCCTAAGAGGTACTAAAATGGGCGTGGCTCAAGCTTATTTTGACCCCTAAAAGATAATAAAAATGTAAATTGATAACATCTTTTTTGTTCAATTGACACCCGACCCCTAAAAGGTACCGCTTTACATAGAAATGTCTGTGTCTGATGGTTGATACCCTAAGTGGTACCAAACTCCTGATTTTGACCCCTAATAGGTACGACGAACATCCATGTACCCCTCACATAAGGTAGCCCCCCCCCCCCGCCCCCCCCCCCCCCCCCCCGAGATAAAATGACTATTTGTGTCTCAACTGTATTTCATGGATGCGCACACTCATTTACACTAATTTGGTAAATTCCGTATTTTTTCGGTTATCAAATCGTACGGTCGCGGGTAAATTATCATGCAGTGTTACAAGTTATGAAGGGTTATTCAATGGCCACTCGTGTGATAAAGGATTTATCATCGCGAGTCTAGCAAAGCTTAAAGTGCAAATAATTAATAAGCCCTGGCCAGTTATGCTTTTTTGGAAAGCTTAGACCTTAAAAAGTAGCGAAAAAATACCGAAAAATTAAACAAAAATTGTTATCATTATTTTTTTAGCCACTAACTTCCAAATTTAGATTAATTTCCGCGCACATTCGGGGACTGGGACGAGAATGAAACGTGACGTCATCAGCAGAGGGCATAAAACGTTGGCATATTTGCAAAATAATTGAATAGATAAATGAGAAAGATGATAATATCGCGATAAACTTTTCGGAGAGCTTTATTCGGCAAGGCCAGTTCATGCAATGGCGGATCGAGCGTGTTCTGGTGATGACGTCAAACTAGACCCAGTGCCAATTTTGTAAAGCGCGCTCGTGCGCTTGATTTTGATCCACAGACAACCCAATACACGTTTTTGGGCAACCTTGTACGGCCAATACACCACAAAATATTAAATCAAATCAACTTTTTATTCCGGAATTCTTTGACTATGCCCGGCTCTAGTCTCTTCGTAAGAAATATAATTAGTCAGTTTAACTGAAGCCCGAGTACTTTGTTATGTGTGTTTTACATGTGTTTATCCAATGCGTGTACTATTTAAGTTGACGCAAGAGAAAATGAGGCAAGAGAACGATTCCCCGTCCCATACGCAGGCCTGTCCCATACCGTTAGTTCCCCTAGCGGCTATTTTTAGCTACCCAGGTTTATTTTTACCACTACCATCCACGTGACCTGATACCCGATATTCCTTTCTTTGAGAGTTGACCAATTGCGCTAGGTAGGCTAGCATGAACTTGTCGCGAGCTGCGATGATTTTCTCGCAGAACGTATTATTGACGTAAAGCTGACCAATCAGATGACGTTCTAAAATAACTTTCGGTTCTTAAAATAGCCATTTGGGGAACTAACGTTGTAAGAGTCCCATGTATGGGGGAATCGGTCTCTTACCTCGTTTTCTCTTGTCTGCATGGCGTCAGTTGACTACCACTACCAGAATGCTTTGCAATGATTCTTTCATTCTTCTAATTTAGATCATTGTCTTGGTATTCAGTCAGATGAGTTTCAAATTCTGAATAAGAAAAATAATTCGAAAAGGATTCTGGTAGTTGTAGTAAACTGACGTCATAGCTCGGTCACATTCATGAACCGGTCTATTTAATGGTTCCGAGTGAGTTCTAATAAATAAATAAACGCATACCCTGGTGTCATATATTGCTGGTTTGCGATATAACGAAGACGTGGTGGCCATGTTGGTTGAATCAAACAAATAAATATTTTGGTTTCATGGTTGATCGAACGAGGAATCTTTTGTAAAACAGAACCAAGATGGCAGCGATGACGTCACGTGAAAACGAGCAATTGAGTGGCGTGCTTACGTTATCAAGTAATATGCATAGGATCTATAGGCGTGAAATAGAGTATAACACGCTCAGTCAATAAGTATAACTAACCAGTTCGAGTGAATCAGCCCTTTCCGACTAACGTTTTTCCACATGGCTCAAAACCACTCAATGTGCACCAAATTGGTCCAAATTGGTCTCTTACTCTCACACACTTCATAACGATTCGTTATTTCTAGTTTATGCGAAACTTGATATTGCTTATTAACCCTTTCACTACTGGACCAGTTAGAGTTCAATTGTACTTACTCAACCCTCCCCTCCTCAGTCCAAGTTTGATTATGCCTACAACGTCGGACAGCTGCAGCAATTTCCGGCTATTTTTAACGCAACCCCCCTCCCCCATTTCAATGTTGGTTTTCGAGCAGACTGAAATGTTGCCTTTCTATCCCAACATTGTGAAGGGGGCGAGGGGAAAAGCGAAGTCATAAAAAATGCCCGCGATGTGTCGGAGGAGTTCGTTCAGTGTTCTGAATAGCCTTATTTTATCGGGCGGTCCGTACTTAAATGGCGAAGATTGTCTGAGGTGAGATTTTAGGTAGCTTACAGTGGCGTAACCAGGTTTTTAAAATTTGTAGGCCCAAACAACCGCTCCGTAAGGGTTGCTTCTTGAGGGTCCGGGAGCATGCTTCCCCGGAAAATTTATAGATTTAGACTTTCGCAAATGCCTTCTGCTGCACTTTCAGGTCATGTTTTGTGTATTTCGACAGCTCCTCAAGCCCAACATTCACTTGTAATAAGACAAGTAGGCTGTAAAATGTGTAGGCCCAGGCCTACGGGCCTATAGGCTAGATACGCCCTTGGCTTACATGGTATAATTGTTAATAACGTCCAGGGAATTTAACGAACACAGCTCAAAACGAGAGGGAATAGTAAGCACTTGGTGGGAATACGGATGCGCTTGTCAATGCAAATTTGATGAAAAAGCCCGATACCCCGGGTAAAAACTATCCGAGGGCGTATCCAAATATTTTACTTAATTGTTTTCGCACAATTAGGTTCAGTAATCACACTCAATGCTCAAAAAAGTGGATAAAGGGGTTTCGTTTATGCTGTAGATGTATCCATTCTACTGTTTTCAGTATTAATTCCGGTGCAGCATTTGCGTTTCATCAAATGTTCAAATGTTTCATCAGTCTAGAAGCATGCGTGTTTCACAAAGCCCTTCAATCTATATATAGCTACTCAGTATAGGAGCAGAATTCCACCAGATTCCGCCTCGCAGTGCTGATCTCAATCCGATAGAGAACTGTTTCAATATAATTAAGTCATCTTTAGAGAAAGACGCTATCAAACAGAAAATTACGCGCGAGTCGTTCGAGCAATTCAAAGCTCGTGTATCCCGGCATCTGAATAATATCCCACTACAGTTCGTTGACAACGCTATTGAAAGCATGCCAAAAAGATTGCAGACTGTTGTAGAACAGAAGGGACATAGGACCAGGTACTAGAGATGGAAAAGGACAACAACGGTTGCCGAATCCTGAGAACTGTCACTGCCGATTTATTCGTGGTAACTGTAACCGTTACGTTACCCACTGAGAGTAGTGTAAAACTGTTCTCGGACTCAGCCGATCAAGCCTGCTCTTACCAATATATTCCGGCATAACCCACTCTAAACTGTCTAATATATAGCAAACTGAGAGCCCATCTGGTCCATCTGGGCTTTCACTCGGGCCACATGAGATTGAAGATGAAATACGCTTTCATTTGAAATCCTCTTAGTAATATTAACTGAATTTATTAGCTGAATTTAGCAGTCTTTAGGAGTCAGAGGAGTGGCCGATAGCGCGGTGACTTTCATTCTCTGTTCCCCTAGTATATATACTATATGTAATTTAATATTTTTGTTTTTCTCGTATGTTGACCTTTTAATTTAAACACTACTTATTCATGTAACACACATTTACAATTTAGTCTGCTGTTCTGTTATACTGCAGGTTCCGAGTACTAATATAGATGATTGTCTCAAATGTATGTTTATATTTGTACCATATTATAAGTGGTATCCTGTCCATCCTGTGATGGAGCTAGCTATGTCAATTTGTCTGCCTGTATATAACTTTATCTGCTGTCACTTGCCAGTGACAAGTCTTGGTCAGTATTTGTTGGATTAAAGATTATTAACTGAAATGCCTGTTGGTTATCTATATTTAAAAGCTTTACTGACATTCCCAAAACTTCAGTCTGCTCATTATATTAAAGAACTATAAAGGGAATTGTTGGAAGCCTTTAATTTCTCGAACCAAAACCTCGGCCGTGAGAGGTTTCTTGTTACTCGGGCTGCCTGTGGCAGCACCGAGTCTTAAAATGCAAGCGGTACTTTTTTTTGTTCTGTGCAGCAAAATTTCTGCGCATGCGTTAAATTGTGCATTAATTATTGCCACTAATAGATTTATCTCAAGTCCAGTCGCCATCTTAAGATTCTGCGGACGCTATCAGCTTGTTTGGGGTACGTTTCGTAGGTTTTATGCCACATTTCATTTTACTCTCGGACATAATACATACTCGGAACCTGCAGTATAATAGAACAGCAGACTAAATTGTAAACGTGTGTTACATGAATAAGTAGCGTTTAAATTAAAAGGTCAACATACGAGAAAAACAAAAATATTAAATTACATATATGCTTGGGGAGCAGAGAATGAAAGTCACCGCGCTACCGGCCACTCCTAAAGACTGCTAAATTCAGCTAATAATTCTTCTCTTTGGTTAATATTCAAATGAAATCATGTGGCCCGAGTGAAAGCCCAGATGGGCTGTTTTTTTTTTGTTTCATGCAACAAAATGTTGACTTTTGACCCATGCGGTTATTTTTTCTTTGTTCCCATGTATTAAATTTCAAGTTCACCAACAATCAGATTGCACTTTGCTGGTCACGTAACACTCTCCAGGTTAATTTATTTACATAATTTAATACAGTAAATCAAGATGGTCGACCCGCGAGGAAATTTCTCTCAACTCTCAAATGTAAGCACTTTAATGTTTTATTTAACTTCACCGTGCGAAAGCCTTCCAACAGGCTCAGGATATTTCAACTGGCGCTCTTGTTTTAAATTTGGAACTTGCGAAAATGTCTCACGTCATAACACTCGGCGAAGACCCCAGCTCACTATCTTGGTCCTCTGATTGGCGATATATACACGAAGCCAGAATACACCCTCAGGCCTCAGCACAGATTAATTTCTGATGAGCGAAGCAAATATGTTCAACTCTCGACTCACTCAAGGTAAACGTAAGCTTAAATTAAAGATCTACTTTGGTCTTTTATTTTGGATCCAAGGGAATGTTTCAGTGTTTGGTCATTATGCTGACTATAGTATAAGATTGCTGCAGGTAATTTGTCCAGAAATGTAGAGTGTGAAGCTTCCAGTAATAGCAAAAGTACCTGTTTACAAGAATCTTAATCACAGAGTGAATTATTGTCATTACGAGACAAGGAGTATCGATCGATGAGTCATTGTCAGAAATCTATTCCCGGCCGTAACGTTAGGCAATCTGTCAATGGTGAAACTGTTGACAGTTTGGGTCAGGTCAACTACACAGCTAAGGCATGTTTGACGACAGAATAACCTAGTTAGAGAGTCTCTACTGGACTAAGATACTGTTACATGTCTGTTAATATGGGGAAAACTGAATAATCCTTCATTGAGCTTGATAACCATGTTTGGATTTGGAAGCAGAATTGAGACTTTAGACGTATTTTGTGAGTCCCAAATCGCTAGTTCCCATACAAGTCATACAAACACGCGTTTTTTTTTGCCAAATACATTATATACGCAAATATATAAATGACGTCGTGTTTACAAACAGTAAGTATCGCTATAGCAAGAACAGCAGATAAAGTTACATAGAGGCACACAAATTGACATAGCTAGCTCCATCACAGGATGGACAGGATACAACTTATAATATGGTACAAATATAAACATACATTTGAGACAATCATCTATTAGTACTCGGAACCTGCAGTATAACAGAACAGCAGACTAAATTGTAAACGTGTGTTACATGAATAATTAGTGTTTAAATTAAAAGGTCAACATACGAGAACAAAATATATTAAATTACATATATGCTTGGGGAGCAGAGAGTCACCGCGCTACCGGCCACTCCTAAAGACTGCTAAATTCAGCTAATAATTCTTCTCTTTGGTTAATATTACTAAGAGGATTTCAAATGAAAGTGTATTTCATCTTCAATCTCATGTGGCCCGAGTGAAAGCCCAGATGGGCTCTTGTTTAAGTTTACCTTGAGAGTTAAATATTGCTTGGGTCATCATAAATTATTCTGTGCTGGCGAGCGACAACTGCAATAACAGTTCAGGAGTTCAGATGTCTTCATGCAGACTTCGATAGAGGATAGTAACCCATAACTGCTCAACTACAGTATATATATTTACTAGTAAATCGCTATATTTCGCTATAAATCAGCTATTCAGTATACCTGTATATAAACGTGGTACACAGAGAGAGCGTACGAGATCGGTTAACCAGCCAAAAACGCGGTCAAAATTATTTTAGTGTTGGCCTACCGATCACGGTGTTTGTGCTGGTATGTATTATGACCGAGAGTAAAATGAAATGTGGCATATAATCTACGAAACGTATCTCAAACAAGCTGATAGCGTCCGCAGAAGCTGGCGACTCGCCAACAATTAATGCATAATTTAACGCATGCGCAGAATTTTTGTTGCACCGAACAAAAAAAAATCTCTCCAGGTCAGATTTTTACCCTGCCAAAAATATAGCTACTGGGTTGTGTTTTTGGCAATTTTAGGTGTGAGTTGGAACCAAATCAAATTGCTTCTCTTGCATGGTATATGGCAAAAAGACTAAATAAATCAGATAAACCCTAAAAGAGTTCCAGAGGGGGGACCCCTTGTGAAATCGTTTGCCATTTCAAAGAATTCATTTGGCATGGGGATTGGTGCTGCCCAATCGGAGAGTGAACATTTCTGTGATGTGTACTCCCTACTAATTGCTTATCGCGCGAGAATCGTATCAAACACATAAATAAATATTATTAAACAAAGTAAGCTGATTACAAAGTTTGTAAACAATCATAACATACCGCCTAAAGTCTTTAAAACAACTATCGTTCCTTTGTTCACTTTTTGATGGCTTGTTTGATTTTAAACCATTTTAAATTAGAGAGGCTGATTTCTTTGGGAACCAGATCCGTATCCGGATTCTTGAATCCAAAACCAGATTCAGTGTTCCTTTACCAAAATCCAAAAAAGGATTCTAAATCCATTGAATCCATACCCAGGATGGATTCTAAGGATTAATCCAAATGCAGATTCTTGGGATTCGTGTTCCGAGCGTTTCTTTGGGAAAGGTTCGAAAAATATCCGCATGCGGCAAGCGGTCTTCTTCTTGAATAGCTGACGTCCAACCATCAGAAGGGACTTGGTTCATCTTTTGACTCAAGCTCGAGAAATATCTCGCTAAGCTTAAATTGCCAGAGATGATCTACTTGAAAACAAAAACCTGAGCTTGCTACCATTTTCGATTCTGAAGTACGAACTGTATATAACGGAGTTTTTTTCTCTTTTGTTTCTTTTGACGTGATCTGGAATTACTATAGTGATCCCAAAGCATAAAAACGCACCCTAAATCTCATGCTATTACTGAGCCATCATACGATCGTGTCGACTGCTCTGTCTTACGTCTTATATCATCACAGATGGCGCAATATATATATACTATAGCTGAAGGTCACAGACAAATACTTTATATCTAGAAATAGATATAAACTTGAATCTGAAACCGCGCGGTGCAAATAACTGACTTAACGTAATTCCTAACCTATAGTCAATTGGGTTATTTGCACCGGGGATTGGGGGGGGGGGGGGGCAATCATGTTTATGACGTAATATATATATATATGTGTGGCGATACAGGTCCGGGTTTTAACAGGTTTTTATATAACAGAAGTTGTAGACGACTCAGCTAATAAATCAGACAGAACGAAATCTTGGAAATCCGGTTTATCTCGTTAAACCTGTTCCAGTTCTGGACACAATGGGCGCGCGCCGATACCTACCCTGATTTATTATATTAAAGTTTTGAGAACGGAAAGTGAAGCATGCAGCTGTAATCTTTTTAGCTCCTGAGAGATGTAGATAATCTTCTATTCCAAGCCGGACACCATAATCTGATCCTATTACGCATGTCCGTAAGGCACGCTGAATTCGTAGAGTTCTTTTTCTTAAAAATTAATTTGTATATTTTAGCAGGTTTCGGGGTGGCCAAGTAAGTGCTATAAATTTAGACTTTAAGACATAAATGCAAATTGTATTTATTTCATTTTCACCTTAAAATGGATAAAACAAAGTGTTATGATTAATATTAATTCTCGAGCCTCCTCCAAGGGTCAATGTATGTCAATCGAGTATGTGGTATGTAATACACGTATTTAACCAGACTTGGCAAACAACCGCATGCAAGTTATATTACAACCATTTCAATCATTAAACTGTTTTTGTAAGGAGACGGAGGACCTCGATCGAAGGATTTTGTGCTTAAAGAGCCAGCCAGCCAGGAATGCCCGACTATCAAGGTAAGACATACTCATAATACGAAAATGCACACTGCGTAGGATGAAGGGCCTCAGTATGTCGAATTCAAGCTGTGACGATAGAGAAACGTTATGGGATTTCAATTTGATAAAATACATAGTTAAGGAACGTTTTGCTGAAATATATCTGAAATATATTCGCTTTCATGTCCCGGGGACGTTCCCACGCCATTTTCTTTTTAGAAACACGATGACAATTCCGCCCAGGTTACAAGTTCTAGTGTTCATGTCAACGTATTTTGTATTGCTTCTCGTTCCTCTTCGTGACGATACATCTGTGTGACAGCACCAATGTATTCTCGAATAGATCATTATACAGTTTAATGATCGGAACAAGATCCCTGAAAATTTTACCAGGCGCGCACCACTGATCGATTAACGATGATTTGATGACATTCGACAGTTACTAGTTTAATAGTTCATCAGTTGAAGCTTGAAGTAAAGTAACTCTGTGTTGTCTCAACTATAAATAAAAGCATAAAAAGCCGGGCGGCTTCACCGTGGATTTCAAACGGAAATGTTATCGAAAAGTGTGCCATAAGATAATGAGTTAGCTCAGGATCATGTAACTGTACGCTGCCTCCTGTTAACAAACTATTTTGCATGCAGCTTTACAGTACAGCACAGACATATAATTGTTGAGACACTCGACAACAATAATCAGTTATATGAGAAGCAAATACTGGACACAAAATCATATTCAACCTAATAGAAACAACTCTGCTTCAAGTGAAACTATAGAAAAGTCTATAGGGCTACGTGTGGCTTGGGTGGAAATGGATTTATAATACGATTATGAAAAACTTTAAAATAAACGTTGGACTAGCGTTTTCAAGTTTTAAGCTAGTGTCTTTCGGATACTGTTAGCCTTAAAGTTTAACTTAATTTGGCTCCTCTTCAAAATATTAACGTCGCTATGACTAACGGTATGTATGGACGACAATCAGAACATCATTTAGATAATTATTTGACCGCCAAAAATCAGAAAATTCCTGATGATATAGTCTTTAAGTATGCATAGTTTATAAAAGATGTTATTAACACCATAAGCCGCTCTGCTGTGTTTGTCTTTCGTTTTATGATTCATGACCTTTGAACTTTTAGGACTTTTAAGATCTCGAGATAACACTATCTCATTACGTTCCTGGCGTTAGTGAGTGACATAAGTATTTTACAAATGCAGTCAATCAATTCTTACACTGTACTGAGTCATATCAAGTTGTTTCGAAACACTGAACTTTCATCACCGTGATAACATTTTGCTCACACAATGAACAATCTGCTGTTAGAGGTGATATTTGCAAACCACTCACATTGCGACTACTGAACCGGGCCACTTAGACAACGAGAACTAATATAAACACATTGCAAAACGAAAAGAAAGCATTCCAAAATACCAAGCATATCCGCGCGATTTTCTTCATTCATGTGCTTTTACCGGATCGAAGCTCGAGTAAGTTGAAATGCTATTGTCTTGTACTCGACACTGATTGGATCAAATAAACCGTAAGTTGGAATGCTTTGTTTTCGTTCTGCAATGTGATTGGTTCTCGTTGTCTAAGTACATGAGCAAAGATACAATATCGTAATCATGACAACGTGAACATTGGCCCAGATGCCCACCACTAATCAAGTCATACACTAAAACTAAAAGCTTGGTTAAGTCTTTCTCACTAAATATTCACGAGTTTTCTGCATACAAAAACGGCCCAGCTGTTTTTAAATAAAGTTAACGAAACTTAATTATTTTGGACTGTAAAGAGTAATAGTCTACCCTAGTCCCAGAGGTTTCCTAGAGAGAGAACAGCCGCGGAGAAAGAGCCGCGAAGCGGCGATCAGCGATGTTCTCCGTCTAGAAAAACTCTGGAACCAGGGTAGTAATAGTCCAGTTTCGTATTCGAAAATTACCGCTGAATGCAATGACTTCAGACGCATGTACGCAGGGCTAGCCTCATTCTGGAGTTAAACATTCTTAAATACCAGCGAGAAGGTGCAAAACGTGAAACTACAACAATACACAGTGTTGTGAATAGCCCATCTTCTCGCTGGTCAAGATTTATGAATGTTTCACTTCACGATCAGAATGAGGCCCTGCGTACATGCGTCCTTAGTCATTGCATTCAGCGGTAATTTTTGGAATACGGAACTGGTCAGGACTATTATTGCTTGTTTTGATTCGAGCTTGCTGTGGTTGCTACTGCAGGTGGTTAAAGGGGAACTGCCAATCGAATTGAACCTTCAAATTTCAACATGCAAAACTAGCAAAATAACACCCTGAGATAAACCCATGTGAATGTCCTGAAATGCTTTTCATTTTTTAATACAGGATGGCAAAGATTAAGGTGGATTACAAAAGCTCATACAAGAAACTTGATTTCGGTTACAGTGAACCGATTTCAAGTTGCTCTAAATTTCTCTTAAAAGTAGTATTATCATCCACTCGAATCTTTTCCATCCTTCGTCAAAATTGTCTTATATTTTCTCCAGTATAACTGGAAAGCATATTCTGCTAATCTGAATAGTTATTGTTGGCTTCCCTCGCGACATAGATTATCCTTTGGACCTTCAACGATCCCAAGCCGGAGGCAATCAAAAACAGATTGGCACAGCTCTATAAATGGACAATGTATTCCTCCTAATCCTAAATCATTTGACGATATCCATTATCGGATCACAAGACATAGTGAAAAATAAACCGTCCATATATTCTTTTAAATGCCAATTATAATTTGTTCTTTTAGCAAGCGATACTCTAATGATTGGTTAATGCTTACGGTTGTATGTCATTCAGCAACATGCAGTACACCCAAACAATTAAAATACCAATTGGGTTTATAAGTGGATATAAAAGATGATAGTATCCGCAAGCTGCCTTCATAACGTTAAAGCTAATTCTGAGTAAAGACGGTAATTAAAATTTCTCGAGCACACTCTTGTTATGACGTAATATATGTACGGCGGTATAATAATAATAATAATAATAATAAGACTTTATTTAATGAGGGTGACACTAAACAGTTACAAACTGATAAACTTGTGGCCCTCTGAAGGTTTAACTAAGTATAAATATATCAAATATTAAAATATGGATACAAGTATACATTAAAGTTCCACAAAGAGTTGAGCCTAGAATTATATACACTAAAATAACTGATTTGCTAAATGTACAATGATCTAATTAATAAAACCTAATTTAGAATTTAAGCTGAAAACTACACATATAGATATAAGATACAATAATGATAATATACAAGGATTAAAAATGGTCTAGCTGAGACTGGTCTTCTAAAGCTTTTTTAAAAAGAGCAGATTTGAGAGAGTTGACGGATGGCAATTTTCTAACTTCTAAAGGCAGGGAGTTCCATTCTTTTATGCTTCGTACTGTGAAAGATCGACCAGCTTCTGTTTCAAACTTATACCGAGGACATATAAAATTGACTTCGTTATATCGAGTAGTTCGTTGATGAATATCACTATTTCTGATTAATATGTCGTCCATATATTCAGGCAGATTTTCGTACAGTCTCTTGAGTAAAATACAGCATCTGTTAATCTTAGCTTCCTCGTAAAACGGAAGCCATTTAAGTTTATTCAAAAGAGGAACGGATTGTGCGCGGTTATCTGCATTCAAAATTACTCTTGCAGCACGTTTTTGTAATTTAAAAATAGATTTTAAATTAGAACTACAACACAAAGTCCAAATAGAGGTCCAAACATTAGGTATCAGGTTCGGATTTGAAACTATTTAATTTCAATTTCCGGGTCCGCGTTTTTCGTAAAAATATGTCGAATTCCGGGTTATAGTTGATTCAGAATATCAAACAGGGAGAAAATGCGGGGTCGTTTTTACAATAACTTGGAAATCCAGGTTTTGGACCTTTTTTTGTAAAACCGGGTCCGGTTCTGCACCCTATGGCCGCATATACCTACCCCCCACCCCCTAAAAAAACGGTAGATAGGCCTTACACGTGATGATGTCACGCTTTTGTGATCACCACCATGCAAGCCTCACCTTCAGAGGAAATGTTGTGCCAAAGCTAGTGAGGCTTGATGGTGATCACAAAAGCGTGACATCATCATATGGATAAGGCTTATTAGTTTGCAGATAAGTCTGAATTTGAAGAATAAACGGTCTTTTAGGACTGTCAAAACAGTCAACAAACCTAAATGGTTAGTTTTTGATGCCTGTAAAGCAGTGTTAGTTTGTGCTCTTAAGTGAGTGCGACTTCTGACTGAACGTATTGTGGATATAATGGATATAAGTTGACATATAACAAACTTTACAGCAACCTTTGTTTTTCAAACGAAAAGAAGACTTGTTTAAATTTTGGTGTATTAACAAACAAAACAATTTTGCTTTACCCTTTACTGAGTTGTGAGAGTTATAACTGGTCTTAGTACAACCTACCTGTACCCCTGTCATTGATATACACCATTGGGTTAGGACCTTCAGCCAATACTGATACGTATTAATAATGGCATACTAGTGTATAATCAACTATAAGCTGGTTAAGGTAACAGGCTAACCGATAACGCTCAAAACATCATATTAACATCATCTTTAGTTGGTTATACCAGTGTTTTACGTAATATATAAAAAACGAGAGCTAATGGTTTACCAGGGTATCCAAACATCGAGCTCTCCATATTGATTTTTATTTGCACAAAATGACTAAGAGAAACCTAGAATTAAATAAAATAAAAACGGGATCCATTTTTTCATTTCATAGGCACTTTAATTATATTAGGTCCAACACATGCATGAATGATACCCAGTGAGAACACAGATGAACATCACTAGTGATTTGGATATCCAAATCACTAGTGATGTTCATCTAGTGTTTCATTGGGTATCCAGATTCACGCATGTGACCAAATGCAGCCCTCTGATTGACTAATAAGCTCATGAATTATTAATGAGTTTGAGAAGTATTAATAAAGCATCGAGTTCGTTTTCCGTTAATTACGTACATATATAGCCTCCTCCAGGCAAATCCCAAATACGAAAATTGAATCATCTGACCGGGCTTCCTGTGGTAAGTACCCATTCCCTCTCTTCTTTCTCTTCTCGAAATACAGGAAGCCCGGTCAAATGATTCAATTTTCGTATTATCTTGGGAGTCGCCTGCAAAAGAGGTTAATACATATATGTTTGGCTCTGGTTTTAGTTCGGCCAGCCTACAAACTTAGGTCTTGTCGACGTTAGCTAAATGGGCCGGTCACTCACTGATACATACACATACTCGGGGGTAGAAGCGGAATATTTTCACTCTATTGGATATTGGATATTCCTTATTCTTTTTAATTTTCGAAAGTGTCATGCGCTTTATTGAAATATTCCGTATTCAGTATATTTTTCAGGCAAATATTCAATATTCCTCAGTTTTCAACCACGATATTCAATATTCAATATTCCGCTTCTACCCCCGAACATACCGCAGAGTTCAAGACTTGTAAACACAATGAAACTTGAACCAATTCAAAGATACAGTGATGAGCATAGGATAGACTTGCTGCTATGTCACAAATGGTAACCATACCGTTTTGTTTGCCGTTTGTAGATACTAAGGTATGCCCACATGTAGCTATCTAGACTAGGGCAAAAACGCATAAGGTTGCAATCACTTGTCCAAACGTCCTTTATGTATTTTTGGTAGCAAGAAAGATTCTGAATTGACGTCAATGAAAGTACTTAGGCAATATCTTATCTGAAGGAAATCAAAGTTGCATTTTTTATCTTAAAGACTATAGTTACATGTGTGGTCGGGTAGTGAATTGCAGCGTACGAGTGTCGGACCCCACGCATTCCAGACACAAGTACTGTATTCCCACTGAGATTAAAAAAGTTAATACACTTTCTAATGAGCGAGTCGCACATATTTCTTAGAATCTTCGCCGAGAATAATAACAGTCTACAGACGACTTTACTGCGCTTTGGGGTGTAAATAGTGTTAATAGTCTATTGATCGACCGAAGGCAACATTAACTCTCTACAGTCCTTGTATTGCAACACTTCTTGGTAAGTTAATGTAGACTTTCTCTTGAGCCCAGCTTGCTTTCTTAGCTCAGAGTTGACTGAAATGAAGCTTTGATTCTCGTAAATTAAGTAGGGATGGTTTTCTATACGTGATTTGGTCCATGGCGTTTGAAAGGTCGGTAAACGATTATAGCTTTAGCTACTCACAGCAAATGCGATCTTCCTCTCCCATATATACGTTTAAACCGAACCACTAGATTAGTCTTACTTCGTTTTTCTGACAGAGAACAAGTCTTCCATCTCTTAGACGGATAGGCACTGGTCCAGGGCCGTATTCGAGTTTTTTTCTCCTGCATTTTCAGGTCATGTTTCGCTGATGTTTTGTGTATTTCGACAGCTCTTCAAGCCCAATGATTCATTACTGATTTGTAATAAGACAAGTAGGTTGTAAATTTGTAGGCTCGGGCCTTTTGGCTAGTTACGTTACCTCCACACTGATTCCGGCTATACGGATACCCGGAAGCCAAGAGTGGCGTACAGTTTAGATCAATTGTTAACATGGTGATACGCTGTATTATGAATAAGTTAAGCGTTGTTTGATCCCCGGGTTTGATCCCGGTTTGCTCTTATATATCGAGTACACATTTCCTGTATGTTTTATACTTAAACATATAGATTCTTGTAAAAGCTCGATAGATTTTCATTATATACCCTTCGCTTGATGACATGCACCACAGCGTTCAAGGAGGTAGGTCATAATAGCTTCAATGTTTATATACTGTTCAAATGTTTTGGTTTCTTACTCGTCAGACGAACCGGCGGGCTGTATTTATGTTCACTTAGAAACGTGAACCTTGCGTTTAGCGCAAAGTTTTTCATTCTTTTGCATCATTTTGTAAGACAATCTCTGGAAAATGGCCATGATGATTACTTGTCAGTATTAGTAACCATTAGAACCGGACGTCACCTTGCTCACAGAGACCACAATGAAATGCAAAGAAAGAAAGATAAAAGACCTTTTACAGGAAACACTCACGTGCTGATATATCACGTAACCAATGAATTGCACTCGTGATCCCATGGGAATGGCTTTACTGGATGGCAACGAACAAACGATTGGAGGTAGAAAATAGCATTTACAAACATATTTTGCTAATAGCACTACCGATATCGTATAATTGCTTTTAAAATATACGAAGTGAGAATGTTTTACCATCCAGTACAACCATAGTTAATAGAGTGGAATGGTTATGAAACCCAGCGACCTTCTTCAGTTGTTATATGTCTTCAGTTGTTAGCTTTTTTCAACCATTACCGTGCACAAAACACAATAGAAATTCCAATGTGTTAATCAATCAGCCAATAGAAACGTGTGAGTTCAGTCGTTCAGGGGACGCTAATGAACTATGACCCTGCACAATCTTTTGTCTTACCCCCTTCCAACATAAATCGCAGCGCCTTTGTTAGCCCTTTGAAGTTTGCCGGGTTTCATAACCATTCCACTCTATTAACTATGGAACAACCACGTGGTTGCATTCCTGATCAAGGTCCATTGTGTTTATGGTGTGTGTGTGTATCAGTTTATAGAGACATTTCGTCTAAAAAAGAACGAACTTTAATGATTGTATTTCATTACGATGTATCCGGAAAAGAGAGGTCGAAGGTCACCTTAAAGTGCACTTGAACTGCTAAAAAGAAAAAGTGCTTCCTGACAATTATGCTTCTGTGCATTGTTGTAATTCAGCAATTCAGCAATCTATGCAATCAATCTACTGAGCAATCTAAAGTCTATAATAAAATTATAGCAAGAACATTGTAGTAATGATTGTATGAGTCAATTCCAACTAGCATGCTGTTTCTGGTGATAATATTCGTGCATTATTTGGTAATAACTAAACCTATATTATTCTTTTCTTCTTCAGTTACATCCTTAGAAAAGAGTGATCAAGACACTGTGAGTTTGCCTACGCACGATATCTATCAAAACGGCGCATTTTACACCGCACCAAGCGCCGCGAGGCTGTCGGGGAGTATGCAAGCCATAGATACGAGCACAAACGCAAAAACGACAACACCATTTGTATTGAAAGAAGAACCAAGGAAAAGGCGTTGCAGCTACGAATTTCTAGTGACGTTACTGGTAGTGCTAGCAATGTTTTCCATAGTCATGACTGGACTATTTCTGTGGAGGATCTTTTGCGTCAGTGCAAAACAAACCGGTCCGGTAGGCAATAGTTATCGTATTCGTAGCAGGTTTTAGATTATCGTTAATTACTTATAAGTATAACCACTAACCACAGCTCTAACATTGTACCACGTACATTACTTTGAATCTAACCCCTACCTCGTGCCCAGGCGCTTTTTGTGAAATGTGGCGCGCAAGGACAGCGCTGAAGAACAATCTCGTACCCAGACCCATTTACTGAATAACGTGACGCGCGTAGACTAGGGACAACTGCAGCGTATACAAAAAATGGCGGAAATTTCAAAATTGAACGAGTACATTCATGTTTTCTGCGAATAATAAGAGTTTTGTTGGAAAAATAAGATTCAAATACCCAGACTATTTCCTCCAGAAACTGAGAAACAACATATGCTTTGGACAATGTAGTTTAAGGTTGGGCCACTGGGATAAAATTCGGTAAAATTCGGTAAAATTCGGTAAAATTCTCACGCATGCGCCCTAGTTATCATCCCTGCGTTGTCCCTCTTTCCCCTCCACCAAAGGCACCTGGGTACGATATAGATTGAAGCCCGTAAAATATAATCAGTACTGTTTCAAGTACACTTCGTCGTCGTAGCATGAAGAATACATAAACGTGTACGAGGAAAAACAAACAATAGAGAGGTTTTCAATTGAGTGTCGTCGAAAAGTAATTGCTTTCGTATTTGATTGATTGTTATCCATGATTGAGTTTACTTTGCCTCGTGATTGGTTGAAGTAAAACCAATCGCGAATTACTTCAGTTCGTGATTGGTTCATTGATGTTTCTACTTGATCCTGTGATTGGCTCACTGGTTTTGGTTTTACGACACTCAATTGAAAACCGCTCTAATGCAATCCATGTAAATTAAAGTAAATAATTAACAATTATTCACCGAAGTGGAGATGAATAGTAGTGGATATTTACCCCAACACCGAGGTGAATAATTGTTTTAGTATATACCACACTCCAGGTGAATAGCCAGCACCAAATAGTTATTTTATTTTCTGTCAAATGGACAAAAACTCGCGCGAGATGATCGCTGCTTTGCTCGGAGGTGAATATGATATCATATTCACTGTTTGAGTAGCCAATCAGAGCGCGCGAAAAGTGATATTCGCTGGTGTTTTATTTTCGTCATTTTCCCCAGTATCTAGAGCCTGTGAACAGGTTAGATGAGACCGTGTGTGCCTTCAAGCCCAAACCAGTGGCCTTCAAAGTACTTCCTCATCGAATACAAAGCGAGATGCAGGCTTTGGAAGATTACATAATGAAGGAAATCGACAGAGGCCAAGCGGTATGTTTGATTTATAATGGTGATAGAACTCACGAGAGTCCAATTTTGTTTGAAATAATAGGTGTTGAAAAATTACATGCCCGCGTAGCGGGAGTGCAATTAATATGTAATCGATATATTTAATATGTAATCGATCAAGAATATGATTTCAGACCATAATAATATACATGCGACGAGTTCTCGAATTTGATTGTCTGGGAGCAGCTGAGCACACGGCGGCAAAACGGTATGCTCCGCTGGCCAAAAGAACGAAGGCTCTGCTATCAAATACAAATTACCGAGGGCTTTAACTTTTTTAGTAAATAATTTTATAACTTAGTAAACTCACAGTGAATTACAAATTAAGAAAACTTCAACCTGTTAAAGTCTTAGGCTTATCTTTTACGTAGTTATCTTATTTTTTGACACTGAAAACAGTTCACTTTAAGCAGAAATTTTAAAATCACGGTATGTGCCTGTTGTTTCATTTCAGTTTTCGCGGGAAACTGGGGGTGGCCGCGCACCGAAAAGAAATAGCAAATACGCATGCGCGTAACGTTTTGCCGCGGTGTGCTGCCTGAGTGTACCTCAGATGTGAACAAACTATATCTAACCAGAACTCGTGAATTGAATTGACTGAGAGGCGACGGTGTCTCCAAACGTTTGCAACAATGTAGAACAATAACAACGAGAGATTTCCACATTTACAGCTGGGAGAAGTTGAAACACTGAAGCAAAATCCTTTGAATACTGAACATCATGACAAAAAGCACAAATATACGCGGATGAATATTATTAACAAGTAACATCTATACAAATTGCATTCCTCCGTAGTTGTAATGCACTACATTTCAACTTAGCTATATTTATTTTGAAAGTTAACTGCTTATCCATTGCATCGGCATTTTATACTCAAAGTCCAGAGAGAAAGTTAACAACAAAAAAAGAAATGCTGTCAGATATTTTTTTCTCGAAAATTGCCTCTCAAATCCTTTTATTTCATTGGCTAATTTGTGACGTTCCTAAAGTTTGATTGGTACTGCAAAATGATGCGATTACAGACACAAACGGATGCGAGTTGTATATGTAATCGCACTGTCTATTTTGAACTATTTAGATTGCGCGGAACAACCAGATGTAGAACGGTCCTTGTTTGGATGGCCATATATACCCTTGCAATCGCCGGATATATCTAGTACTGAGTGACTTGCTGTCCCCAAATCAGGAAAACACGTTATTGCAGGGAAAACCTTGGCCGTAAATACTATTTAACAGAGAAGCTAATAAATACGGAACATTTTCCAGTAAAAATAATTCACTTTTATAGCACGGTAAGATAAATGGAATCAGATTCGTTTGGAGAAGCTTAGCTGGGCAGCCATATCGGGGAGGGGAGGGGGGGTTGTGGGGTTGGTGGATCTTTGAGCTCGCTGACAGACAGAGAGACTTTTACATGAGTGAGAGTCCAATAATAATTCGCTATGAATCACGTGTGGTGAAGATTCTTTAACCAATGCATGTTTTACAATTTTGTATTCTTCCCAGACAGCCGTCACTGCTAACGTGGTTTACAGGGACGTCGTCATATGGAGTGGTGGGTTTGGTGTAATGAACAAGTCAGCTAGAAATCCTCAACCCCCGACCACGAGAACAATGTTTCCATGTGCAAGTATCACAAAAGTGTTAACAGTAAGTAGCATCAAATCTTACTACTAACCCATGCGCCATTGCTATAGGTCAACTCCAAAGCCCTGGCCACATAAGTCCATAATTAAAGCCATTGCACGTTTCTAAGCATTTCTTAGCTTGTATTTCTTGGTAAAGGTTTGCTGCACCGTCGGCCTCTTGGAGGAGCAGTCGGTTAGACTGGGGCAGTACCGACGTTATATAATTAAAGAACTTTACTTGAACCTCGATCGAGCTCAAATGTGCACGCATGTCTCTAACCATTTGGTTAAACAATAGCAGTGAACGTAAGCACGTTGATCGCCAGTCAAAATTGGTATAGAACTACGTTGTTTTTAGAAATGAATGAAATTTGCAGGACTTAGCGGCCTAAAACAAATTGGCTTTTGCTGATTCGCGAGTCAGTTTGACCTCAGTCTTACACGTCTCGAAGTTGCGAGTCCGTTTTATCAATGCTTAATTTAAAATAAGATCATCGTCCTTTCTCGTACTGAATCATTATAGTTTAGATAGAAAATATCTGGAATACAGGAGCCACATGTCTTACTGCGGTAAGAAAGTCTCAGAACACATTTCTTCTCGTTTTGTTACAGGCGCTTATGTTGTACAAGTTATACAGCGATCGTCGAATTTCGTTTCTTAGTGATCCCGTCAGTCGCTACGAGCCAGGCTTTACCGTGAGAAATCCATACAATAACTACAACATAACATTGGGGTAAGATAAAGTATGACACCGTTAGAATATTTGCATTCAATCTGTAGCTTTGCACATTGCCAGAAATATGGGACAAGATGGCGGCCGCATATGCGCAGTGACCGCCAAAATGGCGGTCAAACATTATAAGAAAATCTGGCATCTTGATTTAACGGAATCGACGGAATCGATGGAATCGACGGAATCGACGGAATCACCTCTAAACTGTCTAAAAATACATCTCTGAGTATTAATATAATACCTTTGAGTTCCTTCACTGTATACTGGATCGCACAACACATTCTGTCGTAGTGTGGTATACTCCTATACAGTAGTCTATACAGTCTGCTAGTATAGCTATATAGTTCATCTGCATCTGTTCATCGCGATTAATTTCCTCCCCATGTCGTGGCATATAAGTAGAATTTTCTGTTCTATGTTGGTCAAGTGCAAAGTGTCTTTATTACACAATACAGTGACGTCATTAGGACGTCATCATACGACAATACAACATCCCCCTTCAAGATCAACACGGGGTGTAACAAACTTAAACTATGAAATGAGATATACTATAATCAGTAATAACTGTTGATCTACTCTATCGATGCCAATGATAAACTACTCAGTAATATAGCATGTCAGGTTGCTGGTTATTTTTAACTAACCGACTAGATCTCCGTACAGGAGGAGCAGGGTTGGGGGACGTAGTGATAGGCTGCTCAGGCGAGTCTTGCTCTAGCTGTGGGGTCACGGCTCGATCTTGCTCTTCTGCGGCAGTGCTGCTTTTCTCACCAGTATGGACGAGGTAGCGTCTATTTCGTCGCAAGACTGAGCCTGCTTCTGTGATGAACACTTTGTCCCCCTTTTCCAAGACTGGTAGTTTCACCACTCGGTGGTGTGAGTTGTAGTTTCTGGCATAGCTCTCTCTATACTTATCCTCCTTGGCTTGAAGTTCTCTGTAGTCTACCAGCTTCGGCTGGAGGGTCTGTGGAGCTGTTGGAAGTCTTGTCTTCAGCTTTCTCCCCATCAGTATCTCACTTGGGGCCAGACCGTTGTGTAATGGGGCTGATCTGTATGCCAGGAGGCCTAGAAACGTGTTGGTGTTCTTCCTCAGAATATTCTTCGCTGTTTGGACTGCTCTTTCTATCTCGCCGTTGCACTGTGCATGAAGCGGAGATGAAGTGACATGGGTGAATCCCCAGTCCTGCGCAAACTCAATGAACTCTTGGCAGGCGTACTGGGGACCGTTGTCTGAGATGATAGTTTCGGGGATGCCGTGTGTTGCGAACATCTCTGACAGGACACGGATTACTGCACCGGATGTGGTTGTGTGCAGTAGTTTGATTTCAAACCACCTGCTGGCGTAGTCGACGACCACAAGGTAGGTTTTCCTCTCTAGCTCGAACAAGTCGGTCCCGAGTCTAGACCACGGTCTGCCTGGAAATGAGAGAGCCATCAGTGGTTCTCTTGCTGCTGGGCGCAGTTTGGCACAGACGTGGCACCTGTTGACCATAGTCTCTATCTGCTTCGAGATTTGGGGCCACCAGACTGAATAGCTAGCTCGACCCCGACACTTTGTTATGCCCAGGTGTCCCTCATGGATCCTGTCAAGCATGTCCAGCTGCATAGACGTAGGGATTACCAATCTGTCGCCATACATCAACAGGTCGCGTGTCACGGTTAGCTGCTGTTTTTGCTCCCAGTACGGTTTGAGCAGTGGTTGGGATGGCATTATTGGCGGCCATCCCCCTGAGCAGTACGTCTTCACTTGTTTGCAGATGGCGTCGTTTTCCTGGGCGATGCGAATGCTTTCAAGGCGCTGTTCCGTAGCCGGAAGTGTATCGAGGAAGGACTCGACATGTTCTTCCACCGCCTCTATGGACCTGATGTCTTCCTGAGTAGGTTTGCTTGTGGGTGCCCGCGACAATGCATCGGCCGTGTTTTGGTGTACACCCTGGACATACTTGATCTCTGAAGAAAACCTTCCCATCCTCAATCGGAATCTGAGGATTCTTGGTGGGAGCTTGGAAAGGTCGGTACTTGAAAGAAGTGGTACAAGTGGACGGTGGTCCGTCTCCAGGCTGAAGGTTGTACCCAGGATGTAATCTGAAAACTTTTCACATGCCCATGTGGCAGCTAGGGCCTCTTTCTCAATGACGGCATATCTCTGTTCTGTCTCAGTGAGAGAGCGAGAAGCATAGGCAATAGGACGACGGTTGCCTGATGCATCTTCTTGTAGCAACACCGCTCCAAGCCCATTCTGGCACGCATCAGCAGCGACGGTGCTCTTGTTGTTCGGATTATAGTGGGCCAGGACATCCAGCGAGGTTAGCTTCCCCTTGATGTCTTGAAATGCTTTCTCCTGGGGTTGGTCCCATAGCCATTGCTGATCCTTCCTGAGAAGTTGTCGTAGCGGCTCGTTTCGGGAAGCGAGATATGGTAAGAACTTTGCCAGCTGGTTTACCATCCCGTTGAAGCGCTGGAGTTCAGTGACCGTTGTCGGCCTGGGGAATTCCCGGATGGCCTTGGTCTTCTCTGGATCTACTTCAATCCCTGCGGTGGAGATGATGTGGCCAAGGAACTTCATCCGTTTTTTTGAAAACTCACACTTGTCATTAAGTGTGACGCCAGCACTTTGAAGTCGATTAAGGACTAGTCGCACGCGAGAGTCGTGAACATCCTGTGTTTGCCCATGGATTAGAATGTCGTCCATGTGACAGATGACGCCTTCAAGCCCCTCCAGTGTTGTCGACATCGTACGCTGGAACACTTCTGGGGCGGAGCTTATGCCGAAAGGCAGACGATTAAAGCTGTACCGCCCGAATGGTGTGACAAAGGTCGTGAGTAATCTTGATTCTTCGTCTAGTGGAATCTGCCAGAAACCAGAGTTTGCGTCCAGCTTTGAGAAGATTTTGCTGTCTTTCAGCTTTGCCAGGTTCTCATCAACGCTAGCCATCGGATGGACTTCTCTCTTCACTGCCTTGTTCAGATTGGTCAGGTCTACGCATATCCTTACATCTCCGTTTCGTTTTGGGACGATGACCATACCCGAGCACCAGTCGGTGGGCTCGGTCACTCGGGATATTACTTTCTGACGTACCATGGACTCAAGCTTCTCTTTCACCTTGGGTAGGAGAGGGTGTGGTACCCGTCGTGGGGCGTAAAAGCAGACAGGCACAGAACCTACCTTCAGTGGAATTTTATACTTGTCCTTCATCGGGCCTAGACCTGTGAAGAGCTTTGGGTACTCTGTTCTGAAGTTTGGCACTGTCTCAACACTGTAAACTTCCTGGGCTGGAATCAGCAGCTGAAGTGCCTGTATGGCAGATTTGGACAGCAGGTTGTGCGTTTGGTTGGTCATAACGTAGACGGTTTCCTTGTGCGTCTTCCCAGCGACCTGGAGTACGGCGTTTGTTAGGCGTCCCTTGATCAGGTGCGAAAGCCGGACGCCTCCCGGGCCATAGAATTCACTGCTCACTTTGTCTAGCTGAAGACCTTTGAGCCACGGTGTTTTGTCTCCGACCACGGTCACCTTGGAGCCACTGTCGAGCTTGAAGTCACATGGCATCTTGTTGACCTGGACTTCTGCTGACCAGAAGTTGTCGTTCACAGATTTGACTTCCCCCATCGAGTAATATGACTCCTGAAGGTCTTCACACTCTTCCTCGTCTAGCTCCTGGACCTCGCCAGAGGATCTGCACACCCGGGCGTAGTGTCCGGTTAGGGAGCACTTGTTGCATATGACGGACCTTGCCGGACACTCTTTCCGGGTGTGTTTCACCGGGTTCTGTCCGCACCAGTTGCAAGCTTTGGCTGTATCGTGGTGTCCAGGTCGGTTCTGGTTTGGCTTCTGATTGCCTCTCTGGGAATGATTCCCTCTGCCGCCCTTGCCTTTCCTTTGGTTCTGAGGGCGTTTGTCAGTGTAGTTCACAACTGAATCCGGTGACTCTTGTTTTCCGGACATGACCTCTCGGTGGGTTTTTGAGATTTCAGCGGCTTTCAAGCTTTGGATAGCTTTTCCAAGGTCAGGGACGGGTCTTTCTCTGAGTAGTCGTTCCCGCCCTCTTTCGTCGGTGGTGCCGATCACTACTCTGTCTCGAATAAGGGAGCTCTTCAGTGTCTCAAACTCGCAGGAATCTGCCAGCTGACGGAGTCGGACTACAAACTCGACTATCGTCTCGCCGGGTTTTTGCACCGCTGAGTTAAAGACAAACCTCTCATACAGGACATTTTTTTGCGGCGTAAAATGCTTCCTGAGCTCTTCTATAATCCTGCTGGGGTCTTTTTTGTCTTCGTCAGAGAGATCTGGGAGGGAGTTCATGACTTTCTTACAGTCGGCCCCCATAACGGTGCAGAGTGTTGCAGCAACAACCAGTTTCCCGGCTGTAGAGTCGAGTTTCGATTGGAGGTCCGTTGCGATAATATAGTACCCCCCAGGAGTTTTCAAACTCCTTCCAATTGTCCACTACGTCCCCCTTCCAAGACACAGGAGTTGGTGCGGGAATTTGAAAAGTAGCCATTACTGTAAACAAATTCACACAGTAACAAAGACAGAGTGATAATTTTTAGAAATGTATAACGCTTAAAAATATCTGAAAAATATGCGTGAAAAAACGTCGCGAAACGCGAAAAATATCGAATTAGAAAATACTGGCGTGCGCGGTATACCTGTGTTACGGGCCCAGGCCTCGCGCGGTCAAATACGTCGAGGGCACGTTTCTACTTTCGTGAATGAGACTTTCAAAATATTGCCGAGTTCCCTTTGAAAACGGCTCGAAACCCATGGAAATCGGTACTTTTATCTACTCTAGCTCACTACATAAATTAGAGTCCTGCCTAAATACGGCAAGAGTCCATAGATACTTGTCTTGAGATGGAAGTCCTCGCCTCTAGGGTTGGAATTAATGTCGATGAATCCGCCGGCTTGTCGTAGTTTCCAACACCAACGGTAAGCTTGTAAGCTTATTTATCGACGGAAAATACTTTCTGACTAAATAAACTCAGCTGTTAAAAGTCAACGTAGATCGTACTTCCCTGTGTGTGGTAGCTGTCCGTATTTTTGTTGTGTTTCCTTCCAGCTCAATGGAGTTCAATTCCTTTGAAATCAAGTTTTCGCTTCACTTGAATAAGGCTGTTTAAAACTGATTTTTAGCGGGTCTACATCGCCGCCACCATGTCTATGTTGGTCAAGTGCAAAGTGTCTTTATTACACAATACAGTGACGTCATTAGGACGTCATCATACGACAATACAACATTTTCCCCGCTATTCTGTCTGTGGTATTCTTCTTTTACCGATAACTAAGTTTATCTCATCTTTCGCGTCGCAAGATCTACCAAAACACTTGAAAAGAGAAAATTCTCCAAACAATATATTGGTCGCCATTTTGAAGTTAACAGAGGAACCTAGCCTGGTTTCAGCCACAGGTAGCCCGTTTGTAAAATACTGAATTAGTAATCGAGGTGCCTATCAAAATGATTGGGATGAATACATTTTGGTGTCTTCAATACGTATGATCTTTATAGATTGTGTCAGTTGAATCCAGTAACAATATATATTCACAACGAGTCTGTGCTCCTCGCATGTTAGGATAGGAGAATCATTTCTCCCAACCCAGAGGCGGATTCAGGCTTTTGTGAAAGGGGGTTGAGCGAGACAGGGGGGTACTCCCTTAAATTTAGTATGGGAGTGTGCCAACTGAGACCCTGACCATGTTTCAGACAAAAGAAAGATAATTTTGCAACCCTGTTCCAGACTGTTATTGTAGTCATAAAGTAAAATATACCCCTATCCCAGACAGAAACAGTGATTTGTATATCCTGTTCCAGACTCAAAGGGCAAAAACCATACCCTGTTGAGCGGCACATCGCAGTATAGGCCATATGTGGGCGTCCTGTGGTTTGAACCTGGCTTGGCTCCTCTGTTTACTTCAAAATGGCGGCCTGTAAAATGTGGTTCTTTTCAAGTATTTTTAAAGCAGATCTTTCCACGGGAAAGATAAGATAAACTTAGTTATCAGTAATAGAAGAATACTGCAGACCACGGCATAGCGGGGGAAATTCTACTTATAGGCGACAACATGAGGGGAAGTAATCGCTTGATTTAATCGCTTGATTTAACGGAAGTAATCGCAAACAGATGCAGATGACTATATATACAGTATAGTCAGTAAGGTTATACCATACTACGAGTACGACAGAATGTGTTAGTAGACAGCGAAGGAACTCAAGGTATTATATTAATACTCAGAGATGTATTTTTAGACAGTTTAGAGGTGATTCCGTCGATTCCGTCGATTCCGTTAAATCAAGATGCCGAGAAAATGTATAGAAAGTTGCAAAGATTTCAAATTTGAGCAATTTGGAAGTTGTATTGAATCTTTGCGGGACTCGAAATAAACAACCTACCGATCAAGCTATCCAATAAGCGTAATAACAATCCTCTAGGCGGTCGGCAAAGTACTTCCCGAGAAGTCCAGTTTGATCGCTTTATAATGCTACTCAATCTCCATACATTGTCTGTAATTTTGGCGAAACCCGTGCACAACTGAACCGTTCAGTTTCAGGACTCGATATCAATAGAGCAGTGTTCGATGCAGTCAAATCGCCAATAAAACGTCATGGTAAAATGCCTTATCCAAAGTACTTCCAAATCCGAGTGAAGTTGTTGATATCTGAATAGATTAGCCTCCAGATGTAGGCTTGCAGGTGAGTGCAAATGGCTTAGCGCCATTTTCTTCAGTTTTTTTTTCTATATATAGTCGCCCGTTGTGTGCTGGGATATACACAGGCAGACCAAGGCCTCATGATCGTAATATTTTGAGTTTTGCAGTTGTTTTTTGGGGAGAGTTAATTATTGACAAGTGGGGGTAAGTAAACTTGCTTCTCTCTAACCGGGTTGTATTATTGTTTTATTTATAGCATCAGTAATCAGTCTAAAACATTTTAACCTTTTAATATTTGCACTTCGGCGGCAGCCATTTTGTCTGATTATCATTTTATTTTATGACGATTACACGCTGACCGCGCGGGCTCAAAATGTCCCATATTTCTGGCAATGATTTAGCTGAACTTTGAGGCATGTTATGTAGGAAAGGAGTACTAGGCAATCTTAAAGTATTAAACTGAAAAAGCTCGAAGTCTTTTAGATCCAATCTTTTCAGTAGTACCCACAGGCAGGTTGCATGGGAGCAAGACAACGAGTGACCAAGTGTCTTTTTAGACACGGGCTCAAGTTTTCGGTTGCCATGGTATTTATACCCACACCGCTGGTCATTCTTTACCTTGCTCCCAACCTGCCTATGTTTACTACTCTTTTCTTTCGGCGATACTACTGTAATCAAGTACGCGTACACTCTTTTACCATTATAACGTATTTTCCTATTTTCAAGTCATTGAGGAATTGATTCTTTCTGTGGGTGCATTTACCTTCATTCAAAAATGATTACTGGAACATTAGAACTGAATTCTCAACAAATTGAAACGTTTCTAACCAGATCAAACAGAAAGGATCATTTCCCAAAGACTTCAAACGGGGAAAACATAATACGAAAAACAAATCGATGATCAAATTGTCTGTACTAATTAATTTTCAGAGACTTGGCAACGCAGCGGTCTGGCTTACAGCGCGAGGCGCCTTGTTATCCAGAAACTGCGACAAACCTCTGCCCTTACGACTATGACACGATGTTGAGAAGAATACGAAACTTGACATTACTTAGGGAGCCTGGGACAGATCCACAGTACAGGTAAATCAGTACTGGTTTTACTGGACCAGTACAGTAACTGAACTCTTACTCGATCGTGATATGAATGTGATTTGTTTTTGATCATTTATTTGTCATTCTGCCATGCATCTATCCTCTTTTAGTAGAAACATACTAGTATTCTATTGCAAATTCATGCAGCAGTCTGATTGGTCCTCTACTCACTATCTATCACAGAATAGATACTACTCTACTCACTATCTATTCTGTGATAAATAGTGAGCAGAGAATGTCCAATGACAATTATTGTTGTTAAATCTACAATTCCCCGATTTCGACCAATCAGAAGCCACGATAGATTCATCCTGAACGGAGGAACGTGGTTACTTAAATCCAATATGGCGAATGTAAGAATGTTCAGTCAGTGAGTGAAATAAGCATTGGTCTGAAAGTACAGGAGAATCCGTTTAGATTACTTTTTCAATATAGAAATGTATTCGCTTACGCCTATGGAGCACATAAATGCAAAATTAACAGCGAAACCTTTCCAATCTCGTTTTCTGTGAGCGATTGTTTACCATGTGGTCGAACTGAAGAGGGGATCTGAAACATCAAAATAATCTTTCATTTGACCTCTTTAAAGCAGAAAAGTTCTCTGTTTGTGCATATAGAATACTTGTATGTTTCTATTAAAACACTGATTAGACTACTCGCTAGCACTCAGTTTCTATGACTGATATATAGTTGACTCGGAGCCGGCTACTCTCCTTGTCAACTATCAGCCGATAGAAACATCGAGCTCGTAGTCTAATTATTAATATATAATAATCAGTTCGAACGCACGCTTTGATTGGTCAAGAGTCGTGTGTTATTAGAGGACACACACATGATTGACGTCATGAGCGTGCCCAAGCCAATTTCTCAACTCGTTTTGATTGGATATTTTCATCGTTTTTAGTTTGCGGTTATTATATAAAAGAAATAGATTCCATCCTGCCGTGCGTCTGTCCTCTTATAGATGCACAGATGACGTCACAACGTGAACATCAGTGACGTCACTCGACTGCGTCTCATGGCGCATGTCTTTGTTCTCTTCACGTTGTGACGTCATCTCTGCATCTATAAGATGACAGAAGCAGGGCAGAATGGAAACTATTAAATCGATACACAGATGACGTCATAACGTGACGAGAACAAAGAAGTGCATCTCGCGGCGTGACTGTTGTCGTCACGTTTTGACGATATCTCACATCTATTTGTTTTATACAATAATTAACGAAAAAAGGAGGATATAAGAATTATGTATTTCATACAAAATATAACGTGAATCTTTAGTCTAATAACACATGGCTACGACCAATCATACCGCGCATTTCACATCGATTTTTGTATAATTGAACCAGTGTTTCCAACGCCTATTATCAAACAACCATAAAATTACATGTAGGCCCGATATAGCCCACTTTGACGATATTGCGCACGCATCAGAGAACAATAGATATGGCCCGCCAAATAGTCCTGTGTGGCCCGCCAGTTTACTTGTTATTCATGATCAGATTTTATGTGCATTTGTTCTAGTTGCGTGCGCAACATCGTCAAAGTGGGTTATTCACTTCACAACTTTATTACAGATTTCTTCCTACGTG
>JAOWCC010000064.1:22140855-22401124 GCA_030867875.1 Actinernus sp. WN-2022 | reverse complement strand
GAGAATGACGGGAATTATAAACTGGCATATTTTGCCGGGGCATATACATCATAACAAAAGTTTGCTCTACACCGATAACTGACGCCTGCCACACATTGACATATATAGACTTTAAACCATAGTATCATAAAATTCGAAATCTTGGTTATTTTCATTTAAAATCACTACATTGAATCCACACATGGAGATATTTTTTTGCAGCAAGTTTCAACGTGTAACTATTTTCCAGACGGGAGCTAGGAGCAGAACTCAATGCACTTTTGTCTCAGTTGGTTGTCTATTTTTAAGAACCAAGTCCTAAAGTATGGGGAGCGGTCAAATACTAAACGGCTTTATCAAAATGATTTGCGATAACCACTAGATATGTATATTTCGGTTGTGGTGAACTTATTTTAATGGACATATTGGTATACATTCCACCGTGTGACTTACCACGCCCATTTCTAAGCCACACTTGCAATAAATAGTAAAAAATATTCTCCTTCCAGAATATAGTGTTATTCAGCATCAAATTGGCATTATTTGACGACACTCCATGCAAACACATTCAGTGAAAACAAAAGTAACGCAAACGGCAAAGGCCACATGACATGCCTGGGGTCAGTTGCTTAACCTTACAGCCCTGAGTTTTTGGAACTGATTTTGAGCTATTTCTAGATCAAAAAGAACCTCCCCCCTAAGTAAACTGTAGTCTGACCTATAATACTGGGGGCTCAAAGTTTTTAGACGGCCCTTTTGAAAGTAATTGCGGATAGGAAAGCTGGCGGGAAGTTTGTTTGGAAGAATACTGAGAGGTAAGGCTTTTTTAAGCCTCAGTTTTCACCATTAATAGAGTTCTGGAGGACATCATTAAGTCTGATAAGAGCTTAAGTCAGCACTTTCTCAAAGAACCGAGTCTGTTCAGGGTTATTGTGATGGAGAAAGAGCCTCATTTCCCACTCCTGAATGGGCCAGGACGTCTTCTGCGTCTTTTGTCACTTTAGCGTGGGCTTTATAATCTAAGTGGGGGTCTGGAGCCACCTATCATAGCTTTTCTGGAATATTGGACAATATTTACTTGCCATTGATTCCAATATGAAGCTATTAGGTCGAAATGGCTTTAGACTTAGTATATATTTTGAAGAATGAAGATGGGGAAGTGCTATGCCGCCGGGCGATTGGAGTTCCCGGCATGCTTTGCGGTCAGAGTGGTTGAATTTAGCTTGCTCGGACGGTGCTTACGGAATGGTGGCTTGGTGCTGGGCAAGTTTCAGTGTTCAGGGATCGGACAGAAAGTGAGGTTAGTGGAAACTTGAAAGCCTATATTTGATGTGAAACATGCATTTTTGTAAGAAACTTTAGAATCTGAGGAGAACTATTTTTTCTGTAAGTGTGATTTTAGTCTTTTTTCTGAAATGAAATAATGTAAACTGTAGTTAAATTCTGCAAAGAAAGGAGGATTTAGATGAAAGCATTCAATTTTAATATGCCTAAATGCAGTTCAGTAGGATCATTTGTCTATACATTATCAGTGTTGTGTGGCAATCTCAGGGCCTTCGGCTCTTTCAACTTAGCCAGACTGAAATCCAATAAAACACAACAAGTGTCGTGTTTGGGGCTGAAAGGGTTAAAGCCGATGAAACAAGAGGTAGAGGACTACTCCTGTCCATCACAAAGGTGGTCATTCGCGTGAAGAGGTTTCTTGCAGCCAACGCGGGTTCTGAGATAATTTGCCTACAGCCCACGTATATGCACCCGTGCGGCCGGACTAATAATCCTTGGCCCATTGTCTAACAATGAATTTTAGTTTTGAACTGGTGTGATAGTGTGGTTCCAAGATGCTAGAAATGACGGTAACCATATCGTGAACTAAATACTGAATTTTTGTTCTCTACAACAATGGGTCTTCAATCAGTTTAGTGTAGTGCTCATTCGTCACATCTAAGACGCGACCGATGCCGTCAATCAATTGAAATACGTGCTCTTTCTTGTAGACAGGTACGATTCTTTGGTATATGAGTTGAACGGTTGACGTGTTAAAGAGGACAATAGCCCACTTCCGCGATATGATTTACTTGTCACGCACAAAGGTTTCAGTACGAGGCTCCGTGCCAAATTAAATTTATTCTTTTCTCTGTGACAAGAATAAATTTAATTTAGCACGGAGCCTCGTATTGAAATCTTTGTGCGTGACAAGTAAAGCATATCGCGGAAGTGGGCTATTAGAATCGTGCTGTGTTGTGCTGTGCATGCTGTTTGTGTTTGATGACTGAGTCACATCACAGGTACCCTGGGTACCAGAGGTTCTACTGCCCCCCTTCGCGAAAGTTAGGCGCGGAGCGCCTCCATCGAGGAGCAAAGCGACGAGAACTATGTTGGCACGGCTTGACAGTCTCACTTCCATGTTCGAACTTGGTACAGAATTTGTACCAGGCTTATTATTGGTTAGTTATATTTAGGAATGATATTCGTCGATATGATTTGCTAGATAACCTAGTGAACGAACAACCGGTTTTGGGTTTACATTCAATCAAGATGACGATGGAAGTATTTCTCTGAAGCAGTTTCTAATTCTGTAACATTCAAGTCGTCTTTCCCAGAGATCGAAAGTCTCAAACCTAGCTCAACAAGAAGACTCAATTTTGAAATTCATGCAGAAGATGTTTTTGCGGTGCTTGTTCGATTCGTTCTTGAACTTGAAAGGTTTGCCTCAGAAAGCCATTGTTATAGTTGTGTGTCCTTTAAATTCACTTGTAGAATCACACATTAGCTAGAGAGCTGGAGAGTCGAGGAATCAAGGCATGTTCGCTAAGCAGGTTTCAGTGGAGTATTTCGCATTATCTGAATTTCGAACACACAAGTAGTCGGCACGTGTAGCGCAAATCAGTGGTGCAGAAAAGTGTAAACATGTATTTGGCAGCAAACAGACGTCATGACTGCAAAACCGGTTATTCTAGACTATGATACTTGTTCGAACATGGAAGTGAGATTGGCAAGCCGTGTCAATTAATTTAAAATTTTGAACAGTGAAGCAAGTATTAAGTTATCGAACGGATCCTCTCCTGTTAGAATACTAAATTGCTGAAGCTAAAATTAAAATAAACAGTAAACAGCAGCAAGCTAGTTCCTCAGTTATGCCTGTCATTAGTTTTGTAAAATTCATTAATAATTCATAAGGGTGCTAGGCTATCCAAATGCGCAGTTCAGGTCACATGCATACCCTAGCTGTAAACCCATTACAAACTACTAGTGGTTGTATCAGAAGAGTATACAGTCACTAGTGGTTGTAACAAATTATCATATTCATAACCCCAGTTTCTCTAAAGTTAGAACAAAAATGCAATAATATACACGAGGAAGAGCCCATAACCAAGAGCGAGAATCTCCCATACTACCTCTGTGCTACGGGTTAATAATTGGGTTGCAATATTTGGCCATGGGTTGCAATCATTCCATAAAATAACAAAAGCGTGTCAGACGTGTTGTTGCTATAACAAAAGGAGCTAATGAGGCATCTTTTGTTCCGCCACTGGTGTAACCCACTAATTGGCCGCAAAAATAATCTAAAAATAGCCCAACTTGTGAAAACGCCATAGCATCTATATAAGAGATATGGACGCTCTTGGTTATGGGCTCTTGACACCAGCAACAACTGAAACTTAAATTCCATTCCGCAAAGATGTATTCATTCATTCATTTCAAGTTAATATAAATGCGGTGTATTGTAAAATGACATCATATTGTGTCCAAAAATTATATGTCACAATTATATGAAAATTATATGGAAATTATATATATAATCGTTATTATATCATATAATTTATTTTCCTCCTATGTTCATTATTTCAAATAATGTTCGTGTTGTTATTTCATTGTTTCATATAATGCAACACTGCCTTTCGCATTATATGAAACCATGATCGTCATTCATTATCTATTATTTCATATAATGCAAGACTGCTTTTTAAATTATATGATACCATGATCGTCATCTGTTATCTATTATTTCAAATAATGCAACACTGCTTTATAAATTATATGAAACCATGATCCTAAGCCAAATTCATTATTTCAAACAAGTCAACGCTTCAATTTTGCTATAATCCATTATTTGATATAATAGATTATATGATATAAATCCATTATATGATCTAAAGCCATTATATGATCTAAAGCCATTATATGATCTAAAGCCATTATATGATCTAAAGCCATTATATGATCTAAATCCATTATATGATCTAAATCCATTATATGATACAAATCCATTATATGATACAAATCCATTATATGATACAAATCCATTATATGATACAAAGCCATTATATGATATAATCCCATTATATGATATAAATCCCATTATATGATATAAATCTCATTATATGATCACATAAATCCATTATATGGTCATATAAAGCCATTATATGATATAAAGCCATTATATGAAAGAAACCATTGTATCATATAATATGAATTGTATGCGCGATTGTATGCGCAGTTAGCAAATTTCAGTGTCGGTGTAATATTTAACTTTAAGCCTCGATATTGTGTTAACGTATCTGTCGTCTCGAAGTCCAACTAACATCACTGTGACAATCAAGTGGCCAACGATTTGCAATTTGGCTTCGGCGTTAAGCCGAACAATTGTAGCTTGTCTACGATCGGAGATTGCTGTTCAAGACAACGGCGAGACCCTATAAAATACCACTACTAGTACAACTGAATGCCAACTCGTCGAGATCAAATATCACACTCCCCTAGCCTCTCAGACGTTACGCAAAAACCGAATTTCTATTCGAACTATTCTTGATTAATAAGGTTATTTTTCCCTTTCTCTTTGAATTTGACGCATGAAGTATCTCTATGATATGTAATTAAACGTTTGATAAGTCAGATACAGAATTCGTGTCCATGCTTTATGGGAATTACAAACTCTCTCTTTCAGCTCGAGTTTGTAAATCCCATAAAGTATGGCCACTCATTCTGTATCTATTACTTGAAATCATTTTTTTTGCTGCTACTGGTGTGCTTTTAGGTTTCCGGAACATTAACAGTTTACCGACACTTTTAAGAATAGGATTTTCTAATACGGATGTTGATACAGAAATGGGAGACTCGTGCATGTTGGCCTTCTAGCTTTACCAGTCGTATTTGTTGAGGGTCGGGAGTAACATGTCGAGAGTCGAGGGTAGTATTCATGTGTTTGTTATTCATAATGTTGTCTCTACTTGTCAACAGGTCAGATTGTCGATCAGATTATTTTCTCCACAAAAAATAATAGTTTTGAAATCGCTAGTTAATCCGATCCCCCACCCCCCCCCCCCCCCCCCCCCCACTTCCTCGCCCCCCTCTAGCGATTTCGCCCCCCCTCCCTCCAACCTAAATACACGTGGAGAATAGTAATACAAAAAGCTATAAATATTGTATATAAAGGCATGCAATTCAATTATATTTTAAAACTCACGCTTCACTTTTCTTCGACAAAATTCGTGTTGGTAGCTACGGTAAACGCTGCAATTTTCATTCGCGCGAGCAGTGCAAACATACAATCTTCGTCAATCTTCGAAGGATGAGTTGTTTGTATTTCTTGCCTGAAGCCCACAAAGACTTTGCCGTAAGTTTTGCAATTTTCTAGCACTGTAATTAACTCAAATTCGGAAAGAATTTGAAATGACTTTCCGAAGAAAAGGAGTTACCAACTCTGAAAAATTAGGCAAATCAGGGTGAGGGGCCCGTGAGCCCATGAAAAAGAGTGGAAAAAAAGAAAGGAGTATTATGAACATGTACTGGTCTCATGAAAACGAGCAATTATACCATTGATGTAATTGGCCTTCCACAGTGATCTCAGAAAAAATATATACATCTCTAGAGCCTCTACCGTGACTGGAATCACACAGACATCTCAGTCACTTTTGTACGAGTCCCCCTTTCGGAACGGAATGCATTTTTTCCTAGCTCTAGGTTATTTTTTCTGTTATATAATTTTAATATTTTTTTAAATTACTTTTTCCGGGGTGTTCCGGGTATGTTCCGGGTGTTTTTCAGACACCCGAAATTTCTCACTTAGTTGAGAATAATAAATGCATCAGTTTGAAGTGCTTCAGGTTGATTGTGTGACATATATGACAAAAACCATGGCCAAGATAGTTGTAAGACTACTTCGTAATGGTATCCAAAATTATCCAACGTACAAGGACTGCATGAAATAAAGCAAAACCACCTTTAGTATACACTAGATTTATATTGTGGATTTGCTTTCCTGACTTTCTCCAGGGGTTGATGATATGAGGTGGCCGTGGAACTTGGCTGTTTGACCTCGGCGAGTTGGCGTTTGTACATGTACTAGTAGAGGTATTTAGGGCCTCGCCGTTGTCTTGAACAGCAATTCCCGATCGTAGGCAAGCTACAATTGCTTAACCCCGAAGCCAAATTGTTGGCCACTCATTTGTTCGTCATTTGGTTAAGGAAACCGAAAGAGAGTACAGCAGATTGTCACAGTATTAATTTCGAAAAGGTGATGTTAGTTGGACTTTGAGACGACAGATACGTTAACACAATATCGAGGCTTAAAGTTAAATATTACACCGACACTGAAATTTGCTAACTGCGCATACAATCGCGCATACAATTCATATTATATGATACAATGGTTTCTTTCATATAATGGCTTTATATCATATAATGACTTTATATGACCATATAATGAGATTTATATCATATAATGGGATTTATATCATATAATGGGATTTATATCATATAATGGGATTTATATCATATAATGGGATTTATATCATATAATGGGATTATATCATATAATGGGATTATATCATATAATGGATTTGTATCATATAATGGATTTGTACCATATAATGGCTTTAGATCATATAATCTATTATATCAAATAATGGATTATAGCAAAATTGAAGCGTTGACTTGTTTGAAATAATGAATTTGGCTTAGGATCATGGTTTCATATAATTTATAAAGCAGTGTTGCATTGTTTGGAATAATAGATAACGGATGACGATCATGGTATCATATAATTTAAAAAGCAGTCTTGCATTATATGAAATAATAGATAATGAATGACGATCATGGTTTCATATAATTCGAAAGGCAGTGTTGCATTATATGAAACAATGAAATAACAACACGAACATTATTTGAAATAATGAACATAGGAGGAAAATAAATTATATGATATAATAACGATTATATATATAATTTCCATATAATTTTCATATAATTGTGACATATAATTTTTGGACACTTGGCACCCCATAATGCAGAGCCTCAAGCATCCCAATGGTTTTTAGTTATATCTATTCCCTTCACAAGTAGTTTACAACATTCACGTGGGTGTTGTATCAGCCTTTACAATTTCTCGTGCGCTGCGCTGCTCATGTTGTAAACACTATTTAGAACCATTTACAAACTCTTTAGTGTTATTTTACACATTTAAACATTCAAGTGTTTGATTTGAATTTCGCGCGATAACAAAAGTCAGAGATCACTCAAGCGGAGTATTACTTGTTGTATGCTTTGAATAGAGATGTTCTCTTGACAAAGGCTGAGTGACAACTGAAGGTGTGAGAGTGCCTGGCAGAGGCCCTTTTATAGTGCGGGCCTTGTTTAACTCTGTTTATTATATATGACCCGTGTGGCCCCGCCGCCCCAGTCTCCGCTCAAAACCATTTACAAAAGTCACGTGATGGGGACCGTATGTGTTTGACATTAAATCTGTCCGGCTTGTTCGATATTTTGCTTTTCTCTGGCCGAAGCCCAAAGAGGCCGAAACAGCTCGGGTCATGCTTTTCCACCGCCCTTTCCTAGACCAAACATCACTGAAGTATCCCAAACCGAAAAACTATCATAAAGTCTTCCCAGATCAGGACTGTAAAACTCAGTCCCTTTCATATTGCGAAACAGGGCTGTGAGAGCGGTAAGAATAATGATAACAGCGACCAACCCACTTTCCTATACACCCCTTTAATAAGTCTGACTGTAAGTATCATCAATGACGTCATCAATGACGTCATCAATGATAGACCTCTTCATGCTGTCTAAGATCATCTTCGAAGAAATTACTCAATGAACCCACTGCCAACCTAAAGACGTATGGAGATAAAGCGTATTCAGTCGCTGGAATATTCTACCGACTAATATCAGGGAATTTTGAGTCTAGACTCAAAACACATCTATTTCAAGAAGCTTTTAACTTATAGTTATACTTATTATTACTTTCTTTTTTAAATTATTTTGGCGAACTGTAAATATTTTGTAGTCATTTTTAGTTATTAACTTGTAATATTGTAAAGCGCCACGGACAATTAATGGAGCTTGGCGCTATATAAATGCTATATTATATTATTATTATGTTTTATAATGTAGTTACCAGCGCCTCTGTCTTATCTTGCACTGGTCTGAATTATATTGCCATCTTTTATTCAAGAAATCATGAGTTAAACATTCGCGATTTGTTGCTTTTCCGCGATTGACGTGGCTTCTGTGGACCTTTCAGTTTCAAATTACTGTTTTGTTCAGAGTATATTTTAGCAGTCAAAATATCATTCAGAACCCCGCCAACAAATTTGACATCGGATACCATTTGAATCAGGGGTTTCCTGGAAACTTTGGTAAATACTCAAACGCCAAATGCTTCACCTGCGGTATCGTGAACTGTCAAAGTCGAATCTCGATTGCCACTGGATTTGCGCATACGAACTGATATGATTCAGAGAATATAGACCTAGATTTTTCGAAACTCAAAGGTATGTTCGCTATAACGAAACTCCTAAAAAGCGAGACAGATGAAGAATCCTCGATCAGCATCAGACTACTGTCGACTGAGTGGGATCGTTGTTTCGAAAACTTTATGCTTATATCAGTGATTTTTACCAAGTATTAAGAGAAATCTTATTTAAAATTCAAATTTCCATTGCAAACCAGTGAATGGTTAGCTGCTAGACCGATTCATACTTCTTCGTTGTTTTTCCTTCATATTGCTTTTCTCTCCGGCTTTTCCGTATAATTACTGATGAGAAACTAACTACTTTACCTGATCGATATAGAAACAAATAGTCAATTTAACCTTTACATTCACAGAGTCTGACACATGACTGATAAAAAAAAACTAGCCACGAAAACCGCTTAATAATCTACAAAGCCAACTAAACCATGAATTAAACCATAATTAGTTTATATCTAGCTTACAGAACATATTATACAAATTATGTCTGAGTTAACTAACCAAGTTTTAGGCAGTGGTCACATCGGCCGCCGTTGCGTCGTGAATGACACTGACCTTCAGTGTTCTCCCCGGGCAAATTTTTTTTTTGGGCCCCAGTTCAGGGCCGGGTTGTTCAAAGCCCGATTAGTGTTAATCCTGGATTAACTCTGCACAGAACCTATTGGTTGTCATGGAAATTAACCCTGGATTAGCACTAATCGGGCTTTGAACAACCCGGCCCAGATCAATTAGCAACTTTACCATGAGGCCTTGCGCGCCCAATCCAAGATGGCGGACAAAGATGGCGGACTTGGGGAAAGGAAATTGTTCTCGGGGTGGTGCTAGTAAAATTTTGACAACTGGGTTGACGTAATTCAAAAAAACCACGTGATGTTGCCATAATAAAGGGAGGAGTGGGTCAGTAAGAAATAATACGCAGTGGGTGGCTGGCGGCAACTTGTAGTTCGCGGAAGATTACGATTTTGCACGGGATCGTGGGATTTTCAGTATTCTTTAATACTATTAAACCTGGATTTTTCTAACCGCTGGAGCCGAATAAGGGTTTGAAAATTGTTTCCTGAACGGTGATCATGAAAGTAAGTGCAATTCAGTACTTGCTCGTAAGCGTTTATACCTTTGAGACATTTTTGCGTAGTTTCCGGACAAATTAGTTGCAAGTTGATGAAAGGTGAGAATTTTAAGTTTCCTTATTAAAAATTATAAGACCTTGTAATCTTTAATTACTTATGATTCTTTTCCCGATTGTGCAAAGCGATTATTCTCTTCAGAGGGATCAATAGGATCTTCTCAAATACGAAAGGTAATAAATACCCTAATTAAGTGCTAAAACAAAGTGAATGTTAAAAAAAACAAATTTCCCTACGTAAGGAAAAAAGGAACAGTATATTTTATAAACATTTTGTCGTAATTTCATAAGAAAATATTATTTTTAATTTGTATATTAAATATAATTAATATAATTTTAAAAAGTATAGTACCCCCCCCCCCCCCCCCCCCCCCCCCCCCACCCTCCTCCTCCTTAGTTCTTAGATATTTTTTTTACTTTTCCAATACTTTATGCAGAGTTATATAAAAAAAACTAATTCATATATATGTACTATGTATACATTGTTACATATGTACCTGGTAGAGAAAGAGTAAGGTTATTTTGATTGTAATTTTGGGTGACTTTAACAATTGCACTTAATCATAACTCTACCCTACCCCTTCCTAGGTATGCTGATTTGTTTCTGTTTAACCCCTTTCCTTAGTTGAAGTCTCATATTTCTTTACTGAGTAACAATATAATTACAATAAATATAATAAAATGTACTTACTTTAATTATTTAAACCAACACAGGCTTGAACCCATTATTTTGTGCCAGCCAACAAGAGGATGTAGTCATGACCTCATGACTTCCTTCATAAATAAGCTACCCCTTGGAGCTTTTGAACTTTTCTAGTTGTGATATTGGAATTTGAAGTACATGTAAAAGGTAAATTAGGTGGATTAAAGAAATAAAAAACCCTAGCTGTAATACTGTAAAATTGTAATTGTCAGAAAACATATTAACTATTAAAACACAGTATTTTTCAAGTGTTAGTAGTAGGCCAGTCATGCATGTATGTTGCCCATTTATATATAATATTATAATATACTGAGCACAGGGGTGGATCCAGGGTTTGGACTGAGTAGTTTACTCTGACAGACCAATCAACTCATACCCCACCCACCCCACCCCTCCTAGTAATAAACTACCTAAAATTTAGAGGTTTGAAAAAAGTTGAGTAGTTTACGGAAATCACATAAACTACCCTGGATCCACCCCTGGAGCACACACTTACATGCATTTTAAATTTAAAAGTTGTGTTAAATAATAATGATCAATTCATTGGTAATTAATCAAATTGTTGTTTTATTTCCTATTATATACTGCCTGTGGTATTTTACATACATTTAGCAGTTTAATTTGTTTCCCTTAGTTAATTATATATATAATTATATATAGTATGTATTTGCTCCCTTAATTAATATCATCAACTAAATCAGGTATACCCGAGGTATTGACATGCATGCATGTGCATTATTATTTATAGATTATATACTCTGATAACACTATTATTTATTAAAGCTTAATTGACTAATTAATCAGAAGGTTGTGCACTAGCTGTTTATTGTAGAAAAAACCTTTAATCACAGCCAAAAATTATTGTAAATGTGAGTGTTTCAAAAGCGAATAAAAATGCATGTACAAGCATAATTCTGAGCTAGCTTTTATATAACAATTAGTGTGCTAGTATATATATATAATTTTATGTAAATGCCAACAATTACAAATAATTGGTATAGCCTTAATTCATACTGCTTCTAAACACTTGAAAAATACTGTGTTAGGTTTTCTGATAAAACAATTGTGACAAAATTGGAACCCAAGAATTACAGGGTTCTTTTTATTCCTTTAGGCTGTATTCATAATATGTATACCTGACAGGGGGAGGGGGGCAGGTGATTTTTAAGGGGATCCCAATTTGTTTTAACAGGCTTTAGAAGGGGGAATCTTAAAATTTATTTATGAAAGGTTGGGTGGATTAATGTTAATTTTTTTAATGTTTGTCAAACAAAGACCTACATATATATACACTTAAAATGGTAGGATTAATGCACTAAATAGAGCTAGCTTAAGAAATGCAGGAGAATGCACTAATGCAATAAATATCTAAAATCTAAAAACCTTCCCGGTCCCCCTCAGAACACTTTTTCTTAAGGTTGCATGCAGCTAGGAATGCCTGATGTAAGGAATTAATGATAATGTTTTATATCAATTAAAGGACAATATATTCTTGTGTAGTTTTGTAATACCATGCAGCAACAAATACTTTTTACAGACACCAAATTAGTGGTAGTTAAATAACAGTTAATTTTATGGTTTATTCTTAGCTTTTCTACATATCGTAGTATTAAACAGAGTTTCACGGCCCGAAATGACAGTTCTGTAAAATTATGCTTATTAAATAATGTTAGTTTGCATATGGAAATGGCCTGGGGGGAGGGCTAGGGACGGCGGTGTATTAAATTTTTGAAAGGATGGAGGGGGGTTGCTAAAATTATTTCAATAAGCAGTTTATTCTGGGGGGAGTCATAAAAATATGACGTAATCTGAATAAATAACCTGCCCCCCTGTGGTATAGTCATAATCAATGCAGTCTTTAATTTACTTTCAATATCACAACTGAAAAGTTCAAAAGCTCCATGGGATAGCTAATATTTATAAAGGAAGGCATGAAATCTGATGTACATTCTCTTGTTGGCCATGCAGGCACAAATAATGGGTTCAAGCCTGCATATATTAGATAATAAAGAAGGATATTTTGTTGTATTTATTGCAAATATTGTTACTGTAAAGTAGACTTCAACTCTAAGGAAAGGGGTGGAAATGAAACAAATCAGTATAACCTAGGAAAGGGCCCGGGGTAGTCTTTATAAACATATAACCTGCATGCATAACCCTACTTTCCCTCCCCCACCCTCATAAAGAATACCAAAACCATACACAAAATATATTCATAATTCTGTAAAATTCACAAGTACCCCACCTCCAATATTTTGATTGAAAATGACCACCAAAAAAAAAGATTGTTGGATAACCCATAATTTCCCTGAAGAAATTTAAATTATAAATTAGTACCTTTCTCTGACCTGGTACAAATGTAACAAATACATATATATATGAATGTTGTTTTATAACTCTGTACAATGTATTGGCAAAGTAAATACGGATGGGCGAAACTAATTTGGGGGGGGGGGGGGGGGGGGGTTCTGCGAGTGCTAAACAAAGGACTTTTTATTATAATATAATTTACAAATTAAAAATAAAATATTTTATTATGATATCACGACAATTTTTTTATAAAATATACTTTGTTACTTTTGGGGATTATACCATTCTTCCGAAGTCGGAATCTGCCCCTGAAGTGTGTCTTCCCTTTATAAATTGAGCTACTTGCGGTCCAGAAAATATTTATTAGCGCGCAAAAACGTCTCGCTAAGTTCGCGTAAATCATAAAGTCGTGAAAGGCGAACACGAAAGAGTAATGCGTTGATCGTTGTGCCTTGCATAAGGAAATTTGTTTATTTTACATTAGCACTTAGGGGTATTTATTACCTTTCATATTTGAGAAGATCCCCTTGTCATCTCTCTGTAAATACCGAGATATATATAATCGCTTCGCACTACCAACAAAATTATAAAAACAAAGCCTAATGTTTTTGTATCGGGAAAAGAATCATAAGTACTTAAAGTTTACAAGGTCTTATAATTTTTAATTAGGAAACTTAAAATTCTCAACTTTTCGATTGATGTCCGGAAACTACGCAAAAATGTCTGAACAAGTACTGAATTGCACTGTTCAGGAAACAAGAGTTGTCGAGATTTTTCAAACCCTTATTCGGCTCCAGCGGTTAGAAAAATCGAAGAATACTGAAAATCCCACGATCCCGCGCAAAAGCCGGTGCCGAATTCGTAATCTTCCGCGAACTACAAGTTTCCGCCAGCCACCTACTGCGTATTATTTCTTACTGACCCACTCCTCCCTTTATTATGGCAACATCACGTGGTTTCTTGAATTACGTCAACCCAGTTGTCAAAATTTTACTAGCACCACCCCGAAAACAATTTTCTTTCCCCAAGTCCGCCATTTTGTCCGCCATCTTGGATTGGGCGCGCAAGGCCTCATGGTAAAGTTGCTAATTGATCTGAACTGGGGGGCCCAAAAAAAAAATTTGCTCTCCCCGGTCTCCCAGGCCAAAGATTACGCATGCGTAGAAGTCATGTGTAATAATCCCACAACCAAAGTCTCCCAGATCGCCTTGCTATCCCATTATCTATTGTATTTAGTTTCAACCTAGAACGAGTTCCATCCAAGTTATACCAAAATTAACAGTGAGGAAACTCGAGAGCTAAAACCGCTGTAAAAACCCAAACAGTAAGGGACCGGACATTATTTAGCGGGGGAAGGGGGGGGGCTACTAGAATTGTAGGGGGGGGGGGGGGGTCACGATTTTTTATCCTCCCATTTACGGGGGGGGGGTAATTTTTTTTATATGCTCCCCTTTTATAGGGGAGGGGGGGATATATTTTTTAAATTAAGTATATATATTCATATTAGGCTTATCCAAGGGGAGGGTCATTATTTTGTGAGACCAGAGAACTGCAGGGTCAAAATTTTTTGGGCAAGCCACAATGCAGATCTAGTAGTTTGGCTCAATGTTGTTCCATTTCAAATCTTTCGGGAATAATATTCTTTGTCCGAAGTATTTCTATATCAATGTATCTCCCCATGCATTAACCAGAAATAAAAGAAAAATACACAAGGGGATGGTCACGTAATCTGAAATGGGACAACATTGCCCAATTTACAAGAATTGTCACTTAAAAATATAACTAGAGTGATTGCAGAAAACCTGTGAAACAATTAGTAGACTAATAAACAGTATAGGTATATATAGGAGACACTAATTCCATTGTGTTCTTTTGTTTTATTCAGTGTACGCTGACTAGTAGATTTCGTTTCACGGGTTTTGTGAAATCAATCTAATAATGGCATTGCTTTAGGTACTGTTTAAAACACGAACAGCAGTGTTTTATCAAGTTTAAAAATTCGAGGGCGAAGCCCGATAATTTTTAGACTTGATAAAACACGTGCTGTGAGTGTTTTAAACGGCTTCAAAAACGCTTTAAGAATGCAATGAAAGAAAGACGCACATCTCAAGGGAATGGTTACTTAATGAACCATTGAACCTTTGTATTCACAACGCCATGCAAAATATTCGAGTAATCACCGCCTGCAATTACGAACATCTCAAGGGAATGACATGAAGAAATTACCATACTATGTTGTTTGAAGCGGAATTTCGCAATGCAAGAAGAATCTGCACTTGAAGGATTTGGTGTCGTGGTTTACCTCGATAAAGTTCAAGACTTGGAAAGCGATGTGACTGACATGACGGCAGATTCTAAATTTTTGACTCCGGCACAAAATATGTAAGTTTAATGCACGTTTTTATAATTTTACGGCTTTGAGTTTGGTTTAATAATTGGAACTAAAGAGTGGCTCGGTAAACAAGTAATGGTAGTTGGATAACTTCATTTAAAAAATATTATCTGTGTATCTCGGTAGTCTGCTGATATTAGTAAATTTAGTGCAAAATTTATTATCTAGGTACCTTATGTTCCGTGTACTTTTTGCTATCTTTAGGTCTTTATCAGTGAATTCTTAATTAGGATGAAACTTTATATAAAATTTCATGTTCATTAATATTCTTTATATAAAACGTTCATCCTAATTAGCAATTCAGTGAGAAAGCTGAAACATCAATAGAAATTCCATTGTCTCAATCATTAACCCCGTTTCCCTCTGGGACAGAATTCAAATCCCTCCGCGGGCCTCTTAGAATGATGAGATTTTATCAGGTATAAAGGAGCATGCACGTGACTGATTTGCTTCATCTGATTGGACAAAATGCTCATTAATTATTCATGAGTTTTTGAAGTACAATTAATAAAAGAGTAATTCTAGCTATATAGATCAAGAAATTTCATAAAAAGTTATCTATTGTTATTGGTAAAGGTCATGGCGGGGAAAAAACTACTGATTTCAATAAACTGAGCGCTTAGTATGCAAGCACTGAAAATAGCTCAGTCTATTGACTTTCTCCCATTTGCGAACACAATTATTACTAGATGAAGACAGTATTAAACGTTTGACTCCTTCTCTGCTTGTTATATTACAATCAACTTGGTTTCAGTTTCGTCTCCGAGATGCAGATACGGGCTTTGGCTTGATATAGCTCAGGGCCTGGTTGTTCAAAGCCTGATTAAGCTAATCCAGGATTAACAAGAGACCATCTCTTGAGCTTAACATGCTCCAGTAGTAAGCCGTTTATGGTTAAGGGAGTGCGGTGGCATCCGATTTTCGTGTGAGAAAACATATGTTCATCTCTTTACATTTCTTAGGATTGAGCCGATTCATAGCGTTACGTTTAGCCCAGTTGGAGATGATATCAAGGTCTTTCTGAAGAGAAAAAAATACCATTGGTTGATACGACTTCGGAGATTGTTATATCATTGACGTACTTTCAATGATTTGACCTCAGGGGAGATTTTAAAGAAAAGTGTTACACTGCTCCCTTCTCTGCATGTGGCTTATTATTATGAATTATTATAATTTATTATGAATTATTATTATTATTTATTATCGAATCACCTGACCATTGATCGGTCGGCTACGATCGAGCGCTGTTACATGTCGGCGTTATATTTCTATATAAAATGCCCCGGGGGGACACTCCCATATAAAAGGGGTAGGGATGCTCGTCGGACATTTTCGATTTGACTCCTAAGAGGTACTAAAATGGGCGTGGCTCAAGCTTATTTTGACCCCTAAAAGATAATAAAAATGTAAATTGATAACAGCTTTTTTGTTCAATTGACACCCGACCCCTAAAAGGTACCGCTTTACATAGAAATGTCTGTGTCTGATGGTTGATACCCTAAGTGGTACCAAACTCCTGATTTTGACCCCTAAAAGGTACGACGAACATCCATGTACCCCTCACATAAGGTAGTCCCCCCCCGCCCCCCCTAGATAAAATGACTATTTGTGTCTCAACTGTATTTCATGGATGCGCACACTCATTTACACTAATTTGGTAAATTCCGTATTTTTTCGGTTATCAAATCGTACGGTCGCGGGTAAATTATCATGCATTGTTACAAGTTATGAAGGGTTATTCAATGGCCACTCGTGTGATAAAGGATTTATCATCGCGAGTCTAGCAAAGCTTAAAGTGCAAATAATTAATAAGCCCTGGCCAGTTATGCTTTTTTGGAAAGCTTAGACCTTAAAAAGTAGCGAAAAAATACCGAAAAATTAAACAAAAATTGTTATCATTATTTTTTTAGCCACTAACTTCCAAATTTAGATTAATTTCCGCGCACATTCGGGGACTGGGACGAGAATGAAACGTGACGTCATCAGCAGAGGGCATAAAACGTGGCATATTTGCAAAATAATTGAATAGATAAATAAGAAAGATGATAATATCGCGATAAACTTTTCGGAGAGCTTTATTCGGCAAGGCCAGTTCATGCAATGGCGGATCGAGCGTGTTCTGGTGATGACGTCAAACTAGACTCAGTGCCAATTTTGTAAAGCGCGCTTGTGCGCTTGATTTTGATCCACAGACAACCCAATACACGTTTTTGGGCAACCTTGTACGGTCAATACACCACAAAATATTAAATCAAATCAACTTTTTATTCCGGAATTCTTTGACTATGCCCGGCTCTAGTCTCTTCGTAAGAAATATAATTAGTCAGTTTAACTGAAGCCCGAGTACTTTGTTATGTGTGTTTTACATGTGTTTATCCAATGCGTGTACTATTTAAGTTGACGCAAGAGAAAATGAGGCAAGAGAACGATTCCCCGTCCCATACGCAGGCCTGTCCCATACCGTTAGTTCCCCTAGCGGCTATTTTTAGCTACCCAGGTTTATTTTTACCACTACCATCCACGTGATCTGATACCCGATATTCCTTTCTTTGAGAGTTGTTGACCAGTTGCGCTAGGTAGGCTAGCAGAACTGGTCGCGAGCTGCGATGATTTTCTCGCAGAACGTATTATTGACGTAAAGCTGACCAATCAGATGACGTTCTAAAATAACTTTCGGTTCTTAAAATAGCCATTTGGGGAACTAACGTTGTAAGAGTCCCATGTATGGGGGAATCGGTCTCTTACCTCGTTTTCTCTTGTCTGGCGTCAGTTGACTACCACTACCAGAATCTTTTGCACTGATTCTCTCATTCTTCTAATTTAGATCATTGTCTTGGTATTCAGTCAGATGAGTTTCAAATTCTGAATAAGAAAAATAATTCGAAAAGGATTCTGGTAGTTGTAGTAAACTGACGTCATAGCTCGGTCACATTCATGAACCGGTCTATTTGATGGTTCCGAGTGAGTTCTAATAAATAAATAAACGCATACCCTGGTGTCATATATTGCTGGTTTGCGATATAACGAAGACGTGGTGGCCATGTTGGTTGAATCAAACAAATAAATATTTTGGTTTCATGGTTGATCGAACGAGGAATCTTTTGTAAAACAGAACCAAGATGGCAGCGATGACGTCACGTGAAAACGAGCAATTGAGTGGCGTGCTTACGTTATCAAGTAATATGCATAGGATCTATATAGGCGTGAAATAGAGTATAACACGCTCAGTCAATAAGTAACTAACCAGTTCGAGTGAATCAGCCCTTTCCGACTAACGTTTTTCCACATGGCTCAAAACCACTCAATGTGCACCAAATTGGTCCAAATTGGTCTCTTACTCTCACGCACTTCATAACGATTCGTTATTTCTAGTTTATGCGAAACTTGATATTGCTTATTAACCCTTTCACTACTGGACCAGTTAGAGTTCAATTGTACTTACTCAACCCTCCCCTCCTCAGTCCAAGTTTGATTATGTCTACAACGTCGGACTGCTGCAGCAATTTCCGGCTATTTTTAACGCAACCCCCCTCCCCCATTTCAATGTTGGTTTTCGAGCAGACTGAAATGTTGCCTTTCTATCCCAACATTGTGAAGGGGGCGAGGGGAAAAGCGAAGTCATAAAAAATGCCCGCGATGTGTCGGAGGAGTTCGTTCAGTGTTCTGAATAGCCTTATTTTATCGGGCGGTCCGTACTTAAATGGCGAAGATTGTCTGAGGTGAGATTTTAGGTAGCTTACAGTGGCGTAGCCAGGTTTTTAAAATTTGTAGGCCCAAACAACCGCTCGTAAGGGTTGCTTCTTGAGGTGTCCGGGAGCATGCTTCCCCGGAAAATGTATAGATTTAGACTTTCGCAAATGCCTTCTGCTACACTTTCAGGTCATGTTTTGTGTATTTCGACAGCTCCTCAAGCCCAACATTCACTTGTAATAAGACAAGTAGGCTGTAAAATGTGTAGGCCCAGGCCTACGGGCCTATAGGCTAGATACGCCCTTGGCTTACATGGTATAATTGTTAATAACGTCCAGGGAATTTAACGAACACAGCTCAAAACGAGAGGGAATAGTAAGTACTTGGTGGGAATACGGATGCGCTTGTCAATGCAAATTTGATGAATAAGCCCGATACCCCGGGTAAAAACTATCCGAGGGCGTATCCAAATATTTTACTTAATTGTTTTCGCACAATTAGGTTCAGTGATCACACTCAATGCTCAAAAAAGTGGGTTTCGTTTATGCTGTAGATGTATCCATTCTACTGTTTTCAGTATTAATTCCGGTGCAGCATTTGCGTTTCATCAAATGTTCAAATGTTTCATCAGTCTAGAAGCATGAGTGTTTCACAAAGCCCTTCAATCTATATATAGCTACTCAGTATAGGAGCAGAATTCCACCAGATTCCGCCTCGCAGTGCTGATCACAATCCGATAGAGAACTGTTTCAACATAATTAAGTCATCTTTAGAGAAAGACGCTATCAAACAGAAAATTACGCGCGAGTCGTTCGAGCAATTCAAAGCTCGTGTATCCCGGCATCTGAATAATATCCCACTACAGTTCGTTGACAACGCTATTGAAAGCATGCCCAAAAGATTGCAGACTGTTGTAGAACAGAAGGGACATAGGACCAGGTACTAGAGATGGAAAAGGACAACAACGGTTGCCGAATCCTGAGAACTGTCACTGCCGATTTATTCGTGGTAACTGTAACCGTTACGTTACCCACTGAGAGTAGTGTAAAACTGTTCTCGGACTCGGCCGATCAAGCCTGCTCTTACCAATATATTCATAACCCACTCTAAACTGTCTAATATATAGCAAACTGAGAGCCCATCTGGTCCATCTGGGCTTTCACTCGGGCCACATGAGATTGAAGATGAAATACGCTTTCATTTGAAATCCTCTTAGTAATATTAACTGAATTTATTAGCTGAATTTAGCAGTCTTTAGGAGTCAGAGGAGTGGCCGATAGCGCGGTGACTTTCATTCTCTGTTCCCCTAGTATATATACTATATGTAGTTTAATATGTTTGTTTTTCTCGTAGGTTGACCTTTTAATTTAAACACTGTACTTATTCATGTAATACACGTTTACAATTTAGTCTGCTGTTCTGTTATACTGCAGGTTCCGAGTACTAAATAATATAGATGATTGTCTCAAATGTATATATGTTTATATTTGTACCATATTATAAGTGGTATCCTGTCCATCCTGTGATGGAGCTAGCTATGTCAATTTGTCTGCCTGTATATAACTTTATCTGCTGTCACTTGCCAGTGACAAGTCTTGGTCAGTATTTGTTGGATTAAAGATTATTAACTGAAATGCCTGTTGGTTATCTATATTTAAAAGCTTTACTCACATTCCCAAAACTTCAGTCTGCTCATTATATTAAAGAACTATAAAGGGAATTGTTGGAAGCCTTTAATTTCTCGAACCAAAATCTCGGCCGTGAGAGGTTTCTTGTTACTCGGGCTGCCTGAAGCCTTTAATTTCTCGAACCAAAACCTCGGCCGTGAGAGGTTTCTTGTAACTCGGGCTGCCTGTGGCAGCACCGAGTCTTAAAATGCAAGCGGTATTTTTTTTTGTTCTGTGCAGCAAAATTTCTGCGCATGCGTTAAATTGTGCATTAATTATTGCCACTAATAGATTTATCTCAAGTCCAGTCGCCATCTTAAGATTCTGCGGACGCTATCAGCTTGTTTGGGGTACGTTTCGTAGGTTTTATGCCACATTTCATTTTACTCTCGGACATACTACATACTCGGAACCTGCAGTATAATAGAACAGCAGACTAAATTGTAAACGTGTGTTACATGAATAAGTAGCGTTTAAATTAAACTGGTCAACATACGAGAAAAACAAAAATATTAAATTACATATATGCTTGGGGAGCAGAGAATGAAAGTCACCGCGCTACCGGCCACTCCTAAAGACTGCTAAATTCAGCTAATAATTCTTCTCTTTGGTTAATATTCAAATGAAATCATGTGGCCCGAGTGAAAGCCCAGATGGGCTTTTGACCCATGCGGTTATTTTTTCTTTGTTCCCATGTATTAAATTTCAAGTTCACCAACAATCAGATTGCACTTTGCTGGTCACGTAACACTCTCCAGGTTAATTTATTTACATAATTTAATACAGTAAATCAAGATGGTCGACCCGCGAGGAAATTTCTCTCAACTCTCAAATGTAAGCACTTTAATGTTTTATTTAACTTCACCGTGCGAAAGCCTTCCAACAGGCTCAGGATATTTCAACTGGCGCTCTTGTTTTAAATTTGGAACTTGCGAAAATGTCTCACGTCATAACACTCGGCGAAGACCCCAGCTAACTATCTTGGTCCTCTGATTGGCGATATATACACGAAGCCAGAATACACCCTCAGGCCTCAGCACAGATTCAATTCTGATGAGCGAAGCAAATATGTTCAACTCTCGACTCACTCAAGGTAAACGGAAGCTTAAATTAAAGATCTACTTTGGTCTTTTATTGTGGATCCAAGGGAATGTTTCAGTGTTTGGTCATTATGCTGACTATGGTATAAGATTGCTGCAGGTAATTTGTCCAGAAATGTAGAGTGTGAAGCTTCCAGTAATAGCAAAAGTACCTGTTTACAAGAATCTTAATCACAGAGTGAATTATTGTCATTACGAGACAAGGAGTATCGATCGATGAGTCATTGTCAGAAATCTATTCCCGGCCGTAACGTTAGGCAATCTGTCAATGGTGAAACTGTTGACAGTTTGGGTCAGGTCAACTACACAGCTAAGGCATGTTTGACGACAGAATAACCTAGTTAGAGAGTCTCTACTGGATTAAGATACTGTTACATGTCTGTTAATATGGGGAAAACTGAAGAATCCTTCATTGAGCTTGATAACCATGTTTGGATTTGGAAGCAGAATTGAGACTTTAGCCGTATATTGTGTCCCAAATCGCTAGTTCCCATACAAGTCATACAAACACGCGTTTTTTTTTGCCAAACACATTATATATGCAAATATTTAAATGACGTCGTGTTTACAAACAGTAAGTATCGCTATAGCAAGAACAGCAGATAAAGTTACATAGAGGCACACAAATTGACATAGCTAGCTCCATCACAGGATGGACAGGATACAACTTATAATATGGTACAAATATAAACATACATTTGAGACAATCATCTATTAGTACTCGGAACCTGCAGTATAACAGAACAGCAGACTAAATTGTAAACGTGTGTTACATGAATAAGTAGTGTTTAAATTAAAAGGTCAACATACGAGAAAAACAAAAATATTAAATTACATATATGCTTGGGGAGCAGAGAGTCACCGCGCTACCGGCCACTCCTAAAGACTGCTAAATTCAGCTAATAATTCTTCTCTTTGGTTAATATTACTAAGAGGATTTCAAATGAAAGTGTATTTCATCTTCAATCTCATGTGGCCCGAGTGAAAGCCCAGATGGGCTCTTGTTTAAGTTTACCTTGAGAGTTAAATATTGCTTGGGTCATCATAAATTATTCTGTGCTGGCGGGCGACAACTGCAATAACAGTTCAGGAGTTCAGATGTCTTCATGCAGACTTCGATAGAGGATAGTAACCCATAACTGCTCAACTACAGTATATATATTTACTAGTAAATCGCTATATTTCGCTATAAATCAGCTATTCAGTATACCTGTATATAAACGTGGTACACAGAGAGATCGTACGAGATCGGTAAACCAGCCAAAAACGCGGTCAAAATTATTTTAGTGTTGGCCTACCGATCACGGTGTTTGTGCTGGTATGTATTATGACCGAGAGTAAAATGAAATGTGGCATATAACCTACGAAACCTCTCAAACAAGCTGATAGCGTCCGCAGAAGCTGGCGACTCGCCAACAATTAATGCTTAATTTAACGCATGCGCAGAAATTTTGTTGCACCGAACAAAAAAAAAATCTCTCCAGCTCAGATTTTTACCCTGCCAAAAATATAGCTACTGGGTTGTGTTTTTGGCAAGTTTAGGTGTGAGTTGGAACCAAATCAAATTGCTTCTCTTGCATGGTATCTTATTTATTTAGTCGTTTTGCCATATAAACCCTAAAAGAGTTCCAGATGGGGGACCCCTTGTGAAATCGTTTGCCATTTCAAAGAATACATTTGGCATGGGGATTGGTGCTGCAAAATCGGAGAGTGAACATTTCCCATGTGTACTCCCTACTAATTGCTTATCGCGCGAGAATCGTATCAAACTCATAAATAAATATTATTAAGCTGATTACAAAGTTTGTAAACAGTCATAACATACCGCCTAAAGTCTTTAAAACAACTATCGTTCCTTTGTTCACTTTTTGATGGCTTGTTTGATTTTAAACCATTTTAAATTAGAGAGGCTGATTTCTTTGGGAACCAGATCCGTATCCGGATTCTTGAATCCAAAACCAGATTCAGTGTTCCTTTACCAAAATCCAAAAAAGGATTCTAAATCCATTGAATCCATACCCAGGATGGATTCTAAGGATTAATCCAAATCCAGATTCTTGGGATTCGCATGCGGCAAGCGGTCTTCTTCTTGAATAGCTGACGTCCAACCATCAGAAGGGACTGGTACGTCTTTTGACTCAGGCTCGAGAAATATCTCGCTAAGCTTAAATTGCCAGAGATGATCTACTTGAAAACAAAAACCTGAGCTTGCTACCATTTTCGATTCTGAAGTACGAACTGTATATAACGGAGTTCAAATAAAAAAAAAAATCCCTTTTGTTTCTTTTGACGTGATCTGGGATTACTATAGTGATCTGGGATTACTATAGTGATCCCAAAGCATAAAAACGCACCCTAAATCTCATGCTATTACTGAGCCATCATACGATCGTGTCGACTGCTCTGTCTTACGTCTTATATCATCACAGATGGCGCAATATATATATATATATATATACTATAGCTGAAGGTCACAGACAAATACTTTATATCTAGAAATAGATATAAACTTGAATCTGAAACCGCGCGGTGCAAATAACTGACTTAACGTAATTCCTAACCTATAGTCAATTGGGTTATTTGCACCGGGGATTGGGGGGGGGGGGCAATCATGTTTATGACGTAATATATATATATATGTGTGGCGATACAGGTCCGGGTTTGAACCGGTTTTTATATAACAGAAGTTGTAGACGACTCAGCTAATAAATCAGACAGAACGAAATCTTGGAAATCCGGTTTATCTCGTTAAACCTGTTCCAGTTCTGGACTCAATGGGCGCGCGCCGATACCTACCCTGATTTATTATATTAAAGTTTTGAGAACGGAAAGTGAAGCATGCAGCTGTAATCTTTTTAGCTCCTGAGAGATGTAGATAATCTTCTATTCCAAGCCGGACACCATAATCTCATCCTATTACGCATGTCAGTAAGGCACGCTGAATTCGTAGAGTTCTTTTTCTTAAAAAGTAATTTGTATATTTTAGCAGGTTTCGCGGTGGCCAAGTAAGTGCTATAAATTTAGACTTTAAGGCATAAATGCAAATTGTTTTTATTTCATTTTTACCTTAAAATGGATAAAACAAAGTGTTATGATTAATATTAATTCTCGAGCCTACTCCAAGGGTCAATGTATGTCAATCGAGTATGTGGTATGTAATACACGTATTTAACCAGACTTGGCAAACAACCGCATGCAAGTTATATTACAACCATTTCAATCATTAAACTGTTTTTGTAAGGAGACGGAGGACCTCGATCGAAGGATTTTGTGTTTAAAGAGCCAGCCAGCCAGGAATGCCCGACTATCAAGGTAAGACATACTCATAATACGAAAATGCACACTGCGTAGGATGAAGGTCCTCAGTATGTCGAATTCAAGCTGTGACGATAGAGAAAACGTTATGGGATTTCAATTTGATAAAATACATAGTTAAGGAACGTTTTGCTGAAATATATCTGAAATATATTCGCTTTCATGTCCCGGGGACGTTCCCACGCCATTTTCCTTTTAGAAACACGATGACAATTCCGCCCAGGTTACAAGTTCTAGTGTTCATGTCAACGTATTTTGTATTGCTTCTCGTTCCTCTTCGTGACGATACATCTGTGTGACAGCACCAATGTATTCTCGAATAGATCATTATACAGTTTAATGATCGGAACAAGATCCCTGAAAATTTTACCAGGCGCGCACCACTGATCGATTAACGATGATTTGATGACATTCGACAGTTACTAGTTTAATAGTTCATCAGTTGAAGCTTGAAGTAAAGTAACTCTGTGTTGTCTCAACTATAAATAAAAGCATAAAAAGCCGGGCGGCTTCACCGTGGATTTCAAACGGAAATGTTATCGAAAAGTGTGCCATAAGATAATGAGTTAGCTCAGGATCATGTAACTGTACGCTGCCTCCTGTTAACAAACTATTTTGCATGCAGCTTTACAGTACAGCACAGACATATAATTGTTGAGACACTCGACAACAATAATCAGTTATATGAGAAGCAAATACTGGACACAAAATCATATTCAACCTAATAGAAACAACTCTGCTTCAAGTGAAACTATAGAAAAGTCTATAGGGCTACGTGTGGCTTGGGTGGAAATGGATTTATAATACGATTATGAAAAACTTTAAAATAAACGTTGGACTAGCGTTTTCAAGTTTTAAGCTAGTGTCTTTCGGATACTGTTAGCCTTAAAGTTTAACCTAATTTGGCTCCTCTTCAAAATATTAACGTCGCTATGACTAACGGTATGTATGGACGACAATCAGAACATCCATTTAGATAATTATTTGACCGCCAAAAATCAGAAAATTCCTGATGATATAGTCTTTAAGTATGCATAGTTTATAAAAGATGTTATTAACACCATAAGCCGCTCTGCTGTGTTTGTCTTTCGTTTTATGATTCATGACCTTTGAACTGTTAGGACTTTTAAGATCTCGAGATAACACTATCTCATTACGTTCCTGGCGTTAGTGAGCGACATAAGTATTTTACAAATGCAGTCAATCAATTCTTACACTGTACTGAGTCATATCAAGTTGTTTCGAAACACTGAACTTTCATCACCGTGATAACATTTTGCTCACACAATGAACAATCTGCTGTTAGAGGTGATATTTGCAAACCACTCACATTGTGACTACTGAACCGGGCCACTTAGACAACGAGAACTAATATAAACACATTGCAAAACGAAAAGAAAGCATTCCAAAATACCAAGCATATCCGCGCGATTTTCTTCATTCATGTGCTTTTACCGGATCGAAGCTCGAGTAAGTTGAAATGCTATTGTCTTGTACTCGACACTGATTGGATCAAATAAACCGTAAGTTGGAATGCTTTGTTTTCGTTCTGCAATGTGATTGGTTCTCGTTGTCTAAGTACATGAGCAAAGATACAATATCGTAATCATGACAACGTGAACATTGGCCCAGATGCCCACCACTAATCAAGTCATACACTAAAACTAAAAGCTTGGTTAAGTCTTTCTCACTAAATATTCACGAGTTTTCTGCATACAAAAACGGCCCAGCTGTTTTTAAATAAAGTTAACGAAACTTAATTATTTTGGACTGTAAAGAGTAATAGTCTACCCTAGTCCCAGAGGTTTCCTAGAGAGAGAACAGCCGCGGAGAAAGAGCCGCGAAGCGGCGATCAGCGATGTTCTCCGTCTAGAAAAACTCTGGAACCAGGGTAGTAATAGTCCAGTTTCGTATTCGAAAATTACCGCTGAATGCAATGACTTCAGACGCATGTACGCAGGGCTAGCCTCATTCTGGAGTTAAACATTCTTAAATACCAGCGAGAAGGTGCAAAACGTGAAACTACAACAATACACAGTGTTGTGAATAGCCCATCTTCTCGCTGGTCAAGATTTATGAATGTTTCACTTCACGATCAGAATGAGGCCCTGCGTACATGCGTCCTTAGTCATTGCATTCAGCGGTAATTTTTGGAATACGGAACTGGTCAGGACTATTATTGCTTGTTTTGATTCGAGCTTGCTGTGGTTGCTACTGCAGGTGGTTAAAGGGGAACTGCCAATCGAATTGAACCTTCAAATTTCAACATGCAAAACTAGCAAAATAACACCCTGAGATAAACCTATGTGAATGTCCTGAAATGCTTTTCATTTTTTTATACAGGATGGCAAAGATTAAAGTGGATTACGAAAGCTCATACAAGAAACTTGATTTCGGTTACAGTGAACCGATTTCAAGTTGCTCTAAATTTCTCTTAAAAGTAGTAGTATCATCCACTCGAATCTTTGCCATCCTTCGTCAAAATTGTCTTATATTTTCTCCAGTATAACTGGAAAGCATATTCTGCTAATCTGAATAGTTATTGTTGGCTTCCCTCGCGATATAGATTATCCTTTGGACCTTCAACGATCCCAAGCCGGAGGCAATCAAAAACAGATTGGCACAGCTCTATAAATGGACAATGTATTCCTCCTAATCCTAAATCATTTGACGATATCCATTATCGGATCACAAGACATAGTGAAAAATAAACCGTCCATATATTCTTTTAAATGCCAATTATAATTTGTTCTTTTAGCAAGCGATACTCTAATGATTGGTTAATGCTTACGGTTGTATGTCATTCAGCAACATGCAGTACACCCAAACAATTAAAATACCAATTGGGTTTATAAGTGGATATAAAAGATGATAGTATCCGCAAGCTGCCTTCATAACGTTAAAGCTAATTCTGAGTAAAGACGGTAATTAAAATTTCTCGAGCACACTCTTGTTATGACGTAATATATGTACGGCGGTATAATAATAATAATAATAATAATAAGACTTTATTTAATGAGGGTGACACTAAACAGTTACAAACTGATAAACTTGTGGCCCTCTGAAGGTTTAACTAAGTATAAATATATCAAATATTAAAATATGGATACAAGTATACATTAAAGTTCCACAAAGAGTTGAGCCTAGAATTATATACACTAAAATAACTGATTTGCTAAATGTACAATGATCTAATTAATAAAACCTAATTTAGAATTTAAGCTGAAAACTACACATATAGATATAAGATACAATAATGATAATATACAAGGATTAAAAATGGTCTAGCTGAGACTGGTCTTCTAAAGCTTTTTTAAAAAGAGCAGATTTGAGAGAGTTGACGGATGGCAATTTTCTAACTTCTAAAGGCAGGGAGTTCCATTCTTTTATGCTTCGTACTGTGAAAGATCGACCAGCTTCTGTTTCAAACTTATACCGAGGACATATAAAATTGACTTCGTTATATCGAGTAGTTCGTTGATGAATATCACTATTTCTGATTAATATGTCGTCCATATATTCAGGCAGATTTTCGTACAGTCTCTTGAGTAAAATACAGCATCTGTTAATCTTAGCTTCCTCGTAAAACGGAAGCCATTTAAGTTTATTCAAAAGAGGAACGGATTGTGCGCGGTTATCTGCATTCAAAATTACTCTTGCAGCACGTTTTTGTAATTTAAAAATAGATTTTAAATTAGAACTACAACACAAAGTCCAAATAGAGGTCCAAACATTAGGTATCAGGTTCGGATTTGAAACTATTTAATTTCAATTTCCGGGTCCGCGTTTTTCGTAAAAATATGTCGAATTCCGGGTTATAGTTGATTCAGAATATCAAACAGGGAGAAAATGCGGGGTCGTTTTTACAATAACTTGGAAATCCAGGTTTTGGACCTTTTTTTGTAAAACCGGGTCCGGTTCTGCACCCTATGGCCGCATATACCTACCCCCCACCCCCTAAAAAAACGGTAGATAGGCCTTACACGTGATGATGTCACGCTTTTGTGATCACCACCATGCAAGCCTCACCTTCAGAGGAAATGTTGTGCCAAAGCTAGTGAGGCTTGATGGTGATCACAAAAGCGTGACATCATCATATGGATAAGGCTTATTAGTTTGCAGATAAGTCTGAATTTGAAGAATAAACGGTCTTTTAGGACTGTCAAAACAGTCAACAAACCTAAATGGTTAGTTTTTGATGCCTGTAAAGCAGTGTTAGTTTGTGCTCTTAAGTGAGTGCGACTTCTGACTGAACGTATTGTGGATATAATGGATATAAGTTGACATATAACAAACTTTACAGCAACCTTTGTTTTTCAAACGAAAAGAAGACTTGTTTAAATTTTGGTGTATTAACAAACAAAACAATTTTGCTTTACCCTTTACTGAGTTGTGAGAGTTATAACTGGTCTTAGTACAACCTACCTGTACCCCTGCCATTGATATACACCATTGGGTTAGGACCTTCAGCCAATACTGATACGTATTAATAATGGCATACTAGTGTATAATCAACTATAAGCTGGTTAAGGTAACAGGCTAACCGATAACGCTCAAAACATCATATTAACATCATCTTTAGTTGGTTATACCAGTGTTTTACGTAATATATAAAAAACGAGAGCTAATGGTTTACCAGGGTATCCAAACATCGAGCTCTCCATATTGATTTGTATTTGCACAAAATGACTAAGAGAAACCTAGAATTAAATAAAATAAAAACGGGATCCATTTTTTCATTTCATAGGCACTTTAATTATATTAGGTCCAACACATGCATGAATGATACCCAGTGAGAACACAGATGAACATCACTAGTGATTTGGATATCCAAATCACTAGTGATGTTCATCTAGTGTTTCATTGGGTATCCAGATTCACGCATGTGACCAAATGCAGCCCTCTGATTGACTAATAAGCTCATGAATTATTAATGAGTTTGAGAAGTATTAATAAAGCATCGAGTTCGTTTTCCGTTAATTACGTACATATATAGCCTCCTCCAGGCAAATCCCAAATACGAAAATTGAATCATCTGACCGGGCTTCCTGTGGTAAGTACCCATTCCCTCTCTTCTTTCTCTTCTCGAAATACAGGAAGCCCGGTCAAATGATTCAATTTTCGTATTATCTTGGGAGTCGCCTGCAAAAGAGGTTAATACATATATGTTTGGCTCTGGTTTTAGTTCGGCCAGCCTACAAACTTAGGTCTTGTCGACGTTAGCTAAATGGGCCGGTCACTCACTGATACATACACATACTCGGGGGTAGAAGCGGAATATTTTCACTCTATTGGATATTGGATATTCCTTATTCTTTTTAATTTTCGAAAGTGTCATGCGCTTTATTGAAATATTCCGTATTCAGTATATTTTTCAGGCAAATATTCAATATTCCTCAGTTTTCAACCACGATATTCAATATTCAATATTCCGCTTCTACCCCCGAACATACCGCAGAGTTCAAGACTTGTAAACACAATGAAACTTGAACCAATTCAAAGATACAGTGATGAGCATAGGATAGACTTGCTGCTATGTCACAAATGGTAACCATACCGTTTTGTTTGCCGTTTGTAGATACTAAGGTATGCCCACATGTAGCTATCTAGACTAGGGCAAAAACGCATAAGGTTGCAATCACTTGTCCAAACGTCCTTTATGTATTTTTGGTAGCAAGAAAGATTCTGAATTGACGTCAATGAAAGTACTTAGGCAATATCTTATCTGAAGGAAATCAAAGTTGCATTTTTTATCTTAAAGACTATAGTTACATGTGTGGTCGGGTAGTGAATTGCAGCGTACGAATGTCGGACCCCACGCATTCCAGACACAAGTACTGTATTCCCACTGAGATTAAAAAAGTTAATACACTTTCTAATGAGCGAGTCGCACATATTTCTTAGAATCTTCGCCGAGAATAATAACAGTCTACAGACGACTTTACTGCGCTTTGGGGTGTAAATAGTGTTAATAGTCTATTGATCGACCGAAGGCAACATTAACTCTCTACAGTCCTTGTATTGCAACACTTCTTGGTAAGTTAATGTAGACTTTCTCTTGAGCCCAGCTTGCTTTCTTAGCTCGGAGTTGACTGAAATGAAGCTTTGATTCTCGTAAATTAAGTAGGGATGGTTTTCTATACGTGATTTGGTCCATGGCGTTTGAAAGGTCGGTAAACGATTATAGCTTTAGCTACTCACAGCAAATGCGATCTTCCTCTCCCATATATACGTTTAAACCGAACCACTAGATTAGTCTTACTTCGTTTTTCTGACAGAGAACAAGTCTTCCATCTCTTAGACGGATAGGCACTGGTCCAGGGCCGTATTCGAGTTTTTTTCTCCTGCATTTTCAGGTCATGTTTCGCTGATGTTTTGTGTATTTCGACAGCTCTTCAAGCCCAATGATTCATTACTGATTTGTAATAAGACAAGTAGGTTGTAAATTTGTAGGCTCGGGCCTTTTGGCTAGTTACGTTACCTCCACACTGATTCCGGCTATACGGATACCCGGAAGCCAAGAGTGGCGTACAGTTTAGATCAATTGTTAACATGGTGATACGCTGTATTATGAATAAGTTAAGCGTTGTTTGATCCCCGGGTTTGATCCCGGTTTGCTCTTATATATCGAGTACACATTTCCTGTATGTTTTATACTTAAACATATAGATTCTTGTAAAAGCTCGATAGATTTTCATTATATACCCTTCGCTTGATGACATGCACCACAGCGTTCAAGGAGGTAGGTCATAATAGCTTCAATGTTTATATACTGTTCAAATGTTTTGGTTTCTTACTCGTCAGACGAACCGGCGGGCTGTATTTATGTTCACTTAGAAACGTGAACCTTGCGTTTAGCGCAAAGTTTTTCATTCTTTTGCATCATTTTGTAAGACAATCTCTGGAAAATGGCCATGATGATTACTTGTCAGTATTAGTAACCATTAGAACCGGACGTCACCTTGCTCACAGAGACCACAATGAAATGCAAAGAAAGAAAGATAAAAGACCTTTTACAGGAAACACTCACGTGCTGATATATCACGTAACCAATGAATTGCACTCGTGATCCCATGGGAATGGCTTTACTGGATGGCAACGAACAAACGATTGGAGGTAGAAAATAGCATTTACAAACATATTTTGCTAATAGCACTACCGATATCGTATAATTGCTTTTAAAATATACGAAGTGAGAATGTTTTACCATCCAGTACAACCATAGTTAATAGAGTGGAATGGTTATGAAACCCAGCGACCTTCTTCAGTTGTTATATGTCTTCAGTTGTTAGCTTTTTTCAACCATTACCGTGCACAAAACACAATAGAAATTCCAATGTGTTAATCAATCAGCCAATAGAAACGTGTGAGTTCAGTCGTTCAGGGGACGCTAATGAACTATGACCCTGCACAATCTTTTGTCTTACCCCCTTCCAACATAAATCGCAGCGCCTTTGTTAGCCCTTTGAAGTTTGCCGGGTTTCATAACCATTCCACTCTATTAACTATGGAACAACCACGTGGTTGCATTCCTGATCAAGGTCCATTGTGTTTATGGTGTGTGTGTGTATCAGTTTATAGAGACATTTCGTCTAAAAAAGAACGAACTTTAATGATTGTATTTCATTACGATGTATCCGGAAAAGAGAGGTCGAAGGTCACCTTAAAGTGCACTTGAACTGCTAAAAAGAAAAAGTGCTTCCTGACAATTATGCTTCTGTGCATTGTTGTAATTCAGCAATTCAGCAATCTATGCAATCAATCTACTGAGCAATCTAAAGTCTATAATAAAATTATAGCAAGAACATTGTAGTAATGATTGTATGAGTCAATTCCAACTAGCATGCTGTTTCTGGTGATAATATTCGTGCATTATTTGGTAATAACTAAACCTATATTATTCTTTTCTTCTTCAGTTACATCCTTAGAAAAGAGTGATCAAGACACTGTGAGTTTGCCTACGCACGATATCTATCAAAACGGCGCATTTTACACCGCACCAAGCGCCGCGAGGCTGTCGGGGAGTATGCAAGCCATAGATACGAGCACAAACGCAAAAACGACAACACCATTTGTATTGAAAGAAGAACCAAGGAAAAGGCGTTGCAGCTACGAATTTCTAGTGACGTTACTGGTAGTGCTAGCAATGTTTTCCATAGTCATGACTGGACTATTTCTGTGGAGGATCTTTTGCGTCAGTGCAAAACAAACCGGTCCGGTAGGCAATAGTTATCGTATTCGTAGCAGGTTTTAGATTATCGTTAATTAGTTATAAGTATAACCACTAACCACAGCTCTAACATTGTACCACGTGCATTACTTTGAATCTAACCCCTACCTCGTGCCCAGGCGCTTTTTGTGAAATGTGGCGCGCAAGGACAGCGCTGAAGAACAATCTCCTACCCAGACCCATTTACTGAATAACGTGACGCGCGTAGACTAGGGACGACTGCAGCGTATACAAAAAATGGCGGAAATTTCAAAATTTAACGAGTACATTCATGTCTTCTGCGAATAATAAGAGTTTTGTTGGAAAAATAAGATTCAAATACCCAGACTATTTCCTCCAGAAACTGAGAAACAACATATGCTTTGGACAATGTAGTTTAAGGTTGGGCCACTGGGATAAAATTCGGTAAAATTCGGTAAAATTCGGTAAAATTCTCACGCATGCGCCCTAGTTATCATCCCTGCGTTGTCCCTCTTTCCCCTCCACCAAAGGCACCTGGGTACGATATAGATTGAAGCCCGTAAAATATAATCAGTACTGTTTCAAGTACACTTCGTCGTCGTAGCATGAAGAATACATAAACGTGTACGAGGAAAAACAAACAATAGAGTGGTTTTCAATTGAGTGTCGTCGAAAAGTAATTGCTTTCGTATTTGATTGATTGTTATTCATGATTGCGTTTACTTTGCCTCGTGATTGGTTGAAGTAAACCAATCGTGATTGCTTTCGAATTTTATTGGTTAGTTATCCATGATTGCGTTTGCTTTTCCTCGTGATTGGTTGAAGTAAACCAATCGTGATTGCTTTCGAATTTGATTGGTTAGTTATCCATGATTACCAATCAAATTCGAAAGCAATCACGATTGAGTTTACTTCAGCCATCGTGATTGTTGAAGTAAAACGCAATCGTGGATTGCTTACCAATTAAATTCGTAAGCAATCACGATTGGTTTACTTCAACCAATCACGAGGCAAAGTAAAACGCAATCACTGAATTACATTCAATCAAATACGAAAGCAATTACTTTTTCGTTACGACACTCAATTGAAAACCGCTCTAATGCAATCCATGTAAATTAAAGTAAATAATTAACAATTATTCACCGAAGTGGAGGTGAATAGTAGTGGATATTTACCCCAACACCGAGGTGAATAATTGTTTTAGTATATACCACACTCCAGGTGAATAGCCAGCACCAAATAGTTATTTTATTTTCTGTCAAATGGACAAAAACTCGCGCGAGATGATCGCTGCTTTGCTCGGAGGTGAATATGATATCAATATGATATCATATTCACTGTTTGAGTAGCCAAACAGAGCGCGCGAAAAGTGATATTCGCTGGTGTGGTATTTAACAAATAAAGAAGCCTTAACAATGTTTTATACTATCATAAAACACGATGGGCATTTGAGAACATGAGAAAAATGTTACGGCACAAGCCGAAGGCGCGTGCTTTCAACATTTCTCGAGTGTTCTCAAATGACCAGAGTGTTTTATGATAGTACAAAACATGGCTAAGGCTTCTTTATTTGTTAAATACCACACCAGCGAATATCACTTTTCGCGCGCTCTGATTGGCTACTCAAACATGATAGTATAAAACATGGATTTAAGGCTTCTTTATCTGTTTTATAATAAAGATTTACACGCGCGATGAAAGGAAACCACAGTTGAAAACAATAAAACACGGCAAACCATGTTATATACTCTGATAAAACATGGCTTTTTAGCCAATCAGAACGAGCGTACTATCGTATATCTATATTATAAATACTAATAGTGAATATTTCTATATTTCTTATGTTCAAGTAACCCACGTCATTTCCTATTTCCACTCCTTCTCTGTATTGCAACATTTTCCACATATATACGATATGTTTATCATTTTCAATCACTAGTTTTATTTTTTAAATGCATGACAGAGCAAGGTCCATTATATATCCAAGAATTTTTTAAACTACGGTTAGCTCACTATAACTTACGTGGCTCTGGTACAAAACTGGAGCAATTTCGCTTTAACACTAACTGGCTAAAGAATTCATACTCTTCCATTACTAGCCACTTATGGAACAATCTACCCACTAAAGTACGTGAAGCACCTAATTTAAAGACATTTAAGAAAATGCTCAATAAGGTAGAGCTTAACCCACACATATACAATACATAGATGTAATTTTAGCATTTTATCTTATAGCTGTAAATAGAAGTTTTAAAGTAGGGAATTTTTATAGTAGATTTTCAGACAGTCGTTTTAACATATTACTTTTAATTTAATACATTTAGAAACACGTGCGCGTTTTAACTAGTCTTTTAGCTCCTAGGCGTTATGTGTATAAATAAATGATTGATTGATTGATTGATTGGCCAGCCGAAATATTGTATTCAATATAATTAACGCTGTATCACTGAGCTTTGCCGTATTCCTTGGACTTCTCATTTCATTTGAAGACTCGATCGTCACGATTAGTTTAATGCACATATCACTGGCTTCCCCCAGCTGGTAGATCCTCGTGTTGACGAGGGGAATTGTAAGAAGGGTGAAAAATCTTACGAGTCAAATCCCCTGGGTCACGCTTTCCTCAACAGACAATTTTACAAATTTTACAAATTTTACAAATTTTACAAATTTTTGAACTTCATAGAAAGCATAGAATATTCCCCTACCAAGGGACACAAATTCCATTCTAGTCTCATGTATCCCCCAACATATATCCCCCTGGTCGTCCCGGGGGTCTATCGGCCCCGGGAAAAGCCTATGATGTGTGCGTAAATCCTTCAAATGATCGACAACCGAAATGTTAGTCATTAATTTGAAACACCAAAAACAACCGAAACAAGTAGATCATTGTAATTCGTATTTGAAACGAACTCATACACGAACGAAAACTCCAAGTACAAAACGAAAACATGCGAATGGTGACAGAAAAACTCTAGGTTCTTGCAACGAACGTTGAGGAAACTATTTCTGATCAGGTTTCTTGACCAAAACTGACGTTGTTTTATGTCGTTATCCTGGCATAATTTTTCAAACAATTATAAAGTTGTTGCCAGAGTTCGGGCTGTTTCCTATTCTCTCGCCTCACAAATTGGATACAACAAAAGACCATCACCGAAGAAAAAAACCAATGCCCCTTGCTAGATTCGGTGCCCGAGATATTGTTCGCTTGCATAAAGTAGTTGGACTGTTTTTACCAATCTGTATTATATGTCGGTGTCAGTTCTGTGCGTTTTAGAATTTCTCACCCGGCCAAGCAATGGCATTAACCAGTAGAAATCTAGCCTGTTCACAGGCCCTGGATACTAAAAAAAACGCACAAAAGAGAATATGAGGACTGGGTAGTCCGCCATTTTGTTTTTTCACGTTTTATTTTCGTCATTTTCCCCAGTATCTAGAGCCTGTGAACAGGTTAGATGAGACCGTGTGTGCCTTCAAGCCCAAACCAGTGGCCTTCAAAGTACTTCCTCATCGAATACAAAGCGAGATGCAGGCTTTGGAAGATTACATAATGAAGGAAATCGACAGAGGCCAAGCGGTATGTTTGATTTATAATGGTGATAGAACTCACGAGAGTCCAATTTTGTTTGAAATAATAGGTGTTGAAAAATTACATGCCCGCGTAGCGGGAGTGCAATTAATATGTAATCGATATATTTAATATGTAATCGATCAAGAATATGATTTCAGACCATAATAATATACATGCGACGAGTTCTCGAATTTGATTGTCTGGGAGCAGCTGAGCACACGGCGGCAAAACGGTATGCTCCGCTGGCCAAAAGAACGAAGGCTCTGCTATCAAATACAAATTACCGAGGGCTTTAACTTTTTTAGTAAATAATTTTATAACTTAGTAAACTCACAGTGAATTACAAATTAAGAAAACTTCAACCTGTTAAAGTCTTAGGCTTATCTTTTACGTAGTTATCTTATTTTTTGACACTGAAAACAATTCACTTTACTGAACAGAAATTTTAAAATCACGGTATGTGCCTGTTGTTTCATTTCAGTTTTCGCGGGAAACTGGGGGCGGCCGCGCACCGAAAAGAAATAGCAAATACGCATGCGCGTAACGTTTTGCCGCGGTGTGCTGCCTGAGTGTACCTCAGATGTGAACAAACTATATCTAACCAGAACTCGTGAATTGAATTGGCTGAGAGGCGGCGGTGTCTCCAAACGTTTGCAACAATGTAGAACAATAACAAAGAGAGATTTCTACATTTACAGCTGGGAGAAGTTGAAACACTGAAGCAAAATCCTTTGAATACTGAACATCATGACAAAAAGCACAAATATACGCGGATGAATATTATTAACAAGTAACATCTATACAAATTGCATTCCTCCGTAGTTGTATTGCACTACATTTCAACTTAGCTATATTTATTTTGAAAGTTAACTGCTTATCCATTGCATCGGCATTTTATACTCAAAGTCAAGAGAGAAAGTTAACAACAAAAAAAGAAATGCTGTCAGATATTTTTTTCTCGAAAATTGCCTCTCAAATCCTTTTATTTCATTGGCTAATTTGTGACGTTCCTAAAGTTTGATTGGTACTGCAAATGATGCGATTACAGACACAAACGGATGCGAGTTGTATATGTAATCGCACTGTCTATTTTGAACTATTTAGATTGCGCGGAACAACCAGATGTAGAACGGTCCTTGTTTGGATGGCCATATATACCCTTGCAATCGCCGGATATATCTAGTACTGAGTGACTTGCTGTCCCCAAATCAGGAAAACACGTTATTGCAGGGAAAACCTTGGCCGTAAATACGATTTAACAGAGAAGCTAATAAATACGGAACATTTTCCAGTAAAAATAATTGACTTTTATAGCACGGTAAGATAAATGGAATCAGATTCGTTTGGAGAAGCTAAGCTGGGCAGCCATATCGGGGAGGGGAGGGGGGGTTGTGGGGTTGGTGGATCTTTGAGCTCGCTGACAGACAGAGAGACTTTTACATGAGTGAGAGTCCAATAATAATTCGCTATGAATCACGTGTGGTGAAGATTCTTTAACCAATGCATGTTTTACAATTTTGTATTCTTCCCAGACAGCCGTCACTGCTAACGTGGTTTACAGGGACGTCGTCATATGGAGTGGTGGGTTTGGTGTAATGAACAAGTCAGCTAGAAATCCTCAACCCCCGACCACGAGAACAATGTTTCCATGTGCAAGTATCACAAAAGTGTTAACAGTAAGTAGCATCAAATCTTACTACTAACCCATGCGCCATTGCTATAGGTCAACTCCAAAGCCCTGGCCACATAAGTCCATAATTAAAGCCATTGCACGTTTCTAAGCATTTCTTAGCTTGTATTTCTTGGTAAAGTTTTGCTGCACCGTCGGCCTCTTGGAGGAGCAGTCGGTTAGACTGGGGCAGTACCGACGTTATATAATTAAAGAACTTTACTTGAACCTCGATCGAGCTCAAATGTGCACGCATGTCTCTAACCATTTGGTTAAACAATAGCAGTGAACGTAAGCACGTTGATCGCCAGTCAAAATTGGTATAGAACTACGTTGTTTTTAGAAATGAATGAAATTTGCAGGACTTAGCCTAAAACAAATTGGCTTTTGCTGATTCGCGAGTCAGTTTGACCTCAGTCTTACACGTCTCGAAGTTGCGAGTCCGTTTTATCAATGCTTAATTTAAAATAAGATCATCGTCCTTTCTCGTACTGAATCATTATAGTTTAGATAGAAAATATCTGGAATACAGGAGCCACATGTCTTACTGCGGTAAGAAAGTCTCAGAACACATTTCTTCTCGTTTTGTTACAGGCGCTTATGTTGTACAAGTTATACAGCGATCGTCGAATTTCGTTTCTTAGTGATCCCGTCAGTCGCTACGAGCCAGGCTTTACCGTGAGAAATCCATACAATAACTACAACATAACATTGGGGTAAGATAAAGTATGACACCGTTAGAATATTTGCATTCAATCTGTAGCTTTGCACATTGCCAGAAATATGGGACAAGATGGCGGCCGCATATGCGCAGTGACCCCCAAAATGGCGGTCAAACATTATAAGAAAATGTATAGAAAGTTGCAAAGATTTCAAATTTGAGCAATTTGGAAGTTGTATTGAATCTTTGCGGGACTCGAAATAAACAACCTACCGATCAAGCTATCCAATAAGCGTAATAACAATCCTCTAGGCGGTCGGCAAAGTACTTCCCGAGAAGTCCAGTTTGATCGCTTTATAATGCTACTCGATTTCCATACATTGTCTGTAATTTTGGCGAAACCCGTGCACAACTGAACCGTTCAGTTTCAGGACTCGATATCAATAGAGCAGTGTTCGATGCAGTCAAATCGCCAATAAAACGTCATGGTAAAATGCCTTCTCCAAAGTACTTCCAAATCCGCGTGAAGTTGTTGATATCTGAAGAGATTAGCCTCCAGATGTAGGCTTGCAGGTGAGGGCATCGCTTAGCGCCATTTTCTTCAGTTTTTTCCTATATATAGTCGCCCGTTGTATGCTGGGATATACACAGGCAGACCAAGGCGTCATGATCGTAATATTTTGAGTTTTGCAGTTTTTTTTGGGGGGAGAGTTAATTATTGACAAGTGGGGTAAGTAAACTTGCTTCTCTCTAACCGGGTTGTATTATTGTTTTATTTATATTAGCATCAGTAATCAGTCTAAAACATTTTAACCTTTTAATATTTGCACTTCGGCGGCAGCCATTTTGTCTGATTATCATTTTATTTTATGTCCCATATTTCTGGCAATGATTTAGCTGAACTTTGAGGCATGTTATGTAGGAAAGGAGTACTAGGCAATCTTAAAGTATTAAACTGAAAAAGCTCGAAGTCTTTTAGATCCAATCTTTTCAGTAGTACCCACAGGCAGGTTGCATGGGAGCAAGACAACGAGTGACCAAGTGTCTTTTTAGACACGGGCTCAAGTTTTCGGTTGCCATGGTATTTATACCCACACCGCTGGTCTTTCGGCGATACTACTGTAATCAAGTACGCGTACACTCTTTTACCATTATAACGTATTTTCCTATTTCAAGTCATTGAGGAATTGATTCTTTCTGTGGGTGCATTTACCTTCATTCAAAAATGATTACTGGAACATTAAGAACTGAATTCTCAACAAATTGAAACTTTTCTAACCAGATCAAATAGAAAGGATCATTTCCCAAAGCCTTCAAACGGGAAAACATAATACGAAAAACAAATCGATGATCAAATTGTCTGTACTAATTAATTTTCAGAGACTTGGCAACGCAGCGGTCTGGCTTACCGCGCGAGGCGCCTTGTTATCCAGAAACTGCGACAAACCTCTGCCCTTACGACTATGACACGATGTTGAGAAGAATACGAAACTTGACATTACTCAGGGAGCCTGGGACAGATCCACAGTACAGGTAAATCAGTACTGGTTTTACTGGACCAGTAACTGAACTCTTACTCGATCGTGATACGAATGTGTTGATTTGTTTTTTATCATTTGTTTGTCATTCTGCCATGCATCTATCCTCTTTTAGTAGAAACATACTAGTATTATATTGCAAATTCATGCAGCAATCTGATTGGTCCTCTACTCACTATCTATCACAGAATAGATACTACTCTACTCACTATCTATTCTGTGATAAATAGTGAGCAGAGAATGTCCAATGACAATTCTTGTTGTTAAATCTGCAATTCCCCGATTTCGACCAATCAGAAGCCACGATAGATTCATCCTGAACGGAGGAACGTGGTTACTAAAATCCAATATGGCGAATGTAAGAATTTTCAGTCAGTGAGTGAAATAAGCATTGGTCTGAAAGTACAGGAGAATCTTTAGATTACTTTTTCAATAGAGAAATGTATTCGCTTACGCCTATGGGGCACATAAATGCAAAATTAACAGCGAAACCTTTCCAATCTCGTTTTCTGTGAGCGATTGTTTACCATGTGATCGAACTAAAGAGGGGATCTGAAACATCAAAATAATCTTTCATTTGACCTCTTTAAAGCAGAAAAGTTCTCTGTTTGTGCATATAGAATACTTGTATGTTTCTATTAAAACACTGATTAGACTACTCGCTAGCTCTCAGTTTCTATGACTGATAGTTGACTCGGAGCCGGCTACTCTCCTTGACAACTATCAGCCGATAGAAACTTCGAGCTCGTAGTCTAATTATTAAATGTGGATAAATGTAATTTAGGCAAAGTTAAAATCGAGGCATTGCTGGCCAGCGGTCTCATCCTTAACTGTGGGGGCTCCCCTTAAGCTTAGCAGGAGCTTGGTGTGCTCAACTTGGCAGATTGTGGCGGATCTTTTCCTCGCTGCGTTACGCAAATTTGCTTCCGCCCCTCCCACCCATTGGTAAGTATGGTTGGTAAGTATTCCACTGACTAGGTTGGTCAGTGTGACAGGTGTCAGGTGGTGGACTGTGGTAGGGGTTACCATGGTTACCTCCTTGTCGTGTGTGGACATGCGCATCCAGCATGACTATCTCTAGGCACCTAATCCCAAGCTCATCTTATGCCGATGAGTTTAATTATATAATAATCAGTCCGAAACGCACACTTTGATTGGTCAAGAGCCGTGTGTTATTAGAGGGCACACACATGATTGACGTCATGAGGTGCGAAGCCAATTTCTCAACTTGTTTTGATTGGATATTTTCATCGTTTTTAGTTTGCGATTATTCATATAAAAGAAATAGATTCCATCCGGCCTTGCGTCTGTCCTCTTATAGATGCACAGATGACGTCACAACGTGAACATCAGTTACGTCACTCGACTGCGTCTCATGGCGCATGTCTTTGTTCTCTTCACGTTGTGACGTCATCTGTGCATCTATAAGATGACAGAAGCAGGGCAGAATGGAAACTATTAAATCGATACACAGATGACGTCATAACGTGATGAAAACAAAGAAGTGCATCTCGCGGCGTGACTGTTGTCGTCACGTTTTGACGATATCTCACATCTATTTGTTTTATACAATAATTAACGAAAAAAGGAGGATAAGAATTACGTATTTCATACAAAATATAACGTGAATCTTTAGTCTAATAACACATGGCTATGACCAATCATACCGCGCATTTCACATCGATTTTTGTATAATTGAACCAGTGTCTCCAACGCCTATTATCAAACAACCATAAAAAATACATGTAGGCCCGATATAGCCCACTTTGACGATATTGCGCACGCATCAGAGAACAATAGATATGGCCCGCCAAATAGTCTGTGTGGCCCGCCAGTTTACTTGTTATTCATGATCAGATTTTATGTGCATTGTTCTAGTTGCGTGCGCAACATCGTCAAAGTGGGTTATTCACTTCACAACTTTATTACAGATTTCTTCCTACGTGTCGTTTCTGAAAACCTTCCATTTCATATATATTCTATAACTGGCACTTATTCGTGGAAAATAGGTATTTATCTGCATCAATTTTTTGTTTTCCTAGTAATCTCGGATGGGCGTTGCTAGGTCAGGTACTTGCCAAAGCGTTCGGTGGGCGTGGCTACGTCTCATGGATGGAAACCAATATCTTGATCCCTCTTGGCATGAGTGGCTCTAGTTTTTCGCCTACTGCGAGGTATAACCAGTTCATCAGTCAGTTAACACATGTGTAAATTGAAATAAGAACTCAAACAAGTATTCGACAAACAAGGAAGCTTAAACCATAGATACAATAAATCCGTGAAGATAAATATGTATTTTAGATAAACAGATAGACAGATAGATAGACAGACATACAGACAGATAGATGAATAAAATTAGATAGACAGATAGATAGAGCGATGGAGAAAGCGCCTACAGTGAACTCTATTAATTCTTATCTCCCTAACACCCGTTATCATGGACACCAGTGCTATAATGGATAGGAGCCGAGGTTCCGGGGAACTTTGACTGAAATCAACTCCGGTTAATACGGACAGCAAATCTCGGCCCCGACAGTGTCTGTTATAACGATAGTTGCCGGACAGCAAAGAGAAAGTACAATCAGTTGCTGGTTTCAAACAGACACTGTGGCGGACCCAGGATTCTGTGAGGGGGTGGTGTGGGGGGTTGTGTGTGTGTGTATGTGGGGTGGGGGGGGGGGGGGGGGAGGGGTGGGGGTATGATGGGGGGGTTCGATATACATGAGCACCAAAATATTTGTCAATTTCTTTGTTGTCTTTTGTAAGCGAGCGAGAGAAAAGGGGTTCGATCGAACAACCCCCCCCCCCCCCCCCCCCCCCCCCCCGGATCCGTCCCAGGACCTAAGTATTTTATAGATAGATAGATAGATAGTTACATACATACATAGATATAGAGATAGGTAAGTAGATAGATAGATAGATAGATAGATAGATAGATAGATAGATAGATAGATAGGTAGGTAGGTAGGTAGGTAGGTAGGTAGATAGATAGACAGATAGATAGATAATTACATGGTTACATACATACATAGATATAGAGATAGGTAGATAGATAGATAGATAGATTCATAGATAGATATATAGATTCATATACATAGATAGATAGATAGATAGATAGATAGATAGATAGGTAGGTAGGTAGGTAGGTAGGTAGATAGATAGACAGATAGATAGGTAGGTATAGGTAGGTAGATAGATAGATATTTTCATTCATATGTGACAGAACATATCAAAGTTGCTGTACGTTATAGTAGGATTCCAAAACCTTTTCTATAATATGCCAATGAATGTTATTTTTCTTTATTAAGCCAAAAACAGAACATGCCAGTAGGTTATACCAGCGACAGTTCGTATCACCAGATTCAGGATTGGGGCTGGCTAACACCTGCAGGGGGATTCTTCTCATCCGTACACGACCTGGCTAAGGTGTGATTATTAACCCCTGGGAGGGGGGGGGAGGAGTTACTCATGTTTGTGACGTATGTGCAGCGGTAGCGAATCGCGTTTTTAAAATAAAATTATAGGACATTTTCATTATGGCGTCTTTTACTACAACTACCAAAACTCTTTGCGCGAATCCTTTTGTTTCTCTAATTTGCACCATTGCCTTGGAATTCTCAAAGCAGTTGGTAAATTTGAATGAGAAAAATAATTTCACAAGGATTCTGGTAGTTGTAGTATAAGACGCCATAATGAAAATGTCATATTGGCAATCCGGGTAAGATTTTAACAAACTGATTTGTTGGCAATCCGTGTTAATTTGTACCAAATATTCTGGCAGTCCCGGGTTTATGGCAAACCGTAATCGTTAAACCGGATCCGGCCTGGGAGCCACGCCGCACATCTCATTTATTCAACTGGTTCCCCGGTATATAGCATGAACTTCAGCCGTTCTGTGGGGCTCATGCGGAAGGGATTTCTACTGAAACTATATGAATACTACAAGCGTTTTCATCAAATTCCATACTGAAGAAACGGATACGCGCATTGCAGTCTTCCGTACATCAAAAGAAAATCTCCGTCGGTTACATAGTAACATACGTTAAGTTCATGCCACGTTCAACCGTTGTTCACCACTTGTTTAAAATGTCTTAAAGCCATTCTCATTCATCAGTCCTTTAACAGATACTCCTTTAACAAAATTCAAAATTATCTTCTTGTGTCTTTCTTCAGCTGTTCTTCTAATTACCGTGTATTGTTAGTATTTTGACCTCAAAGATCACGATATCTCCTCCTTACCGTTTCATTATTGTTTTTCCAGTTGGAAATAAAGCTGATGTCCAACGAAATTTTCTCAAAGTGGGTGACAGAAGAGTTTTTCAAACCAGGTGAGGTTTGTGATGTGTTACCATGAATTGCGCACAGTACGGCGACACTACGAGAACAAAGAAGTGTACCACGAGATGCAGGCGAGTCCTGACCTGGCCGCTCTTTCGGCCGCTCCGTAGACTGGACAGTCGCGGGAAAAGAGAGTCCGGTAGATATTGCATGCGCATGCGCTAAACTGTCCAATCAGAAACGTTGACTAATTTGAATAATTCGCGACAGCCAAAAATCAAAAGAAAAATGGCTTCATTAGGAATATGTAATAATAATGAAAGCTAGCAAAAACCGTATACGACAATTCTGTCGGTGGTACGTTGGATCTAGCAGAGAGATCTGATCAGCCAAAAACGGTAATAAGTGAACAAGTCCAAGGTCTACAGAAAAGCTGATCAAACAACGTATATATTGATAAGTTAACAAGTTAGGAAAGCTTTCATCCCTATTCAAATTAATACAATGAAACCAAATGGAACAGACAGACTTTTTGTGATTTACTTTGATCTCAGGTTTCCGTTTTCACCTTTTTATTATATGGCCTAGCCAGGCGACCTACACATTTTAAATTGTGGTGTGCTGGTTACATTTCTGACATGTTCAGATAGAATCTACAGGACTCTTTCCCGCGATCTTCTTAGGGACTGAACTAGACACCGTCAAGTTAGATAGATCAGTTGAAAATCGAGTCCAATAACTCATCGTTATAACAGCATTTTACTTTTCAACAGCATACGTGTTTCTAAAAGGCAACTCTATGATTGGAATTCCGTGGGAAATACAGATATATAAAGGAATGACGATTCAAGAGAAAACAGGATACATATATGGATACAAGTCGTACTTGGCCATGGTACCAGATATGAAGCTAGGTAACTGTTAAAACGGCGTGTATGTCTTAGTCTGGATTATAAATACCATTTGTAAAGTTGTTGTCGGCAAACAACAGCTACGCGCTCAAAGGGACTGTGCCTATACAGCCACAAAGTCAACCACAAATTTGTTTTTCAGGCGAGCGATTGGTCGACTTGTTTCCCTTGCAGGGATTCAATTTGTGTTTCGCGCCAAAACAAAACGCCGAGATACCGTATCAGGTTTCTTGGAGGCGGAGCTAGACAGTGCGGCTATACGGTGGTAGTCGTTGCGCAAATCTACAAAGACTTGGCAATTAATGATTGGCAGGTGCGCGAAACAAGGATGAAAAGTCCCTCATTCAGCGCCAACCCGCGGGTGGAGGACTTTGAGAAAGTGTACCACAAGGAGATGAGCGAAGTTTTGTCCTGGCTGGTAGGTCTTTCATATTGATTGTCCAAGTGAATCGGCCCAATAGATCTTTATCACGCAGCGGCCATGTTACGTCCCAAGAGATTAAAAACCTTTGTTGTTTCTAAACTCGAGGCAGTAAACGGCCGTTGAAATCGGGACCGCAGGGAAACGCCGAGGTGGCGCAGTGGTTAAGCGCTTCGCCTCTCACTTCTGTGGCCCAGGTTCGATTTCCGGACGCGGCGCCATATGTGAGTTGAGTTTGTTGGTATCTCGCCCTTGCTCCGAGGGTTTTTCTCCGGGTTCTCCGGTTTTCCTCCCTCCGCAAAAAACAACACGCTAAAATCAAATTCGATCTGTGGATAAGCCGGGATCTGGCTTTGATCAGCCCCCATGGTTGTTTCACTTCTCCTTAATTAGAAAATTCAATTCAGAGAACGCGAGGTTTTACGTATACCGCAGTGAAAAGGTTAAGGGAGCGGAGAGGAATCGAACGGGTAGTGAAATCTCCCTCCTCCTTAGTTTTTTCGAATTTTTCTCACTCCTCCTTAGTGAGTTTGAATTTTTTCTCGCTTGAGCATGAACGTAGATCCCATTTTTCTCCTTCCTCCCTGTATGCTAAATTCTCCTGCCTCCCGACCTTGTTTTTCTGGATATTTCTCCCGCCTCCTCCCTAGACCGTTAAGGTTATTGTCGTTTCGTTAGGAGTAACTACGCAGATCCTTGTGTCGTTGAGGAATAATTTCGTTCAGCTTATGATTACGATTTAAGAGTTTCTTGTAGTAGAATTTACAAAGATCGTCTCGTCTTTGGAAAAGTAACGGCAGGTCGGAGAGAACTAAGGCCTCATTGTATGATTGATTAGGGAGTGCTATACGTAGAGTTCGTTTCTGGATTTCCTAGCTACATCCTCACATAGATAATTTGGAGAATTATTAGTTCACACTTGGCAACCATATTTAAGTATTCTTATATTCTTATTTCTGTTGTTGAATGTACAATCGGCAATTTGCTAAAAGTCCATGACATCTGCGGGTACATTGGCAGACAGGCCATTGATGTACCACAGGAACAGTAAAGCAAAAGGATACTTCATTGGTGCCGCACTCCAGATGCAACATGTAGAGGCATGTAGGTAGCACCATTGACCAATACACGCTGTGACCTGTTGGTAAGGAATGCCATAAACCAATGAAGCAACTGCCCTTTCACTACGGCCGATCCTGCAGTGTCAAGTTTATGGAGAAGACGGGTGTGTGAAACAGTATCAAAGGCCTTCGATAAGTCCAAGTAAACAATATCAGATTGTAACGATTTATCAAGGGCTTGTCCTATTTTGTGGAGGAAGCAAAGCCTCCATTGAGAATACCGTGCAAGTGTTGGAACACAAACAGAGAACTACTGAGATTGTCTATAAGCCTATTAAGTACACAACGTTCCAGAACTTTAGACAAAACACAATTTGTTTGTCTTGTTTCTTATGAATCGTTATAACCAATGCTTTCCACTGATTCGGCATATCCCAACTAGTTAGAATCAGTAAGATAGCACATATACTCAGTATTAAAGATAGAGCGGATTTCAATTGAGTGTCGGAAGTGTTTTGGTTTTGCGTTTACTAAGCTCTCCTATTGGCTGAGAAAGTAAACCAACCAATCAGAATCCAAAGTAAAACCAAACGCAAAATGGTTTTGGTTTTGCTTTGGTTTGTCATTGGTTCACAGGGAAGCCATTTATGAGTTACTTGTGATTACTCGCTCCTATGATTGGCTGGCTGTGGGTAGTTTGCGTTTGGTTTCACTACACTCAACTGAAAACCGCTCTAGCACATATCTTATTTTTATTTTTCAGCCTTCAACTCCATGTGTACGAACTGTAACAGAAAGTTGGACTTGTCATTGCGAAAGTACTTCAGGAACATCGTGTCTACATTTCATGAAGTACTGACTAATGCGTCAATCAAAGTAAGTCGGCCGTGTATTCAGACAATCGGAAGACTGGGATGCTGTTGCGGTATTTCCGGTATACGCGACAAGTTTCCCGCCCTAATGTACGATACACGATACACTATTAATTATTGTTATTTTAAAAGCGATCCATCAGCAATAATTGTTACTTATTATTTTGCCATTATGAAAGTCGGATTCATCAGTTAAAAAAAAACAGCATTACAGCAATGCATTTTGCGTTCTTGTCTAGTCCAGTTCCAGCCTTTCTTTCGGTCGCTTCGTAGACTGAAAGGAGTACAGTAGATTTGGCATGCGCATGTCTGAAATGTAACCAGGCGACCACCGTAAAATGTGGACGTCGCTTGGCTACAAAAGTCATATAATAAGAGTAGCAAGAATAGTAAGAGTAGTAAGAATAGTAAGAGTAGCGAGAGTAGCGAGAGTAGCGAGAGTAGCGAGAGTAGCGAGAGTAGCGAGAGTAGCGAGAGTAGCGAGAGTAGCGAGAGTAGCGAGAGTAGCGAGAGTAGCGAGAGTAGCGAGAGTAGCGAGAGTAGCGAGAGTAGCGAGAGTAGCGAGAGTAGCGAGAGTAGCGAGAGTAGCGAGAGTAGCGAGAGTAGCGAGAGTAGCGAGAGTAGCGAGAGTAGCGAGAGTAGCGAGAGTAGCGAGAGTAGCGAGAGTAGCGAGAGTAGCGAGAGTAGCGAGAGTAGCGAGAGTAGCGAGAGTAGCGAGAGTAGCGAGAGTAGCGAGAGTAGCGAGAGTAGCGAGAGTAGCGAGAGTAGCGAGAGTAGCGAGAGTAGCGAGAGTAGCGAGAGTAGCGAGAGTAGCGAGAGTAGCGAGAGTAGTAAGAATAGTATACCGTAAGAATAGTATACCGTAAGAATAGTAAGAGTAGTAAGAATAGTAAGAGTAGTAAGAATAGTAAGAGTAGTAAGAGTAGCAAGAATAGTAAGAGTAGCAAGAATAGCAAGAGTAGTAAGAGTAGCAAGAATAGTAAGAGTAGCGAGAGTAGCGAGAGTAGCGAGAGTAGCGAGAGTAGCGAGAGTAGCGAGAGTAGCGAGAGTAGCGAGAGTAGCGAGAGTAGCGAGAGTAGCGAGAGTAGCGAGAGTAGCGAGAGTAGCGAGAGTAGCGAGAGTAGCGAGAGTAGCGAGAGTAGCGAGAGTAGCGAGAGTAGCGAGAGTAGCGAGAGTAGCGAGAGTAGCGAGAGTAGCGAGAGTAGCGAGAGTAGCGAGAGTAGCGAGAGTAGCGAGAGTAGCGAGAGTAGCGAGAGTAGCGAGAGTAGCGAGAGTAGCGAGAGTAGCGAGAGTAGCGAGAGTAGCGAGAGTAGCGAGAGTAGCGAGAGTAGCGAGAGTAGTATACCGTAAGAATAGTATACCGTAAGAATAGTAAGAGTAGTAAGAGTAGCAAGAATAGTAAGAGTAGTAAGAATAGCAAGAGCAGTAAGAGTAGCAAGAATAGTAAGAGTAGTAAGAATAGCGAGAGTAGCGAGAGTAGCGAGAGTAGCGAGAGTAGCGAGAGTAGCGAGAGTAGTAAGAATAGTATACCGTAAGAATAGTAAGAGTAGTAAGAGTAGTAAGAGTAGTAAGAATAGTAAGAGTAGTAAGAGTAGCAAGAATAGTAAGAGTAGTAAGAATAGCAAGAGTAGTAAGAGTAACAAGAATAGTAAGAGTAGCGTATAGAATAGTAAGAATAGTAAGAGTAGTAAGAATAGTAAGAGTAGTAAGAGTAGTAAGAGTAGTAAGAATAGTAAGAGTAGTAAGAGTAGTAAGAATAGTAAGAAATAGTAAGAGTAGTAAAAATAAGTAAATGTTCTATTGTATATAAGCGTAACCATGGCAACCGTCCATCCTACTTAATTGAGCAAATCAAGCTTAACAATCAATTACATGCCCGTAATAAAAGATACTCTGGTATTAATGTGATTTGCCCCCGTTATTCTAGAGAAACTGAAGGAGGTAGAACATTTGCTGTAACAAGTTGTAAATTATGGAACTCTCTACCATTAGATTTAAGGAAGCAAGACTCTTTATATTCTTTTAGACGTAACATGTGGAATCGAATTTTTAGTGAACAGAAATTTATACATCATTTTGTTATTTAATTCAATTTTATCCGTTTTCTTTTCCTGTTGTCTATTTTTTATGCCTAGTCTAGTTTTATATATTCTTGCATTTTTATACTTAAATTTAGCTAGTTATAGATTAGTAGTTTTTTTAGATTTTAATATTGTATATGTAGGATCGGACGTAGAGCTTTTTATCATTGTTTTTATCTTAACTACTAGGAGGGCCACAAGTTTATTAGCGTTGCTATTATGTGTTACCCTCACTAAATAAAGTCTTTATGATATATTATTATTATATATAAGAATAGTAAGAATAGTAAGAATAGTAAGAGTAGTAAGAGTAGTATAGGAGGGACCGAATTAAGCCCCTTTTTTGGTGCGCTATGTTAATTTTTTGGTGGGCTCTCATTAAATCAATGACGTCACGGTTCTATTGTCTTAGACTCATGAATAAAGTGGTGCGCTCATGAATAAAATGGGGGTGTTATGCTAATTTTTAAGGCGCTCATGGATAAAGTGGTGCGCTCATGAATAAAATGGGGGTGAATAAATTATCTTTTGTCTTTCCGCATGAACAAAGTGCTGCGCTCTCATTATCTATTGTTCCTTTGGATGAGGTCATCGATCTATTCGGGCATGTTTGGGCAAAGCCTATTGTTTGGGGTCGTCTATAAAACCAGGAGCGATCGGCCCTGAATCCATTCGAAATTGAGCAACAACAAGATCGATCGACCCTGAAACCATTCGAAGTTGAATAAAAAATAAATAGAACATACCTCGCAATATCTAAACCCCTTTGTAGCGTAAATAGTAAGAACAAACTACTCGTGATAAGCTCTAAACTGTCTTTATTATTTTCCTTTACAGTTAATAACTCATAAGATAATTGTATACAAAATCCGGTATATATGGTTCATTAGATCAACTCTGCTATTGTCCTTAGGGATTAGCGATAACTGAAGGGCCATCAGTACAGTTTGATAGAAACAATAGCCCTATTGTTTTGAGGAAAACTGCTGATATGCAAATTCTTCTCTAAAACTGAACTATAATTACCATACCGATGCCCATCGGGTGTTGTGAGTGTTGTTAGTTTCTAGACTAGATACTTTGTAGTCTAGAACGACTAGACTAGAAAATAATACAATTTCTAGACTAGATTAGAAAATGATAGCTAAAGTAGAGTTTTTAGACTAGACTACCTAGGTTAACAATTTCTAGACTAGACTAGAAAATGATAGCTGAAGTATAGTTTTTAGACTAGACTAGACTACCTAGGTCATTAATTGTCCTCTCCTCGGTAAAAACACAACTGTCTGTAGCATTTGTCAACAAGAAAAACATCAATGAAATATAAATCAGTGTAATCTTGTAACACGCTACATTATATCAACCCAAGAACTGAGAAATAAGAAAGTTATCAACTCTGCGAGACTAAGGAAAACAAACTGTCAATTGGCCACTTTGGAAAAGAGTAGGGGATTGGGGCGAGGGTGGTCTCGCAAAGGCGCTTGGGATCGTTACAGGGGACACGCATCGTACAGAATACAAACAAACACGACGAATATCGCAATTTACTCATCGAATATAAGCACAGAAAGTGAAATAAACTTTAAAAAAGGCACTGCACCAGAAGTAAAGCTCAACAGAAGTGTCCAGAAATGTGGGTTCATAAAAATCAACTTATTAAAGCAGAGTAAAGAAGTGAAAACTACCGCGGAACGGAGTTAGCAGAAGTAAAGCGAAGCTGTGTGACCGAATTATGCTACGATCCGAACACGTTATGCTTTTAATAGCCGATTCCTACGTTTCCCATCATGGATTTATGATTTTAAAGTTGTACTTTGTAACTTTAAACAGGGCCTGTTCTGTTCTTGGGATTGTAGGGTGAAGAGCCGGAAGGAGTTGGTATGTAGTAAATCGCTACAAATACATGTCGCCCTAGCGGACTTCAAGATCAAGTGGTTCAACGTTTCTCTTGTCAGTAGTTATTCACGGCCTACAATCCCATGAACAGAACAAGACCTGTATAACTAAAGTTACAAAGTATTTATTACTTTAAAGTGACAAATCCATGATGGTGGGAAATGTAGGAATCGGCTAAAGCATAACGTGTTCGGATCGTTGCGGATTCATCGTAGCAATCGGCCACACAACTTCGCTTTACTTCTGCTAACTCCCGTTCCGCGGTAGTTTTCACTTCTTTGCTCTGCTTTAATAAGTTGGCTTTTATGAACCCTTTCCTGGACACTTCTGTTGAGCTTTACTTCTGGTACAGTGTCTTCTTTCAAGCTTATTTCACTTTCTCTGCTTGTATTCGATGAGTTGATTGCGATATTCGCCATGTTTGTTTGTATTCTGTACGATGCGTGTCCCCTGTAACGATCCCAAGCGCCTTTGCGAGACCACCCTCGCCCCAATCCCCTACTCTTTTCCAAAGTGGCCAATAGGTGTTTTTGAAATTGAATAAACTTTGTTTAATTTATCTGGTGGATTTGTTTTTATTCGTATGGTAATTATAGTTCAGTTTTAGAGAAGAATTTGCATCTCAACAGTTTTCCTCAAAACAATAGGGCTATTGTTTCTATCAAACTGTACTGATGGCCCTTCAGTTATCGCTAATCCTCAAGGACAATAGCAGAGTTGATCTAATGAACCATACCGGATTTTGTATACAATTATCTTATGAGTTATTAACTGTAAAGGAAAATAATAAAGACAGTTTAGAGCCTATCACGAGTAGTTTGTTCTTACTATTTACGCTACAAAGGGGTTTAGATATTGCGAGGTATGTTTTATTTATTTTTATTCAACTTCGAATGGTTTCAGGGTCGATCGATCTTGTTGTTGCTCAATTTCGAATGGATTCAGGGCCGATCGCTCCTGGTTTTATAGACGACCCCAAACAATAAGCTTTGCCCTAACATGCCCGAATAGATCGATGACCTCATCCAAAGGAACAATAGATAATGAGAGCGCCGCACTTTGTTCATGCGGAAAGACAAAAGATAATTTATTCACCCCCATTTTATTCATGAGCGCACCACTTTATCCATGAGCGCCTTAAAAATTAGCATAACACCCCCATTTTATTCATGAGCGCACCACTTTATTCACGAGTCTAAGACAATAGAACCGTGACGTCATTGATTTAATGAGCGCACCAAAAATTTACATAGCGCACCAAAAAAGGGGCTTAATTCGGTCCATCCTATACTACTAGTAAGAGTAGTAAGAGTAGTAAGAGTAGTAAGAACAGTAAGAATAGTAAGAATAGTAAGAGTAGTAAGAGTAGTAAGAGTAGTAAGAATAGTAAGAATAGTAAGAGTAGTAAGAATAGTAATAGTAAGAATAGTAAGAATAGTAAGAATAGTAAGAGTAGTAAGAGTAGTAAGAGTAGTAAGAGTAGTAAGAGTAGTAAGAATAGTAAGAATAGTATAAGTAGTAAGAATAGTAAGAGTAGTAAGAATAGTAAGAGTAGTAAGAATAGTAAGAGTAGTAAGAATAGTAAGAGTAGTAAGAAAAGTAAGAGTAGTAAGAGTAATAAGAGTAGTAATAATAGTAATAATAGTAAGAATAGTAAAAGTAGTAAGAGTAGTAAGAGTACTGAGAATAACAACAATGGAGGCAAAGGAATGGAGTGTTGTGTTTTTGGCCATTAGCACTGGTTTGTTCCTACAGTTTCTGCAACAATAACGGGACTGACAAGTTACGTTTGGCTTATCATTCCATATATGGGTATGCACCGTGTATGCTTCAAAGTAAACTCTTGTAACTGGAATATATGTCCATTGGATGTATTTTCATATCTCAATAAACGTCATAGAAAGGGAAAAGACCTCAGTAAATCAGGGATGAATGTTTCCTAAGGCTATTGTCTTTCAGAAATAGGCACATTTTCTTTTGTTTTTGTCAGTTGCGAATCATTCAAATTAGTCATCGTTTCTGATTGGACAGCTTTGAGCATGCGCATGCAATATCTACTGCAATCTCTTTCCCTTGACCTCCCATACTACTGAGCAGCCGAAAGAGAGGCCGGGACAAGGTTAGTTCTTGGCGAGATCATTTAGCAATGGGTAATAAAATATAAACCTATATCCCATCTATGGGAACGCCCCCAAATTCTAACTAGTCAGAAATGACATAAGCCGTAAGATAAAACCGAATCCCGCGGACTATCAAATACCATGTACAATATTGCGAAATACCTCGACATAAATCACATTATGCTTTGACATAATGTTTGTTTATATGCGTAAGCTAGCTATGCGTGTTTGTAATTAATATATATTTTCCTTTCTTTTACAGAAATTCAGTCTGCCTCCCGACTCGAGACCGTTCATCGGTCATTACAAAGCGGACGGTAGCCTACCAATCATCAGAAAGATGGAAGTAAGATTCAACAACGATAACAATGAGAAAAAGCTTTCCATTGCGGTGAACGGCGGAGACTTGTTCTTCATCAATTACACCAGGCCGACAGTGTTTAAGATACATTCAAATGCGTTAAGCTGTGTTGGATTTTTCACACTGGGAGTGGATGGTGACCCAGTTGAGTTCGATCCGCCTTCTTTCAGCGATGGGTTGTCGGATGGGTTTACAATGTACGGCGCGCACCCAAGTGGGCGGTCGTATTTCACACGTATAAGATAGGTGTTCTGTTATATCAGAACTAAGATAACATCAAAACATACTTGGTAACCCAATGGGTTTATCAAAGCTCACGTCGAGCATGAAAATGATATGCACAGGAAACAGAGACCATGGTCTAAAGGACTCAACAGACAATAGACATTCTTCACAAACGTTCTCAGTCTTACTTTGCGCAATGATACGACTTCATACGAAGAGGGTTGGTACCCGGGGTGGAGGGGGAGGGGGGGGAGGGGGCACTTGTATGATACATGGTAGGTATGTGCAGCCATGGGATTCAGAACCGGACCCGGTTTTACGAAAAATAATAGCTCCAAAACCCGGATTTCCAAGTTATTATGAAAACGAACCCAGATTTTCTCCCTGTTTGATTATTCTGAATCGTCTATAACTCGGAATTCGACATATTTTACGACAAATCCGGACCCGGAAATCGAAATTAGCTTCACACCGCCACACATATATACTAGTAATACATTACATGCAGAAGCCTCACGACCATTGTTGTCATATGAAATAGTTTTAATGAAAAAGCCTTGTGTTGTACTGGGCCCAGTTGTTCGAAGCCCGATTAGCACTAATCCTGGATTAAAACGCATTCTAAACTATTTTGTCATTTTCTAAACTATATTTTTCTGCGAAATGTCGATAATTATCTGCAGGTCTTTCAGGAGACTTTTTTTGATGGCTATGGTAATTAATCTATTTTACTTATTATGTCCATAATGTCTACGAATTATTGCAAATGATCATTGCAAACTGCATGGTTTGTCTGTTTTTTACTATTACAATAAGACGTTGGACATTGCAGAGTAAGTGGAAATCCCTGAATATAGGAAATAATGACATCAGGAATTGCATGATCCTTAATATCTGGTATGTTCTACTTTATTTCAAACTTGCCTGCTCTGAAATTCAGAGCAGGCAAGTTAGTTGGGTCTAAACGGTTCCCTTCTCGTTGTATAGCATTGCTTTATCTTTTTAACGACTCTAAACGATGCATATTGCAGAGCAGCTGAAAGTCCCCTCAAGTAAGTTCATTTTTTAATAGAATTTGCAGAGAAAATATAGTTTAGAAAATGACAAAATAGTTTAGATTGCGGTTTAAGTAGTAGTTAAAATATGAGCGGGAGATCTGTATGGGCATTTACAATGGCGAGCCGCTTCGGCGAGCCATTGTAAAGCCCATACAGATCGGACGCGAATATTTTATCTTACTTGTGAAATGAATAGATAACTAAAAACCATTGATATGCACAACATAAAATTTTAACCTTTGATTTCTCCCACCCTGCTATCGATGTGGGATGAATTAGTTTCTCACAAAAACATATCCCACATCGAAGAGACAATGTGTATGCAATAAGAGAGCAGAGCGTAGCATGCAGAAAAACAGGTCCCACATGGAATAGATGGTGTGTACATAATAAGAGAGCAGATGTACTTTGTCATTTCACCCGTCCCGGGATAGGGGTAGTCAGTGATCGGTCGTGAGACTTCCCTCACTAGCTTAGCTAGTATTCTGTACCTGATACAGAATACTACTAGAGCTATAACGGACCATGGGGTCTGTATCGCGGACCATGGGGTCTGTATCACGGACCATGGTGTCTGTATCACGGACCATGGTGTCTGTATCGCGGACCATGGGGTCTTTATATCGATACAGAACCTGATGTTTTATTAATCAGGTTTCTACGTGGGTATACAGAGGCGATCATGTGGTGTCATTCAGCACATGGGATTGGCTAGTACCCTTATGAATTATTAATGAATTTTACAATAAGTCTTATAACCCATGCTTTTGGTTCTCTTGGTAGAAGGTATTTGTTTACAATATATGTAGTTATGATATGAAATCATGTTTGCCGCGTAGCACTAGTAAGTATAAAGAATGTGATATAAAGTGGTAAGCTGTAGTGCTAAGTGTGCACGCCCTACGAGGGAAAGAGAAAAAATATCTGACCCAAGTGGGACTCGAACCCAACGACCTCCAGGTTGCATGTCTGGCGCTCTACCAACTGAGCTATCAAGTTAGATGAGAGCAATCGTGGGTATTGGTGCGTTTATTTTTTTATGGGTTCACGGCGATTATATATGTATATGTAGTTATGATATGAAATCATGTTTGCCGCGTAGCACTAGTAAGTGTAAAGAATGTGATATAAAGTTGTAAGCTGTAGTGCTAAGTGTGCACGCCCTACGAGGGAAAGAGAAAAATTCTCTGACCCAAGTGGGACTCGAACCCAACGACCTCCAGGTTGCATGTCTGGCGCTCTACCAACTGAGCTATCAAGTCAGATGAGAGCAATCGTGGGTATTGGTGCGTCTGTTTACAATAGACTGATTAGCGCTAATCCTGGATTAAGTCTTAACCCATGGTTTTGGTTCTCTTGGTAGAAGTTATTTGTATACAAATCTAGCAAGACAAGTAGAAAGTACTTGTTGTTTCTCTTCTATTAATACGTTTTTAACCTCAAAGATGTTGTTTGCAAATGGAACTAAAGTTTACCCTTAATTCTGGATTAGCTTAATCGGGCTTCGAACAACCGGACGAATATTAAATAAGGGCAATGCAATATGATGTAGAAATACATTTTTGCTATAAATTTGCATCCTGTTGTCGTCTGCTCCTATGTTGAAGGTGTTTTTCCCTTTGTTCGGGAGTTTCTTGTGAAAATAATTGGTGATAAATGTTTCTGAAATATTCATGTCGATCTGAAGATCGCCTTGTACGCAATTCGTATTTGATTGAAATTCCCGTGCTCCGAGTGTATTTTGTGTTTGTACTGTATAAAATTGAGTTTGTTCAGTTACTGATTGTGTCGATGGCTCGAAACAATCATAAACTAAACTGACTCACATTCGCATTCTTTAAGTGTTGAGCTCTTTCCGCCATTTCTGCCCTGGTTCCAGAGGTATTTTTTTCTGCTGACGCACCGAGTGGCGACCGAGCGGCTACCGAGCGGCGCGAGAGCCGAAGCGGCGAAGCCGCGAGCGCGAGAGTCGAGTGGCGAAAATATAACCTCTGAAGTCGACCTGAATTACACTTCCAAGCGTGAATCCAATAGGACATTTCCATTATGGCGTCAGTTTACTACAACTACCAGAATCCTTTTCAAATTCTTTTTCTCATTCAAATTTATCTCTCCTTTGAGAATTCCAAGACAGTGGTCCAAATTAAAGGAACTAAAGAATCCGCGCAAAGAGTTCTGGTAGTTGTAGTATGTGACGTCATCATGCAAATGTCCTATTACTATAAACTGCACAAGAAGGAGCGTATGATGAATTTAAAACTAGGTGTTTAGCCGGTCTGTTTTGTCCAGGGTTATGTCTCTTTCAAATGATTGTCTCATATTAAAGACTTTGTCTCGTCAAGAGCCCATAACCAAGAGCGTCCATATCTCTTATATAGATGCTACGGCGATTTCACAAGTTGGGCTATTTTTAGATTATTTTTGCGGCCACTTAGTGGGTTACACCAGTGGCGGGACAAAAGATGCCTCATTAGCTTCTTTTGATATACCAACAACACGTCTGATACGCTTTTGTGATTTTATTCCCTTAGGAATGATTGCAACCCAATAATAGCGGGAAACCGTTCTAAAAATAACCTAACTTGTGAAAATGCCGTAGCATAGAGGTAGTATGGGAGATTCTCGCTCTTCGTTATGGGCTCTTGGTCTCGTATTTCACCATTCGTGGAAAAGAGAGATAGACAATGAAATGTAGTATTATTACAATAAAGTATGCTACTGCTAATTACACAACAGAGCATGGTACTATTACTAATTAAACAATAGAGTATGGTACGATTGCTAATTATACAATAGAGCATGGTACGATTGCTAATTACACAATAGAGTATGGTACGATTGCTAATTGCACAATAGAGCATGGTACGATTGCTAATTAAACAATAGAGCATGGTACTATTACTAATTAAACAATAGAGTATGGTACGATTGCTAATTATACAATAGAGTATGGTACTATTACTAATTAAACAATAGAGTATGGTACGATTGCTAATTACACAATAGAACATTGTACGATTCCTAATTAAACAATAGAGCATGGTACTATTACTAATTAAACAATAGAGTATGGTACGATTGCTAATTACACAATAGAGTATGGTACGATTGCTAATTACACAATAGAGTATGGTACTATTACTAATTAAACAATAGAGCATGGTACGATTGCTAATTACACAATAGAGTATGGTACGAATGCTAATTACACAATAGAGTATGGTACTATTACTAATTAAACAATAGAGTATGGTACGATTGCTAATTACACAATAGAGTATGGTACGATTGCTAATTACACAATAGAGCATGGTAGGATTCCTAATTACACAATAGAGTATGGTACGATTGCTAATTACACAATAGAGCATGGTACGATTGCTAATTAAACAATAGAGTATGGTACGATTGCTAATTACGGAGGGACGCCTCCCATAACTTAACTCCACGCGATGAGGTGATGAGTATGCAGTGAGGATGTGTTATTTTTCTCAGTTTTATTTTCTCGCTTAGGCCTGCATAACTATCTGTTGCTCGGTTTCTGTAGCCTGTACACAGACATCCGATAATCCCTTTGAAGGGATTATCTTTGTACAGGCTAGTTTTCTGAGCTTCTTGCAACCGCCGGATTTGGCGTCATGGAGTCCACAATTGCTAATACTGAAGACTGTTTCACCACAGGCTTTGTAGTCTGTTCCAGGCTCTCAGATAGTGGGAAAGGGAGCGAAAGAAAAACGCAGGCGAAAAAAAGAAGAGGGAGACTGGGACAGGCTACAGTCTTTGTACCTCAACATTTTGGAATTCAAACGTCGCTAAGAAACGTTTGATATGGACTTAATTCACTCTTCTTAATATTTATGCGCATATCTAATTTACTACTCGAAAACGAGGCTATCCCCCGCATCGTGGATGCCGCAACGTGCATCTGAGTTCGAAAGGACAATTTAGTATTTTTCCTTTTGTCTCCAACGCATAGAGGAACACAGCAATATTCTGTCCGCGACGCCATTTTGCTTTTCAGCTAAGCAACGATGCGGGGATAGCTTTGTTTTCGAGTAGCTAATTATATGAGCATAAATATTAAGAAGAGTCAATATACTGTGCTCTAAATTATGATACTCAAGAAATAAAGCCGATTAGTAGTTGTTTGAGTGTTGTGTTGTGTCTGTTTTTTTACGGCGAAAAAATGGGCCATTTACCAGTGTAGCGAAAGAGAATTTCGGATTTGGGTTAGGATAGAGAAAAAAAAGGCAGGCAACTGAAGGGCAAAATTGCGCCGAATCGCTGGTTGCTGCCGGAAATTTAATGATCACCTTTCCTCAAATCGTTCGCTCAAGAGCTCGCAGTATGTAATAGAATGATAATCTAGCAATGTTATGACAAACGTTTGGATCGTTTCCTACAAAAATGGCCCAGAAAAGCGACTTAAGGTACATATATCAGAATGAAATTCTAAATATGCGTTTCGGATCCAAAGTCCCTTCCTCGCCCCTCCTCGGAGTGGAAAAATGCAACCCAGAAAGTCCAGGAAGGCAGATTAATATAGCAGGCGAGTTCTTGCAGTTGAGACCAGTCCCAAGAACACCATTAGCCGGCAAAATTACGGCGGGGGGGGGGGTTATGTAGTTTTAGAAAGCTTGGTAGGGGGAGATTGAAACACTCAAACATTACATAAAAAATCGTGATAAATCTGGTAACAGTAGAAATTATGGTGGCATCGCCCTATATATTAACTACAGAATTAAGGAAGGCGTACAATACATACCAACACAAAATAAGAATATCATTTGGTGCAAATTAGACAGGAATTATTTTCATATCGCAAAGGATATCTATCTGGGAACTGTATACCTCAGTCCCAGTAATTACGAAAGAACTCAAAATCAAGATTATATATCGGACCTTGAAGACGAAATATCATGTTTCTCTGCGAAAGGAGAAGTAGTACTTCAGGGTGATTTTAACGCCCGTACAGGCAATTTACAAGAGTATGTACTATTTGATGATAACAAATTTATTGAAGTCCCGGAAGACTATGAAGTTGATCAACCAAGTAAGAGAAATTCTCAAGACGAAAGTAATATAGATTCAAGAGGAAAAGCTCTTATCGACATTTGTACAGAAAACAGCCTTAGAATACTAAACGGTAGAGTAATAGGGGATTCAACAGGTAAAAAAACATGTTTTCAGTACAACGGAAGTAGCCTAGTAGATTATGTCATTGCCAACACGAACATTATTCCTTGCATTCGATATCTAGTAGTTAACCCATTGCAGCCTGACATATCTGATCACTGTCAAATTTCATTTGGTATGAAATTAAGCAATTTTACAACACAAAGCAAAACTGACTCCACTAAATTTTGCAAACACAGAAGATTAATGATCAACGAAGAAGCAAAAGACAGAATCCCAGAGATACTTGAATCTGATGAATACAAAAACAAATTCGAAACGTTAAATAACAGCGAAATATATGATAAAAACTCTTTAAGTACTCTAACAAAAAACTTCATAGAAATACTAATAGAAGTATGTGAAAAGGCAGGTATGAAATACCAAGATAGAGACAATGAACTAAAAGAGACAAATGCCAGTTGGTTTGACAAGGACTGTACCATGGAAAAAGAAAATCTTAAGTCTCTCGGGAGAAAGGTTTGTAACGATCCAAACAATGACCAATTAAGGCAACACTTACATGTAAAGAAAAAGCACTTTAGGAAATAATGCAAACAGAAAAAGACACAATCAATCGAATCTCGACTAAAAAACCTAGACCATAAAAATCCAAAGAAACTTTGGAAAGAACTGAAAAATCTGTTTAACTTAAACAAAAAACAGGCCAAACAATCATTCCCCATTGATATACAAGAATCCTACGAACACTTCAAAAATCAAAACGATAATCGAAAGCCGACAATGCAGAGGATATAGCTAACGCTCAGATGAACTGTGCGGCGGAACAAACAGGGGTTTTAGACTATGAACTGAACGGCAAAGTAGGTCGAGAATGCTATTAAAAAACTAAAACATAAAAAGGCAACAGGCATCGATAGCATCCCAAATGAAATCCTAATATGGGGTAAACAAGAACTCATAAAGCCGCTAACATCTCTCTTCAATAAGATCCTTTCTTCGGGAATTTACCCGCAAGAATGGAGCACAGGCCTCATTACTCCCATCCACAAAAAGGGTGACCGATCAGAAATAGAGAACTACAGAGGCATTACGCTTTTATCTGCGCTTAGTAAACTATTTACATCAATTTTAAACCAGAGATTATACGACTACCTAACATATAAAGGAATACTGAAGAAAGAACAATTTGGGTTTAGAAAACGACACTCCACTGTTGATAGCGTTTTTGTTTTGAAAGGCCTTATCGATAAGTACGTTAAAAGTAAACCAAACAAGAAAAATAACATGCTTTTTACTTGCTGCTTTGTCGATTTTAAAAAAGCATCTGATAGTATACCAAGGGAAAAGCTGTTCGAGAAAATAAAACAGGCAGGTATTGAAGGTAAATGTTTCTCACTATTACACTCAATGTATTCCGACGATTATTCAGCAGTTAAAATAGATAATGTTATCACAGAAAAGTTTAGATGTTACATTGGAGTCAAACAGGGCTGCATGCTAAGCCCCACCCTCTTTAATCTTTTCCTCAGTGATCTGCCTCAAGTATTAGACGAATCAGGAGTAAAGGATCCCATATGTATTGGTGGAACTAATATAAGCAACTTACTCTACGCAGACGACTTAGTCCTAGCCAGTCTAAGAATAAACATGATTTACAAAGTCTACTGGAAGGCCTTGAAGGGTATTGCGACACTAACCAATTAACTGTTAATATAGAGAAAACAAAAGCTATTGTTTTTAATAATAACGGAAAACGAATGAACAATTATTGTTTTTATTATAAAAATAACCAATTAGAAAATTTAAAAAATCAGCACTGAAGGCAATGTTTAAACTAAAAAAAGAAATGGGATCCCACTTTAGATCTGATATTAAACTGACAATCAAACTCTTCGACACTTTGATAAAACCAATCTTGCTCTATGGAAGCGAAATCTGGGGGACCGATAGCAAAATATCTAACGAAAATGATCCGATAGCCGAATAGCGCATACAAAATTTTGCAAGTTACTATTAGGAACCAGCAGAACATCAGTCAATAATGGATGTAGAGCAGAGCTTGGTAGATATCCTTTGAGATGTGAATTAACATTCAGAAGTATTAACTATTGGACAAAATTGTTAACCAGGGACGAGCCAATGCTTACAAAAAATATGTATCTCGACAGTATGCAATCAAGCAACCCAGTTTTTTGGAGTTATAAAATTAAGCGAACCGTACAAAGCCTAGGCTATGGTGATATATGGACACTCCAAAATAATACACCAGATTTTAGGGAATTTCTGAAGAATATAAAGCAACGACTAAAAGACACAGAACTACAAATTTGGTGATATATTTAATGACCAACGACAGAATCCAAACCAGAGTAACAAACTACGAGTTTATCGAACATTCAAAACGAAGTATGAATTCGAAAACTATTTGGATCTTGTCAGAAACATCAAACATAGAATTACGTTCACCAAATTAAGAATAAGCAATCATTGCCTTCAAATTGAAAAAGGAAGACACCTTAAACCTTATCTAAAATCAGAAGAACGAATTTGCCCAACATGCAAACAAGAAATGGAAGACGAAATTCACTTCCTGCTGAGATGCAAAACTTACCAGACAATCAGGCATGATTTCTTATCCTCCTTAAAAACTCTAACGAAATTAGATAGCAGAAAAATGACAGAAAAAGAACTATTCTCGGTAATCATGCAGTAGCAGCAAAATATGTTTATGATTGTATGGACATGCGATCCACCATAATTTCAGCACAAATAATGTAAGCTAATTTAATGATAACTATATATATATTATATTTTTAAGATTACAGAACAATCTATCCGTCATTAACCAACTTTTTAAATTTGTTAGCAGTCATCTGATGTACCAATGTAGTACAAAGAGCTAATGAATAAAGTCTGTCTGTCTGTCTGTCTGGTAGGGGGGGTTGTCAACTTTGAAGAATGCCTATAGGGGGTTGTTCAAAGTTAACGTATTAAAGGGGCTATCATCATGGTACTGCGCATGTATCGAGTAATCGCTCGGTTGGTGGCTTTAATTGGATACAAACAGTTACACTTACCTCCTTCAGTGCTTGATTGAAAGGATTTTCAATATTTTCCCTAGAGACTGTTTATATACACTGTTTGTTGGTCATTTTTGCATTTTTTTTAAGCATCCCACATGGCCGAGAGGTTCGGTAGTTCATATCAAAAACGTGGAAATAGCCGGTTTCGATTCCGGCCCGAAACGCGAAGCCTATATTACCGTGACACAGCCCCTTTAAAGACAATAATATTTTATTGTGTTAAGGTTGAAGAAGTAAACCACAACTTCAAGAAGTAAAACCACATGTTCCTTAATCAGGCTCATAGTCACTTCAATTCTGAATCCTGAGACTGTCTCATCTAAATCATCAAACTCGTCTTCAGATGAAATGGACTCGTCATCATTATCACTAGACTGCTTTTCTGTGTGACATAATGACAGATGATCGCTTTGATCTTGTCCATTTTGTTTCTTTTATTCAATTTCAGGTTGTATGCCTTGATATATAATTCATCAAATTATATCTAATTCATCTAATTCATACACAAACAGAGTGTTTAACGTTCTCTCCTCAACTAATTTCTCCTGCAGTCATAATCAGCAAATTTCTTGCCCTTTTTAACTTTGGTTTTCTTTTTCCTCTCTTCTTTCCTTAAATTTGAAGCAACTGTATTCTCGTAAATACGCCTCACAGCCTTGATTGCTTGTTCCTCTGAGATGATGAGCTTCTTTGCACACGTTTTGATGCTTTTGTCATCTTGAAGATTTAAACTTCCTTCTTTAACCAGTTTTCTTATGTTTGCTCTTGGCTGAAAGTCGTCAGGTGTCCTTGGTTGTCCATCAACAGTTGCTGGAGTCTGAAACACATCCAGATAGTGTAGCTTGGTTGTACGTTCCTGACTGGAATCGGGAAATGGTCTTGGAATACGCCCACATGGGGGGCCAACAAAACTAAATATATGCTCTCTGCACCAGTCACACAGCTTATCTGTCTTCTTTAGGCAGTTCCCCTTAAGAAACTATCTGTAAAGCTCCCCAGCCTCTGTATGTAGATCATCTAAGTCAACAATCTGAATCATATAGTGATAATTACCAGGAATCTCCTTTTTGGCAGTTTCACTTTGGATTTTGTAAAACCTCTGTATGTATTCTTTGTTCCAGAAGAAACTATCAGAAGGTTTTATAGCAGTGGTTTCCTTCATATGCCATCCACTCTCACCGCTACTTCACGGGCCACACTCCATGCATTTCTCATGTCACGCAGCTCTTCAATCTTGTTGTACTGTTCTAATGTCAGACTTTCAATTTCTTCATCCGGCAGTCATACCCTCGAATCTTTGGTGCTTTTCCCATGCTAGTTCGCTGCCATCAAAAACAGCATTGCTGACTCCAGAATTTGTATGTTCAGCCTCGTTTTGCCCTGAATCTCCTCTAATGTAATGTAATTCTGATATCAACATTTGATATTCGTGCAATTTCTGTCATTCTACATTTTCAAATATATTGTATCCAGACATCATTTTGCATTATTTAAGACATTTCAACATCTCTATTTCTTTTTTTATTTGAGAAAGGAGGGGGTTATCAAAAGTTCAGATGTTATCTCGGAACTATTCTGAGCTAGAGTCGGGTGTTCCCGCTCAGTACTTGTGTAGAGTATGTCTTGGAGACATTAAAAATTGTACAAACTTGAAGAATTGTAAAACTCGTTTGATGCCAATGGCGTCGCGTGTTTCCTGCCGTGGGAAGAGGGGAAAAATCCAGAAGTGACTCAAACCAAAAATAATGAAGAAGAACAACTTCACCGCACACAGGTAAGATTTCATGACTTTATTGACCATAAGATTTTAGAACAGTTTCTAATTTTTTTTTAATTGCCATACATTCCTTGTAAACATCATTACGGCTTGGGAAAAAATAATTCTCGAAGATATTAGCTTATTTCAGCCACCCTGTAAATTCGAGGATAAATAAAGTGAGTAGTCAGTGTTTGTATGTATGTATGTTGGGCTGCCTGTGATATCCCTATATATAGGGAGCTTGGGGTACCTGTGGTTGTACATAACGTAACGGTTAGTAATCATCTCGAGGTGTACAGGCCTGTTTTGCCTAAAGTTTTGGAAACTTCTATTACAATGTTCGCTTGAAGCGGAACATCAGAAGTGCAGCATACTTCAAGTGTTGATGGTCGAGGTATAGCGGATGCTGAGATCAACACGATGTCTCTATACTACGGTAAATACGATTTCTTATTTGTTTTGATTGAACCTTAATTGATCAAGCTCTAGAAAAGCCTTCTTGTGGACGGTCGACATATATGCATTGAGAATCGGTGACAGAGATCGACCTATGAACAGATATCAAAACATTTACTGAAGTCACGGTTTCTGAAAGAACTCAAAGTCAACATTTAGGTAGCGTAGAAATGTTCGTGTTGGGATATTAATGTTAAAACTGTGATTAAGTGGTGCAGAAATGCGTGAGAAATTGCCAGATTATTAGGCGAGATGTTACTGACTCATTAGCTACTCGTGGAATTTTCAAATTGAGTCGCATTGATACAATTCCCAGTTGCATACTCATTAATGTGCTGTATGTCAAATGTGTGCTTATAAGATAACAGTCTACATATATAAAATGCACTCACAAAAGCTGAATCTGAATCTGAATCTGGGACATACATGTCATTACGGTACTTTATTCTAATTAACATAGTATGCCGTTTTAAAGCTGAGGGCTGTTTGCTTACTATAGTTTCATAAGCGGCATCTTCTCGTTGATAACTGGGTGCTTAATAAAACTGTTTGCTCATTTTGAGGTGCATGTATATTTAGCTTAGAAGGGATTACTAAAAGAGAATTGTTCGCATTTCTGCAAATGATGAAAAGAATTTGACCAATTACCGACATATATGCGATCAATTATAGTTTTTGTCTGTTTTGCAATCTCATATAACAATCACTTGTAAATGCCAATGGGGCGAAATCGAAAACATTCAAAACTTGCCATCAGTCAACACGTTTATGTTATGTGTTCACACGCTTGAGTGCGCGTCTTCGATTGTCCGTTTGGTTTGCATTGCATACGGGCATTAATGTAATTAATCTATTTTTAGCATCGTTCTAGAAAGTTCAAAAACATGACATGTCGTACCCTATACCCGGCGATTGGAAGCCTTGACTAGTTGTTCAATTCGACACCTTTACCAACGACCTCCATCTCGGAGCTACGTAGTGAGAGAATGGAAAAGTTCGCAACCTGAGCCAGTTTTTGAACATGAAGGCTTTACAATTTCGCTCCGAACTAAATAGTCACTACCTTTACCGTTATTTTTGCTAATGGAAACATTTGACCAATGCATATACTGATTCTAATTACTGTTGATAGGAAACCCTCACGCGTTTGATATCATGTCAAGCAAGAGTGGGAATTTAGAAAGATGTAGTGCATGGGAAGCTTTGTGTCTCCTTCCACTGTGGTTACGCTCTGGAACGGAAATAATAGTTTAATCCTGGCATGACTCCTGGAATTTGTTCAAAGGACCTCCACGTAACCATTATGCAACCCCCTTCCCTCTCCTCCCAAACTACAGGAATTTTACATATCAAAGTCATTGCGTACAAAAGCCTACATACCGATATCAGGCGACTGGCTTCGGTATCGGCTCACACATTTTACTCGAAAATACATGGTTTTGGGAGCTATTTTGCCTTCTAAAACAAATAAAATGATTTATAACTTCTTCTTAATTACCCTCGAGTCTAAGTTAAGTATATCTAGTGGACTAGTGACTGTTTGGAGTGATTATGTTAAGATGGTAAGCCTGTGTTGGCGGAAACCTGGGCCCGGGGGGGGGGGGGGGGGGGGGGGGGCTGGGTTTAGTCAGTTTAGACATGCACTTTTAAGCTTCTTATCGTAAGAGTCAAACAGGAAAATAAATGTTCAGCATTTTAATGTATAGAACGTCGAGGTTTCTCGAGTTTAGAGTAGGGCAAATCGCTTTTAAAGTTCCAAACCTTACTCTTTTTCTTGTTTCGACCTTTGGTATGGCGGTACAGCTCCAGTAGAAGAGATTTTCGGAGTCAAAACGAAAGCAGAGAATTCTCTTTCTTGTAGTTCCGGTAATTCTTTTAATTTCCTGGTAATTTATTTCCACTATTGTCCAATGGCGCTTCACAATTTGTACAATGAAAACTAATGGTGCCTATTATCATATATATAGGAACCAAAAAAACCAAATAATGAAAATTTAAAATCTACAATTAAAATGATCACTAACGGTTAAAAAGCTAGAAAATATATTGTCAACTAAGTCTTAAAATATATCTTAAATAAAACTCTGGTTTATCATGGAATAATTACAATGAAAATGTCTGATTAAAAAGAAAAGGTTTAACTCTACTCTTAAAAGAACTAACTTATAGACAGTGTTCCTGATATCTAGTGGCAGAGAGTTCCATAACATAGGGGCAGAAACTGAATATGCCCTAAGACCATACGATTTCAGATTGTGCTTCGGAACCTGTAAGTGGAACAATGTGTTGTTATCAGTAGGCAATAATATCTTCAGATGGTGCTCATACAATTTAGCATGATGAAAGATATCTGATTTGAAGTACCACCTTTGAATGAATTCTACCTTTCTACGACTGAAAGGAGCGACGAGCATCCACATCCCCAACCCCCCCCCCCCCCCCCCCCAAACCAACCTTCACCACAATCACTCTCTCTGGCGAGTTGTACTCATGTACCTTGTATCCACTCAAATATTACTCGATGTTCTCTACTTGTTTTAGTTACCGCCAATGATGTCAAGGATCCAAGTTATCGATCCTTGAAAGCTCCTGACAACCGATTAAATGAAACCCCACAGGACTCCTCACGGGAATCACTGTACACCTACAACAATAACATCACACCAGGTAACTATGCACCAAACAAACGAACCATACCATATCACCATCGGGAGAACCCAGGGCATTTCCCTCTCGACACACGGGACCCCTACCTGGACCAAGGAAATCCACGAAGTTCTCCTTTTGTCTCGATCGAACCCGAGAGCCGTAGAAGCCCAGATGTCCCTCTCGTCTCGCAAGATCCCTACTCGGCTAACAGGTATAGCCCGAAAAACTCCCCAGTTATCCAACGCGATCCCTACCTGAACAGGAGCCCACAAAAGTCTTCTCTTGTCCGGAGAGACTCTTATCCCACCCAGAAAAGCCCACAAGATTCCATTCTTGTCCCGGACCCCAACCTGAATCGAAAAAGCCCACAAAATGCTTCTCTTACCAGGAGGGACACTTATCCAAGTCAGAAAAGCAAACAAGATTCTTCTCTCGCCTTACGGGAACCGTACCGCCAACGAAACCTGAGTGATTATTGTCCTCTGGATAGTAGCGGCTCACGCAAATCCAACTCCGTGCCAAGAGAGCAACGTTGGATTCCGAGCGAACTTGACTCTCAGACAAGGAATACGTATCCGAAAAGAGACATTCCTGATGAACCTTCAAGGGATTCGAGTCGTAGCCCGTTGGACTCGCGTGCTGAATTAAACCGAGGCTACGATCAAGCCTCGATGTCAAATGATAAATCAGGAAGTCTTACCATATTGAACGCCAGTCCAATTACAACCACCCCAGCTAAGGTTTTCGATATAAGGGAAGTCTCCAAGGAGGGTAAGAAGAAGTGCTGTAGTTATCGAGTGTTGATTGTGCTTCTGATATTTCTGGCGATATTCGCTGTTATTATGATGGCATTATTTATCTGGAGAATGTCATGCTGTAATGGAGAGGAGACTTCACAGGGCGAGAAAACTCAGACAAGCAAGGTGAGTGAACACAACAGATGTCTATAGCCCAGGTATGGTACTAACAGAAACGTACCGAAATATATCACTTTGAAAAACTGACAATGAAGCATATTTAGATGTGGTTTGTAATCAAATAGAGAGATGGGAATGAGTGAGAGGGAGAAAAAGTTAAAAAAAGTGGCACTGATGCAAAACCCCAAAAAGACATAAGATCAGTATAACAAACAATATAACAAACAGAAGTCTTGAACAGCCGGCTGACGCGAGTGACCTCGACCATGCAGTACTGTTGTTTTTATAACTGTATATTAATCATGCCGTTATAACAAACGCTCTATGGAAACTCATAGAAACTTGCGCGCGCTCTTGAGCTATTCTGGGATAATTTACGTTTTGATTATCAAATTGAATGAGCATGCATTTTCTCGTTTTATACTCGATATTTTGAGTAATTTTATAAAGGAAATAGGAAAACATTTTCTGTCTTTCCATAGAGTTATAGAAACACTTGTAGAAGTGGGAGAACTCGACTGAAATAACAGTGGAAACCTCACCTTTCCGCCTCGCGTTCCCAAAGCCATTCCTCGCTCTCCCAAACTTCCACTCGTGTTTGTATTACTCTTTAGTAGAAACCAACTAGTGTTCTGTCCATCACGAATCCATGCAATCTGATAATAGAAACCTTCAGCTCATAGTCTAATTGTTACTGGTAGAAACACGGAAAATGTTTTCTATTTCTTAAGTAGAACATGGAGAACCAATGATTTTCTATTTGTTTTATAATATCACTTCGTGTATAGTACAAAAGCCAAGCAGATAATTGGCTTATGACAATGCTTTTAATTATTGGTGAACGCTCCGGGAGGTGAAATATTAAAGGGGATAGATACTTTATATGTTTGTGTTTTATTGAAAAATACAGTCACTTGCTGAACTTCGGCCTTCGGCCTCATGCTTTATTCATTATTTTTCGTTCACCGTACAGCACACCAGTCTTAACCTTTAACATAAGGCGATCAGCTCACGCAGAAGCAATTACCAGAACCGTCCATCTGTTAAGTGCATTCGTGAGCCAGCGTTAGAGCGTTTCCCAGATCAAGCTATTTTTAGAATCAGAACGAAGCCTTGTGAACAGTAATTTTAAGCCACAATGTACTGGGGAAACAATGCATCACGTACAATGAGAAAACCTCGCCATTATGAAAAAACAAGCTTCCACTAGGGGGTACGAGATATTTAGTCAGGACTGAGTACCTGTTCTGGAATGTGCTGACTCACGGACCAAGTATATATGGGACTGGATGCTCCTGGCAATGGACTCCTGGCTCAAGTTGCTTTATTGTCGACATTTTCAAATAATATACCTACAAAATAGTCTTTGGTTATAGTTAGTGGTCGGGATGGGGGAGCTAGCCAGGGGCTTGAAATCTACCCATATGTGTTTGTTTGCTTGTTTATTTGTTTGTTTGTTTGTTTTCGCCTTTCATTCGGTATTGTTTCTTTCCACTTTTTTGCCAAGAAGACTAAACCTCCTCAACCCACGGGATGTAAAGTCAAGCCTTATCCAATAAAGTTTACGACACTTCCCAAGAGCATTCAAGACGAGATGCAAAAGCTGCAAACCTTCATCCAGAATGGAATTAAATCAAACAAGGCGGTAAGATATATCAACGTTCCGAAAGCGACAAGGATAGTTACTTTCGGTTTTAATAGCCCGAGGAAACAGTCGGCTGTCTCGTTGCCCTCGAGAGAGGCGTCTGAGATTCAAGCCGAAAAATTCCATACTGATAACGTAAAATTGTCAGATGTTTTTTTCAGGCTACGGTTTTAGCAGCCTTTTACTTTAGGGGGAGGGGGTGGTTACTAGTACTGTCGGGGAGCTGAACTTACGCGTATATAAACAGGCCGAGCTATTCCAATAATACTACAACGGTATTTTATGGCAGGAACTCTACAGATCAATGTTTATGTGTACATGTGGTTACCTTTGTACTATCCATGTAATCGTCAAATAGGTGTCATGCTGTCGTTATCTCAGATGCTCAGATGGCGTCACAACGTAAGGGAAAAAAATGAAGTATACTCTTCCCCAGGGGGGAGTATTCTCGGGAATTTTGGGTGTGGGTTTGCCGCCCCGGTCTCAGACATAACCCGATAATCTGTACCCGTACAAATATCACGTTACCTAATCCAATGACATTTTTCACCATGGTTTGTTCTCTTACTCGATTTAGTTTGAAGATCAATGTCAAAACAGCAACAGAACCTAAGAGAAATCGATGAACATGTGCGGTCTCATACTTCCATGTCAAAATCATACCCTAAAAAGGCAAAATTTATAACCCTATTTCAGACTAAAACAACTCGAAAACTATACCCTTTTGGGGCGGCACATACTGCCGTATAGCTTATATATGGAAGTACCCCCATGAGGGGGAGGGGTGATACCCCACGAGACGAAGTTGTAGCCATACTCATACGTAGCGTGTCAAATGTACGGACCGTATATAAACGAGTTTAAGTAACAATCCGCGCAAGAGGTAGGCACAATTATATTGTTCAGATGCAATTTGCTTTCCCTACTTTAGTATCAACCCTTAAATCAGAAATTTCTGAAATTATATCCACTAAAAATGCATTTTAAAGGTAGACTTCTTTTGTGTGAAAACGTTTTGTCCAATCAGAAGAGTGCAAAACAATAACCAAGAAAACGTTCAATTCAAAAATGTTCCCCATATTGAAAGTTCGTCATATTAATAGTTATGAGTGTTTTCACTAGATGCAATTCAAATCTGTTTACAAAATGAGAATTTTTTTTCTTCTTCTTCAATTTTAGATAGATTTTAATGTCTAAGCCAATGAGGTGGAAGATTGAAACAATACCACAATTAGCACCCTTTTACATTCCATGCATAACATATGCCTACCTCTTGCGCGGACCATTACTTAATAACATATTTATTGTATGGTTTATTTCATAAAAAAAAAAAGCTGCTTTGTTTCATCATCCAAGTTTGCGGTCTGTGCTGGAATTTCTGGACCGCAAACTAATGACCACACAACAGGTTCTTTCACGAGTTCTCTCCTATATATAGGAAACAAGGCCAACGACTTATACGTCCCTGCCCAAGGACGCAGCCGGGATTCGAACCCGCGACCTCCCGCACTCTAGACCGTGCTCTACCAACTGAGCTTACTAGTGAGGCGCTATCATGATGATATCTCACGATGTTAACCGTTACTTAGCGATGTAGCATGAAATAGAGACATGCTCTATCCCATTCAAGAAATTGCAACCGCCTCCGATCCCTGGTTAGCTCAGTTGGTAGAGCACGGTCCAGACTGCGGGAGGTCTCGGGTTCGAATCCCGGCCGCGTCCTTGGGCAGGGACGTATAAGTCGTTGGCCTTGTCTCCTTCCTCTTCTAATATATATATACGAGGGGACGTGAAAGAACCTGTTGTGTTATTTCGAGAAACAGTATGGGATCGTCTCCCGACACAACCTGAGGTACTAACAATCCCAATCACACATGATTATCACTGCATGGCAGCACATTGCACCACAATAGCAGTCCGTATCACAAAAATAACCTTGTGAAGAGCATTTGAATGTATTCATATATAATTTGCGCTACATAAATGATACCTTTTACCTTTAACATTATTCAACATGCTGACTCGGTTCTTTCAACATTCAAAATGTTGAACGACGCTGGCAATAAATGTTGAACCCCCGGGTGTCCTATATTCAGTTGGTAGGGGTGATCGTCGTATTTTTTAGGGTTTGAAATCGGCGATTTAGTATTTTTTCAGTAGGGGTTGTCCAAGCGAAATCCATTTTTCAGGGTGATTTTTAGACCATGAGGTACATTTTAAGGTGGGAAATTGTTCACGGTTTGGTATTTTTCGAGGTTTGCCGACGGTCACCCCTACCCTTTTTACCTTGAAGAACCATCCCGGGGTTGAACCGTGTATCATCGGCTGAAGTGACTGGATATTTCCTCGAAGTAGGTTATTGTTTCTGTAACCACAAGCTCCGACTTTCATTTAATGAATACTTTATTTTTTATCATCTGGTTACGTTCCCAGACAGCCGTGACTGCTAATGTGGTTTACAGAGACACCGTTATTTGGAGTGGTGGATTTGGTGTAATGAATAAATCAGCGAGCAATCCACGAGCTCCCAATCCACAAACGATGTTCCCATGCGCTAGTGTAACTAAAGTATTAACGGTTAGTAAAACCATTTGTTAAAAAGGCAAATCCTTTTTCAGTATATAATTGATTAGTCAGTTTATTCATAGAGTGGAATGGTTATGAAACCCAGCGACCTTCTTTGTTATAGGTCTTTGTTCGCTTTTTTCACTGAACCGTGACCGTGCACAAGACAATAGAAATTCCAATATGTTAATCAATCAGCTAATAGAAACGTGTGTGTTAGCCTGAATTACAGCCGTCTCTTCTGGTTCGTTCCTCTCGGGTGTGTTCGGTCGTTCAGGGGACGCTAATGAACTATGACCGTGTACAATCTTTTGTCTTAATACCCCCTTTCATGCAACATAAATCGCAGCGCCTTTGTTAGCGCCTTTGTAAAATAGCCCCTTTGATCGAAGTCTTCCGGGTTTCCTAACCATTCCACTTTATTAACTATGGTTTATTTATTTTCATTTCCAAGAGAAGTTACAATAGATTACACAATTAACAGTTGACTAAATAATACAATAAATAATACACACACATACATCATCAAACACATACATACATATACAGCTATTTCAAAAAGGTTAATTGTCCAGGACAAACGACAAGTGACATTCCCAGGCCGAAATGGATTGTGGGTAAATTCGTTGTTTTTGGGTGAAAAACGTTAAGACGAATATTAATTGTCTCCTGAGAATCGATTTTCGAATCACACTGTAGTTTATTCATTTCGCACAGCTGGACAGTTATACCCACAATCCATTTCGGTCCGGGAATATCGCTTGTCCAGGACAACCTTTTTGAAATAGCTGTATGCAACTACGGTTGTCTAACTTGGATGTAAGATCATCGAATAGTTACCTAAAAGAGATGCATGTGTACTTATTAATTAATTAGGATAACTAGAAATGTCAGATGTAAAAAATTGATGCATTCGGCGATATAACTGATTAATACTGAGAAAGAGATTACGAAAAAAAGAGCTTTTTCAATAGATGTTTTGAGGAGTCGAAGTGGCTTTAATTTGAAGAGGTAAGCCAGGAGTAAGCTATTTCAGTAATATGATCGTCATTGATCCGATATTCTTAACTAGGATACGATGGTAGACTAGTTTCTATAAAAAAGTAGTGTAGATCTGAATGGTCGAACGGGACCTTTGAATTTAATTAACGCACTGACTACGGCACGGTGACTGTACGGCATGCCGTGACATTGAAATGGTTTCCCTATTGTTTGATCCAATCAAATTACAGAGTTACGGTACAGTAAGTTACAGTACGGTCACGGTAAGGCTACGGACATACCGTAGTTGCTCCCACTTATACGAAATATAAGGCCGCGTTCACACCGTACCCGGGCATGGCGCCTGGCGGGCATCTGTGTGAACTGGCACGGCTTTTCGTCAGAGTCCGTGCCAAAATTTTAGCACGGTGGCGGAGCACCGGTACAAGGTCCCAACCTAGTACTCAGGTTCCGGAGCAGGCACGGGCACCAGGCTACATACAATTTTCGCGAGTGCTCAGGCATTTTTATCCACAAAATCCTGCTCTAATTTTCAAATGGCGTTAATGTGAACACTCCTTGGTACTGGGCTACAATATAATCTGTATCGTACCGGTGCTCGGGATCTTTACTCCGACACCAAGTGTAAACGCTGCCTAAGAATTTATAAGGGTATACATACTAACCGCCAAGTGAGAAAACCGTTCCGGTGGGTTCAAAGGGACAGGAGGAAGGTTTTCTGAGCATTTTTTCGTAATTGTCCACAGTTTATTGGCATGCAACTAACAGGTATAATTCTGATTGTTCAACCCATAGGCACTTATTATGTTCAAGCAGTACAACGACGGCCGCGTATCCTCGTTAGATGGTGCTGTTGTCCAGTACGGCCATACATTCTCCATTAAGAATCCCTTCAACAGTCACAAGATCACTCTCAAGTAAGAAAGCCTTTGAGTTCCAACCCCACCCCCTACCCCAACGACGTTTCAACATTACGTTTTAACCCCCCCCCCTCCGAAGTCATTAATTAGGTGATTTGCAGAGGGAACTTATTTATATTTAACATACAATATTAATATGATTATCACTATGCTTTGTGTTAGAGTAATGGCCAAACTTGAACGGCGAAATAGATATGTTCTAGATAAATGGACCTTCCCAATTTTTCTATTTTCTTTTTATCTTTGGCTAAAGTAAAGTAATTAAAAGTAAAACAACCTTATTTAACGTCGGTAACCCCGTAACAGTCTCGCAAGTCTGATAAACTTGAGGCTGATGACACACTCACACTTACCCCCTTCCCTGTCAGAGTCTAATTAAAATTACTGCTGACTGTAATAATTTGTTTTCCGAAAGGGGCATCATGCAGTCTAAAAAATACTTCGTTTAAATTCATTTTCAGAGAGTTGGCAACGCAACGATCAGGTTTACAGCGCGAGGCGCCTTGTTATCCAGAAACCGCGACGAACCTCTGCCCTTACGACCATGCCACGATGTTACAAAGAATCAGCAATTTAACTTTAGTAAACAAGCCAGGAACAATACCACAATACAGGTAGGTCACTTAGTAAAATACTGACGACTCGAAAGCCAATTTGCAAGCTCTGACTGAGTTGTTTCCTTGAAGAGAAGAACTACCAGCTGAGTCGGCCACGGAGCGCGCAAAGCATGATTTTTCAAGCCAACAGACCGAAAAAGGTATATACTTCATGGTAGTGCCATCTCCTGCATAATCATTTTCTCTACTGTTTTACAGTATTTTGCAGGGAGACTATATGGAACGAAACACTACCATGAAGTATATACCGAGAAAGATGACGGCTTGTACTTTTACCCACAATCCTTTGCGCGCGAAAAACTTTCAATCCGTTATAAAATCGCAGTAGCGAGGTTTTAAATCTTAAAAACAAGAAAGTACAAATGCTGTTGCTAATCCACTGTTATTGAAGAGAATAGATGATTTCTACGTATTATTTTGACCGTGTTAGGTTCGCAAGGAATTGTGGTCAAATGGACAGCCGCCTTCTTTCTCGGGGTATACACCTCATTCATAACGGCGTGGTCTCAGTATTTTAACAGTTTAGCCACATGTTCAATGTATGAAAAACAACATCCTTGCCATGCGAACGAGTATACCAACATTGGTGATTCTGTAGAATTTGAGTGTTGTAGCATAAAAGGCTGTAAAGTTACAGCGATTTGAAATTAGAGAGATTTGTATGAGAAAAACCGTGTAGGCCTTTACAGCCTCGCTTTCATGTATTTTCTACATTGAAAATGCCAATAACTCGACAGCAATTTGAAACATTTCTTTCAAACTGTGGTAAATTACTAATTTAGGTACGATCTTTCATGTGGTAGCAATAGTTTCTCTGTATATATTAATCTTCCAATTTATGCAAATTAGGTGGCGGCCATTATGAATGAGGTCTATATACTTCATGGTAGTGTTTCGTTCCACTGAAATGTTAAAGAAACGGCTTTATAGGATATCTAATTTAAAATTTAGGTTTTGAATGACACCGTGATGATGTCGCGTGCAAACGAAGAATTGCTAACCAATTGGACGCATGAATTATTTTATGTTCTGATCACCAGCAACTTTGCCTACGCCCTACTGGGAGAAGTCCTATTGAAGTCGTTTGGTAGTGGAAGCTTCGGTCAGTGGATAACAGCCAATTTGCTAACCCGTCTCGGAATGACCGACTCTTATTTCGTGGTGACTAACAGGTATTATTACATTATTATTATATCATATTATTTTATCGATTGATATTATACCGCCTAACGTAGCGTCTACAGTTATCTCACATATCTTATATTTATACCTATAATTTACTTAACTTAGCAATTCTTGTATAACTTATTTAGCATACTTATACATATTAATTTAGTAGTGATATTATTGTTATTAAGTTTTCTTTTTTTGAGGGCCGCGTATGTTAGATACCTTTCATGGTTAATACGTCTTTTCCCTCGTTAAATAAAGTATATTGCATTGCATTGTATATAATACAGTACGTAACGCGCGCTCTGATTGGTCTACAGCCATGCGTTATTAGAGCACAGTCAGCGTTATCCATCCTTTGAACAACCGAACCTTATCCACTGGATCTTAAAATCCCTATCCAATGCCTAGTTACTAGAAGTAATCATAGATTATTAAAGTGCGTTCGACATAATGTTTTGGCTACCTGTGGTAAAACAAACATAACCCTTTGGAGACTGAAAGATTGCTTCAGTGTTCTGGACTACACTGTTGATATTAACAGACTGACTCTTTTGTGGGTGTAAAGATTAGAATGTTTTCACTAATAAGTTATACAACTTGTATAACAAGCGAATTGCTGATATAAAGGAAAATATTTTGGGCTGTAATATATAAAACACTGACTGTGTTTGCATGTTGTAGCTCGAGAATGGGGTTTTGGAAATGGCCCAGAAGTAGTACACACTTTTCTCAGGCTTTGCTAAATCATAAGTACTTTTTAGACAACGTTGCATTTGATTGAAGAAGCATTATATTACTTACCGAGTTAACCAAAGCACAGCAAACGAAACGACTCCAAACGATCACGTACACATTTTCACGCGCCAGAACGAGGTTAATTTATTCAAAATGGCGAAAAAAAGATACACGACCACAACAAAATTCTCGATTCGGCTCTTGCCTGTGAGACACAGGGAGCCCAATGGACACCAGATTAGGATGGCGTTCTCCTTCGTCGAACGCAATTATTAATGAATGTTGAAATTGAAGCGCCCAGGGAGATGTGTGAAATGCACTGAACGCGTACGAATGTTCAGTGAAACAATGCCGTTAATTTGCTATGCTATATTTATAGCTCGGTACCATGCATTTTAGCAGCAGACACTCGTAATGAGCTAATTAGTTTTCAATACCTGACTGCAATTTGTTCTACTACAGTCAAAAACAGAATATGCCTGTTGGCTATACAAGCAACACCGCTTACAGCAAGATTCTAGAGTGGGGGTGGTTAACACCTGCGGGCGGTCTCTTCTCGTCTGTAACCGATTTGGCTAAGGTAACAGAGTCAACCACATCATGATACGACACCATGTGCTTGAAAGAATGACCATTTTCATAACACAGTGTTAGCATGATGCTAACAGAAAAATTCATGGAGGTTAAAATCAATGCTTACTTTATAATTATAAAATGCATTTCGTTTTAATAAATATTACTGAAAACGGCCCCACTGGAAACAGAAAACAAGCTTTATGATAAGCTTTACGGGTTATTTCAGTCCTTAGTTAGCCCGCTCAGTTTATATTAATACCTTACATTTTAACTTTATTGGTTTTCTCTGCAGCTTGAAGTTGAGTTGATGTCAGATAAAGACACAAACAGATATTTATCGAAACCGATAACGGAACAGTTATTCCGTCCAGGTAAGTAAGCAGCTTATTAAAAAAAACATACGCTCTACAAGCATGCAAGAAATCACCTATAAATACCAGTGGAGTTACAGCCATTTGAAACTAGAGAGATTTGTATGGAAAAACAACAGAGGCCTTTATAGCCTCGCTTTCTTGTTTTGTTTTTTTCAGCATTTGAAATGCCTATATCTCAACAGCAATTCTCCACGTTGCTTTAGAACTGACCCAATTATTAGTTTTAATGTGATCTTTCATGGGGAAGCATTGGTTTCCCTCTACAGATTTATCTTCCAAAATATGCAAATTAGGAGGCAGCCATTATGAAAGTGGTCAATTACAAGCCATACTCGCACATTTTAAGTAAAGGCAAATTCAAATAGGAGGACTCTGGATATTGCGTGCCTTATTATGGCATGATAATTATTTGAAATTGAAAAAAAATACTACAGTTAATTCTGAAGACAAGTATTATTATACAGTGGAACCTCGATTTAACGAACCTCTATATAACGAAGTCCTAGGTATAACGAACGATATTCTTCAGCTCGGCAAAATTACAAGTAAAATGTATGTAACAGAACCTCGATATAACGAACCTCGATTTAACGAAATCCTCGTTATAACGAACACAATCCAGCAGCCCAAACGTAAAATCTACCCCGATATAACGAATAAATGTCAACACGCGACAAAAGATGAATGCGGAACAGACCAACAGCGATGAAAATCCTTTAATCCTGTAACAAGAGAGCAACCTCTCAGTCAACAGCTCATTAGATGTGTATATACAGTACAGACACTGGCACTATCGAGACATCTACAGATCCGCTTTATCCTCTTTGTCTCTTATTAGTTCTATTAACTTCGTCACTTTTGAAGGCTTCTTGTGGTAAAAGGTATAAGTAGCCGGAATTTCTAGTCCAATTCCCTTGTTTTCCCGTTTGCCAGTGACTTCCGCTGAGATTTGTCCTCCGTGCTTTAGAAATAAGTGAAACACGCGTGAAAGTGTCAATGGCACATGACCCACGATCATGGATCGATCATCCAGAAATGCTGGGTAGTGCGACGTAACACCGTTACAAAACAATTATTAACTATACCTCGATATAACGAACATTTTGTTTGTTTTTCCGCAAATTCATTATAACGAGGTTTTCGATTTAATGAACCCTCGATATAACGAACCAATTTCCCCAGTCCCTTGGCACTTCGTTAAATCGAGGTTCCACTGTACCGTAGTTCACCAATGTTTAATACAACTTGGAACGAGACTATATTAATCATGAACTCGATTTAATTAATGCTCCCCAATAAGCGTAAATAGGCCTTTTACAACAACTGGTCACGTGACCTTGTCAATCAAAAATGTTTGTGCTATATAGTTCAAAACGTATGCCAGAAATGGAAAGAGCATACCAAAATTAGTAACTCAACGCAAGTTTTAACTTCATAACTTTTAAACCGAAAGCATAATGATTTTCTGAAATCTTGAAATTTAACAGATTTGTGATGCTGGAGGGCTTCGGCCGTCGTAGTCAACCTCGTTCCCAGGGGTATTTACCCGCCTAATCCAAGATGGCGTCGAAAGTAACCCTGGTACAGGCTGCTGGGACGCTAGACGTTTCGCGCGCGCTGATTGGAGAATTTCGAATTTTGATTTGAAAAATAAACTGGTGATGTCGTCTTTCGCATTGCGCGTTCAAAATTCGTTGAAAACAACTACAAATTCATCGGAACTTAGCGTTTTTGCATTTTTTTAATACTCACTTCGCAACTGGGTACAAGTAGACCAATGTACGGTTGGAATTCATTGAGATCACACTTCAACCGCTTACCGTTCTTCAGCTATGATGAATCCAAGATGGCGGATGTTCTTCAAAATATGCCCATTTATAATATAGATACGATAGTACGCATTCTCTGATTGGCTAAAAAGCCATGTTTTATCAGAGTATAAAACATGGCTAAGGCTTCTTTAGTTTGTTAAATATTGGGCATATTTTTGGGTCACATGACCAGCCTGTACCAGGACTACTTTCGACGCCATCTTGGATTAGGCGCGTAAAGACCCCTGGGAACGAGGTTGTCTCGTAGTGTGTGGCGTGCGATGCCGATAATGTCGAATACAATGTATTTTTAGTAACCGGAAGCATTGGCGCGAAAATGTTGGCCGTCAAAAGCCGGTAAAATATTGTCGCGCCATTTTTTTAGTTGTCGCGCGCGCGCCCAGCCCAGTTTAATTTGTTCAACTGCTTCTGGTTACTACACTACGAGATTCCCGCTCTCTTCACCGAACGTGATCTCACGCGCATCAAGGCATTTGTATTACATTTGTAATCATGATCATTATCAGTATATCATTTACTGATCGTAATATTAATCTGCAGCTTATATCTTTTCTGATGGGAAGAGAATGGTCGGTACACCATGGGAAATGGAGTTTTATGACGGTTACCTCATCAGAGAGAAAGGAGGCTACATCTTTGGATACAGCAGCTATGTTGCTATGGTACCCGAGTTAAGGCTAGGTAAGGTGTCTACTATTTGTTTTGATGTTTTATGAATGTGCCACTGCATGAGCAGTCAAGCTCCACTGAAGAAGATAATCAGTGTTTCACAAGTAATTATTTATATTTTCCAAGCACACTATCCCATTCAATTGGTCAACTCCAGGGTATTTCAAATTCAGAAAGCTACCAAAAAGAAAACTCGATGTGAAAATTATAGATATTTTAGTTTACTTGACCTTCAATATACTCATCTATCTTACAACACTGTATGTTGAAATGATTGAGTAACTCTTATTGAAACCGAATACGGAAGAGAAAGAAATACAATAAACAGTAGCAAAACATTTGAAAAAAAAGAAAAGAAACAAAGTTTCCCATGCATGGATTATCATTTTCTCACTTTTCCCATTATTCCTTATTGATTTTCTACGTGTTTAGAGCTCCGCTATGACTATAGAAATACAGAACGTTGCGCGCGCTCTTGGGCTAGTTAGGAGAAAAGTTCATACATTTTGATTATCAAATTAAACTGACGCGTTTTTTTTCGTTTCTGTACTCGGTGTTTTGATATATTAGTTTATAAAGGAAAGAGAAAACATGTTTTCCTTGTTTCCATAGAATTATAGGAATACTTGTGGAAGTTTAGAAGAACTCGAAATAGCAGTGGAAACACCGGCTCGCTCTTCGGGCTCGTGTTCCCATGCACAGCCACATTTCTCGTTCTTCTGGCCAAACTTCCACTGTGTTGCCATATATACCTCTCTGACAACACGGAATATTTGTTTATTTCACAAATACTTGACCTTAGTCACGTACTAGTGATATTAATATCACTTCAATAACCAATAAATTGAGCTCGTGATCCCACGGGAAAAGCTTTTATGGAGGGCAAACATTCTTCAAAAACGCAGTTTTAGGAAGATCGACAATCGATTGGTGCTGAACATTACCGGTCTCGTACAAGTGCCTTTAAATAAATGAAGTCCATATTTTTAGCCTTCCAGTACAACCACGTGATTACTTCCTGCAAAAGGTCCATTAATTGCAGGGAAACTGAACCCTCAATCAATCCAACGACTATACAAATTTTCTGGTATTTGATTTATGTGTTGCGCGTCTATAAAGAGAAAATAACTTTTCAAGTTGAAAAATAACCGCTTCTTCGCTGATAAATCTAGCTTGCGTGGCGGCTCAATTCAGTGCAAATTTCCCCATATCGACTCCAGCAAAAGGAAAACACAATGGTCCGCAATTAGAAGCCGTCAGTCCATTGGCCACTCCCAAATTGAACAAAGGACTGGGCCGAGTTTGCAAAGTTCATTTAATTGTAATCTAATTAAGAAATGCACTCCATCTGATATAAGAAAGAGCACATTGTGTGAAAGTAGTAAGTTTACCAAATCTGAGGACGTTTCATCGGATATTTCGGATATTTACGTATACCAGGGGATGCAGGTTGGCGCAGTGGTAAAACACTCGCCTCTCACCTCTGCTGTCCCCGGTTCGATTCCCAAGTTTGTTGATTCCTTATCTGCATTCGAGGGTTTTTCTCCGGGTTCTCCGGTTTTCCTCCCTCCGTAAAAATCAACTGTGAGTCGAGTGTAGTGTGTCCAAAACAGTTAATGTAGTGGGGAGTGTGTGAGGAGTAAAAGCAAGCCCCCACCAGCTTTAAGCTGTAATACTCCAGCCTGCTATAACAGACAAAATGTGCCATGTGATGAGCTTTCAAAAATCGCAAAATCGCTTGTCCTTTCAATCCATGCATACAAACGTCTCTTATCTTTGCGATTTTTGAAAGCTTGCTATTCAGTGACTATTTACCAAATCATGCTCAAACGTGTTTCTTTTTAGTAATTCCAAGGTTTCTTATGGCGAGGTTTATTTGTTAATTGGATTGCCCCGTTTCATTGCCGGGACAGCATGGCAAAACTAATAGCTCACTTCCGAGATATGCCTCACTTCCTACGTACAAAGGAATCAATACGAGGCTCCGTGCATAATTCTCAATCGTTCGTGACATCTTGTAACGAACGTTCAAGTTCAAGTTTATTCTGCACTCTGTACTATTTACAATGACTATAAATGAAAAGAAAGCAATGTACATATTCTATATTGAGATCGTGCGCAGTGACCAAAGTAGCGTAGCTTCCGAGTTGGACACTGCCTACGATTAAAGATACTAGATTCATTTAGGCACAGCTGAATATTCATATTACAATTTATTTTTTTAAAGAGTAGTTGTATATTTGTTTTTAAATATACTAACAGAGCAAGCACATTTCAATTCAAAGTCGATTTTTCCCCAGATTTTCGATGAGATGTACTTAAATGTATGCATTCCGTAGTTTTGACGTTTGCCGCTACTTCTGTTAGTTGCTTCTTTGTGGTTTGCAGACTTTGTATGAGGTTGTCATAATCATTTGCTAAGAACTTTTGAGATTTTTCAATTTCATCACATTTGTTCGTTAGAACTTTGATATCTTGTTTGATGGAGTCTATTTCGGCTTTAAGTTCTCTTTGAATGCTTGGCAGTAGTTCCTTCTTAGTTCCATAGCTCCTTAAAATATTCGATTGTGAGGTTTTCTTTAACCATTTTAGATCAATTTAGGGTGAATTTCAGCTAAGCCTAAAATTTCACGTCCGTCCGCTCCGCATGACTTCACTTCACTTCACTTCGAACGACTGAGCATTACGCACGGAGCCTCGTATTGATTCCTTTGTATGTAGAAAGTGAGGCATATCTCGGAAGTGGGCTATTTACTCCCGGGGGGGGGGGGGGGGGGTGGGGAAACTCCCTTATGTGAGGGGTACATGGGTATTGAAGGGTATTGCGACACTAACCAATTAACTGTTAATATAGAGAAAACAAAAGCTATTGTTTTTAATAATAACGGAAAACGAATGAACAATTATTGTTTTTATTATAAAAATAACCAATTAGAAAATGTGCGAATGTACAAATATCTCGGACTTACTTTCAGCGCATTCGGCAACTTTAATGTGGCAACACAAGAACTTAAAAAATCAGCACTGAAGGCAATGTTTAAACTAAAAAAAGAAATGGGATCCCACTTTAGATCTGATATTAAACTGACAATCAAACTCTTCGACACTTTGATAAAACCAATCTTGCTCTATGGAAGCGAAATCTGGGGGACCGATAGCAAAAGATCTAACGAAAATGATCCGATAGAAATAGTGCATACAAAATTTTGCAAGTTACTATTAGGAACCAGCAGAACATCAGTCAATAATGGATGTAGAGCAGAGCTTGGTAGATATCCTTTGAGATGTGAATTAACATTCAGAAGTATTAACTATTGGACAAAATTGTTAACCAGGGGCGAGCCAATGCTTACAAAAAATATGTATCTCGACAGTATGCAATCAAGCAACCCAGTTTTTTGGAGTTACAAAATTAAGCGAACCGTACAAAGCCTAGGCTATGGTGATATATGGATACTCCAAAATAATACTCCAGATTTTAGGGAATTTCTGAAGAATATAAAGCAACGCCTAAAAGACACAGAACTACAAATTTGGTTAAGTGATATATTTAATGACCAACGACAGAATCCAAACCAGAGTAACAAACTACGAGTTTATCGAACATTCAAAACGAAGTATGAATTCGAAAACTATTTGGATCTTGTCAGAAACATCAAACATAGAATTACGTTCACCAAATTAAGAATAAGCAATCATTGCCTTCAAATTGAAAAAGGAAGACACCTTAAACCTTATCTAAAACCAGAAGAACGAATTTGCCCAACATGCAAACAAGAAATGGAAGACGAAATTCACTTCCTGCTGAGATGCAAAACTTACCAGACAATCAGGCATGATTTCTTTTCCTCCTTAAAAACTCTAACGAAATTAGATAGCAGAAAAATGACAGAAAAAGAACTATTTTCGGTAATCATTGATCCCCCGAGACAAGTCACAACAATAGCAGCAAAATATGTCTATGATTGTATGGACATGCGATCCACCATAATTTCAGCACAAATAATGTAAGCTAATTTAATGATAACTAACTATATATATATTATATTTTTAAGATTACAGAACAATCTATCCGTCATTAACCAACTTTTTAAATTTGTTAGCAGTCATCTGATGTACCAATGTAGTACAAAGAGCTAATGAATAAAGTCTGTCTGTCTGTCTGTCTGTCATGGTGCACCTTCAATTCTGTAAAATATTACTTGGAGTTAACAAGACAGCTACAAATAACGCATGCAGAGCGGAATTAGGCAGATTACCTATAAAAATTGACGCAATTCATAGAAGTATCAAATTCTGGTCAAAATTCATGATGTCAGATAAAACAAAGCTTTCGGATCAAGTGATAATTGTAATCACCCGCTCAGCTGGACAGAAAAACTCAAATATGTAATTGAGAGAATGGGATATGGCTATATTTGGTATGAAAACCATGCAATCCAAACGAGTACTGATTGGAAACTAACACTTAGACAAATGAAACAAAGACTCTGTGATATTGAATTTCAAACTTGGATTGAGGAAATTCACAATGATCAACGCAGAGATTCGGCACAAAGTAATAAACTTAGAACGTATAGAATATTCAAAACAGACCACAATCAAGAAGAATACCTGGTCAATATTTCTAACATTAAACACAGAATAGCACTAACAAAACTTCGCATCAGTAATCATTGTCTTCAAATTGAAACGGGTAGACATCAAAGGCCCTACCAAAAACCAGAAGAAAGAATTTGTCCAAAATGTTTTAAAGAACCAGAAGACGAAAAACATTTATTAATAAGATGCCAGTTCTATGTCACAAGACGCAATTCTTTCCCTAAAGACCTAGAAAAAGCCCTAAAAAGAAACTTAAAATACTTGAGTGAGGACGAGGTATTCTTACTAATGATCAATCCCCCAAATACGGTGCAAAAAATGATGGCAAAATATATTTACGAATGTCTCGAAGTTAGGAACAAAGAATTGAACCCGTGTTGTACATATCATATAGCTATTTTAACTTAACTTAATTAAGGTAATATAAATATTATTGTTATTTGGATATTTACCGATGTAGTTCAATCTACAAGGTCCAAATAAAGTTATGTCTATGTCATGGATGCTCGTCGTACCTTTTAGGGGTCAAAATCAGCACGCCGGGCACAAATGATCGTAAAAACGGCGGGTTTTATATATATTTAAAAGTTTTCGACATAGAAGAATGAATTTTGGTAGGTGTATAAAGGAGTGTAAACAAAACATAGTCTGATAAGTTAAGCTAATTTAGCCATCATTATGACGTCACAATGACGTCATATATCCTTTTCTAATAGGTTTCTTATAATTTTTTATTACCTGTAAAAACGTTTTATTATATCTTTTTTAAATCTCTTGTTCATGAGAATGAAATAATCGAAAACCCGGTATCGATCGGTTGAAGTAAACGAAAGTTATTAAAGTTTGAATTTTGGTAATTTTCCCGCCAAAAATTGGCGGGAAATGAATAGCGTAAAACCATTTATGAAAATGTCGCTTGTTTTAACTTTTACAGTTCGAAATACTGGTGCATCATATTTTGCACAATAATAGAGCTCTTTAGTAGTAACAACGTGTTCTTTTTAGAATTTTGATTTTTTGAGTATAACAGCTTAGAATTGAAGCCCCATTTTTCGTATACGTCATTATGACGTCATAAAGATATTTGTGTACCCTCAGTAAATAGCCAGTTCAATGTTTTTGGAATTTTATCAATGAAATGCATTTGGCTAACACTCACAAGTTATAGTATTCTCTTTAATAATATTTTTATAGTCGGCAATCTGATTTAAGCTTGAAGTATGACGTCACTAATAATGACGTCATAAAAACAGTAAATCGTCCATAACTTTGAATATGTTTATCGTAGAAAGTTCAAATTTTCGGCTAATTAATATATTTCATAAAAGCTTTCTGATGATGTAATATTTTTGAAACATGTTTTAAAGGTTAATTTTCACCAAAAAAGGAGGCATCCCTTATGACGTCACAACAACGTCACAATACAGAAACAATTGTCCTGAAAAATGTAGTCTTACTTTGTTACCAACCTGCCAACATTTCGTCAAATTTAGAGTAGAAGTAAGGAAATGGCGTTACTTTTACGTTTTATGTTACACTCAACCCCGCCGTTTTTACGGTTATTCGTGCCCGGCGTGCAGGAGTTTGGTACCACTTAGGGTATCCACCATCAAACACAGACATTTCTATGTAAAGCGGTACCTTTTAGGGGTCGGGTGTCAATTAAACAAAAAGGCTGTTATCAATTTACATTTTTATTATCTTTTAGGGGTCAAAATAAGCTTGAGCCACGTCCATTTTAGTACCTCTTAAGGGTCAAATCGAAAATGTCCGACGAGCATCCCTACCCCTTTTATATGGGAGTCACCCCCATCCCCCCCCCCCCCCCTCCGGGATTTACTCCCTGTATCCGACGTCACAAATTACAAGACTTGAGCCATCTTTACATATCCAGGAGCCCATCATCAGGAGCGTCAATATCTACACATGTCAGCGCAGGGTACCACCCCAATCCCCCATTTTTGACCATCTATTTTCCATTCCATTCTGGGGGGGGGGGGGGGGGGGGGCTAGTGGTAATTTTAACACAGAAAATGAAATGATAACGTAAGACAAAACATGCAGTGCATTTCTTTCTAGATTATGCCTTTTAGTTTTGAAGATATTTAAGAACGAATTATTTTTAATATTGGGTTTTCTCTCCAGAGGAGATGGCAGGCAGCAGCCCCCACCCCCTACCCCAAAATAGGTCCGTCGAGAGGGCATATGTTTTGACCTGCTCCCCAACAGCGCATTCACAAGTTGCACCAGTGGCGAAACAAAATATGCCCCATTAGCTACTTTTGTTCAGTATCAACAACATGGCTGCTACGCTTTTGTTACTTTATTCCCTTAGGAATGATTGCTACCCAAGAATAGCGGGCAACCGTTCTAAAATAACAAAACTTGTGAAAACGCTGTGACAAGGCCTAGTATGCGGGAAGCGGAGGTTGTGGGGAAGGTTTTCAGATTTTCTCTTCATAGACGCACAACACAGAGAAATGAAATATCAGAATTTATTTAATACATCTTTGTAAGCCGTTGGGTTGATGTTAGGGTTCAGTTCCCCTTCAACAACTGTTTCTTTATATTGCAGGATTTAATTTCATGTGCACAAACTGTGACAATTCTAGATTAGGTCTGTCTTTACAGAAGTACTTCAGGACCATCATAACACTATTCCATGACGCATTGACGAATGCAACTTTAAAGGTAATTGTTACATAGCCATAAGTTTTCTAGACACAACGTACGCACTCATTGGCTGATTCAGGGTCACGTGGCAGTCTAATGTTTCCCGCGCGGGCAACAATTCATCAATTGTTGCCCACCACGTGATCACATCGTGACACTGAGAAGATGGTGTGATGTGTCGCGCGCGCCACTAGCTAGCTAAGGGAAGCGTCACATATTGTTCCACGAGAAACGTCCAGCGAAATTTCTTTTTCAACCCCCACCCCCCCCTAAGAAACGTCAGAAATTTATCGATTTTTTTTTCAAAAGTCATTCACTACCTCTTTCCATTCATGTCCGACTTTTAATTCCAACTTAACACCGCTATCTATGTCGGTGAGTTAGGAACATAGGAAATTAGATACGATACACGCATTGTCCCACAGCTATTGCTGGTCACCCTGGCGGTCGCGATTGTTCTAACAGTGTCATTCATATTTCTGGCTTTTTGAAAAAATGAAAGCAGTTGAAAACAAAAATTATTTACAAAAAAATGAAAAACGAATTTTGAGACAGTCAATCGGGAAGGGCCATACATTTGTTTCCATTTAACGAAGGATGCGCAAAAAGATTGTACTCTTCGAGGTCGTAACTATGGGGGTTAGGTTAGGGTTTAGGAAGAACTACTGCCCACTGAAATGGTCGTTGTGGAAGAACTGTTTACTGCCAAAAGCACTCGCACCATCATGATCATAGCTGTTTCCCTGTACTATCAAAGAGGAACGACCTTCTCGGAAGGAAGAAAGGTTAAATCGTCCATCTTTGGAAGACCGCTCCATATCACCTGACTTATATATTAAAGAGTATGAAAGTTAAAATTCAATCTTAAGTAAGTTAAGCTATATCTATTCAAACGATCATAAATCAGCTGTATCACCATACCGGAAATAAATCGTTCTCTTTGATTGTCGACCTGGTGATCAACATTTGAAAAGTATTCCAATAATGTTTTTTGCTCTTCAAAGTTCTCTTTAAGCTTCCGGCAAAATGGAGACATGGAATACGTCAATGCCCATTCACGTGTTTGAAATAAAGTGTACATTGCTCAATAAGTTTTATTAACTTGCGTTACATCAAACATAAGCGACGGCCGTTCTGCATTTATCTGGCCTTTCAACCCTCGAGTCTCCCAGCTGTCCTTTGGACAGAATGAGGAAGTCGGCGACCCCACGATGTTCCTCTATTTTCGATCGAGATTCCCGCGAAAAGACCCTCATTAGCTAAATTGTCCCCACGCAGTGAGACTTGAAAATCGACATTCGCAATATTTATTGTTAATGAAAATTGACTGTCGCGATATTTGTTTTTCATATTTTATAGCTTTTGAAAAATGAAAATTGACTGTCCTAAGATTCATATTTTTCTAAAATGAAATTTGATTTCTTTCAACTGCTTTCATTTTTCATTTTTTCAAATAGCCAGAAAAATAAATGACCCTAAGATACACGCATTTGGGACAACCGCAATCTGCCATTTCTCTTCAGGAGTTTTTACATATCGTCGCAGAGATATGTGATGTTTCTGAAAACTATCGATTTTTCCACGGAGAAACGTCACAAGTCAAACCCCCACCCCCAAACTTCGCTGGACGTGTCTCGTGGAAAAATCGATATGTGACGCTTCCCTAAAGGCGGGAAATATTTGTTTACCAAAAGCTGATCATTTTTTGTCGAATGAAAGCGTTCAAAATGCTCCAAAGAAACGATTTACATCTTTATCAAGCGCGAGAGTGAGAAATTGGTTGCTAAAAACAAAAAAACAAAACGATACTAAAAATGCCGTAGCGATGCTGGCAGCGTTGTGTGTTGAAAAGCAGCTTCCCGAAGAGAAGACGACAAACCTCGCTCGTATCATGTAGGTCCTGTATTTATGCACAACTTTGCGGCCTCTTGTAAAACTTATGTCAATATAACAAATCACTTAATGACTGTCCCCTCGGGAATCAGTGACTTTTGTTTCCCCTCGATGTTCCTCTCGACTCCGTCTCGGGGAACGTCGAGGATCTCGACTCCGTCTCGGGGAACGTCGAGGATCTCGGGGAAACAAAACTCACTGTTTCCCTCGGGGCCAGTCATTAAAGTGCCCCTCAACCCTTTTGCAATTTTTATATATATGAAACTTTGAAAGGTTTTGAGTACTTCTGCGAAGAACGTTTTGGCTTACAGAGGATACTCTATGTTCTAGGCTTGTTTGAAATGGTGAAAATGTGACCTCTCCTGACCCATTACCGTGTAAGAAAAAGCCTGGGTCGATTTCCTATCTTACGTCATCTAATTAATTAGACTTTGCAATAACTTGAATAAATATTTAGTATTTTGTCTAAAATAGCTGTTTTCTTTACTAAAATCTCACAGACTGTGTATATTCTCTATATATCGATGCTGTTGTGATAGAAAGGCGTCATGGACAATAATGCATTAATGAGGTGACGTAAGATAGGGAATCGACCCAGGCTTTTTCTTACACGGTAATGGGTCAGGAGAGGTCACATTTTCACCATTTCAAACAAGCCTAGAACATAGAGTATCCTCTGTAAGCCAAAAATTTCTTCGCAGAAGTACTCAAAACCTTTCAAAGTTTCATATATATAAAAATTGCAAAAGGGTTGAGGGGCACTTTAAGTGTTTCGTGGCCCGTTTGGTGCAGCAGTTTTTCTTTGATGACATTATATACACTTCTCAAACTCATGAATTATTCATATAGTAGACTACCAATCACAGGATGTATACCATACCACACTACGTGCATATTTGAAACAGCTTTCCTAAACTTGAATTTTTATTTAGTCGCGAATTTAGAGGGATAACGGGAGAGAGCTCTTAACATACTTCCGAACTCTGTGTTACCCATGCGCGTCACACAACACGTTAGGGGAAGGGAGGGGTTGAGCCCCCCTACTCTGAGTTTGAGGGGGGGGGGGGGGCAGAGCACTCGCTGACCACGTGTATCAGGCGCACGCGAGCTTAAAATGTTCTGTGGTTTTCTCCCTTTTTCATAGGTTTTCATTATCAAATATGCAGCAGAAATATAAGAGATTCAATGCTATGGTACATTTACGTACGAATCTCGGCAAACATTTTGACTTTGATAAACTTTGGTTTTAACCGGTCCGGTTAAGAAATAATTGGACCGGCCACCAGCCAGTAAGAGCGCGTGATTTAAAGGATTCCCTGACTGGAATAATAAACGTTAGTATGTATCGTTAGCTGTTGCAAACACAACCTATGTTATTACTCTTTTGCGCAGAGAGCTATCAGTACGATAATTAGAAAGACATATTCAGGTGCGCGGTGTGGCAATGGTTACTGCCCCCCGGGGGACTCCCATATATAATAATAATAATAATAATAATAATAATACGTATTAGGAGCATCATACATAAGTCTCGATGCTCTTACAATAGTAGAATAACTATTTCTACAAAAGACTAATTAATCTAATTACAATATATATAAAAAACTAACTACTACTGAAAATAAAGGTCTTAAGTAATAATTTAAAACGTATTAGGAGCATATATATAAGTCTCGATGCCCTTACAATAGTAAAATAACTATTTCTACAAAAGACTAATTAATCTAATTAAATATATATATAAACTATAAAAAACTAACTACTACTGAAAAGAAAGGTCTTAAGTGATGATTTAAAATGGCTTAAAGAGTCTGTGCATCTTAGATGTACTGGTAGCGAATTCCATAATCTTGCCGCAGCAACTGAAAACGATCTGTCACCGTATGTCTTAGTGTTCGATCTAGGGACTGATAATAAATTAAGTGTAGAGGACCTAAGAGAACGGGCAGGTTTGTAAAGGTTCAAGAGTTCGTTAATGTAGACTGGCGCTTGGCCATGAAGAGCCTTAAACGTAATTAAAAGTAGCTTAAAAGTAATTCTGTCTCTGACCGGTAACCAATGGAGTTTGCGCAGTACAGGGGAGATGTGATCAGATTTCTTCACCCTGGTAACAAGTCTGGCAGCCGTGTTTTGAACACGCTGGAGCTTGTCAAGTTCCGTTGCTGGTAAACCAAACAAGATACTGTTGCATAAGTCAAGTTTTGACGTAATGAATGCATGGACCAACCTTTCACAGTCAGCTTGGCTTAAATGTTTCCTGATCTTACCAATGTTCCTGTTAGCCAAGGGGGCGGGGATGTTCATCGTACCTTTTAGGTGTCAAAATCAAGGGTTTTGGTACCACTTAGGGTACCCACGATCAAACTGAGACATTTTTATGTAAAACGGTACCTTTTATAATTAGGGATCGGGTATCAGTTGAACAGAAAACTGTTATCAATTTACATGGTTTGTGTTTTTATTGGTACTTTTTAGGGTTCGAAATTAGCTTGAGCCACTCCCATTTTAGTACCTCTTAGGGGTCGAAACGAAACTTTCCGACGAGCATCCCCGCCCCTTATATATGTGAGTCTTCCCCTCTCTCCCCTGCACGGCACATTGAGCATAGCTTTGAAATCCCTTAATCGGGAGCTCTGTCAGAGAAGGGGGTAAAGTTGTATACCATCGGCCTCCTGGAAGAGCAGTCGGTTAGACTGAAGGGCTACCGACGTTAACTATAGAACGTTTTATTTACTTTACATTAATGGTGCTTTATGTCGCCACCCAATTCTTTTTTCTTCCCTTTCAGACGTTTGTGGACCCTCCTGATTCAAAACCATTCTTGGGGCGCTACAACAGTACTATTCCCACCATCAATCTCATGGAAGTCCAATTAGTTCGCGACAAGCTCGTTCTGGCGGTGAATGGGTTTGGTGTATTCTTTCTTAACTACACCATGCCGCTAACTTTCAAAATCGCATTCAACCCAGTTATGGACTGTAACTCTGTCTATTTGATGGGCGTTTATAACGATGTAGTAATATTTGACAAGCCATCTGTAAGTGATGGTTTATCACATGGATTTATCATGTATGGGGCACATCCCAGTGGAAAGGCTTATTTCAGCCGTGCATAATTAATATTTGGCCTTGTTGTTAGGCTAATGCAGGAGCCCATTACCAGGAGCGTCCATGCATATATACTATACCCGTGAGTCAGCGTATGACCGGTTTGAGCTATTTTTAGAACATGTTTCCCAGATAACTGCCTTCTGACTCTGCTGCGATCGTGCATATGCTTGCCGTAATTATCGAGATTAAGAATGATCTATTGTTCTTTGAGGTTATTTTACTAACGCTGCATTGTCCTGGCTATGGTTTGATTGGATTCCCTAAGTGTGGGCACGTGAACTCCCGTGAGATCTGTTCTAAATATAGCACAATCCGGTCATACGCTGACTCACAGACCTAGTATGGGAGATGGACGCTCCTGGTAATGGTCCTGATATAGCTCAATGCGGTCATACGCTGACTCACAGACCTAGTATGGGAGATGAACGCTCCTGGTAATGGGCTCCTGCCTAATGTTATATTTTCGTTTCAGTAATTTTCGTATTAGCATTTTGCTGATAGAATTTCCACGCGCCGTTATCAAACTGCCAACACGAATTTATTTCGGGGCAGGACCCCTCTCAGAGAATAGATGTATGAGTCGTGTCGACCCCAAAATTAAAGATCCTAAAAGACATTTCGCCGCTAGACTTTGGTGTAGTCCTTTCAAGTGTCCCTCAAGGGCAGGTTTAAAGTACAGGTCACAATTCACAGGTCAGGTCACAGATCAGTCACTTCTTGTTTACCTGTGAACCCTAGCTCTAGGTGAGTGAGAACCCGTCGTTTACCTGTGAACTCGTCCGATGGTTAGGGTTAGGTTTGTGGTTTGGGTTAGAATTTGTCTTAGAATTAACAACCTGACCTGTGAATTGTGACCTGTACTTTAAACCTGCCGTCCCTCAACCCCAACTTTTAATTTTAATTTTTCGAAAAGATAAGGTAATTATGCGAAAAAAATTCCTTGGTGACGTCTTGTTTACATTTTTGCCTCATTAGCATACTTTAAACTTCAAGCTACAAACAAACGAATTACATCAGTTGAAAGAGAATTTTAAACTTAGCAATCACCGAAAATTTGAGATTTATATGTTAAATATTTACGTAGAAATTGACTTTTCAAAACTGTGAAATGGGCTGGGTGGCAAGAGTTGCTGACAGCCATACATTCTTTGTAAATTTTGAAATTTTTAAACGCTCATGCCTCAAAATATATTTAATATATTTATCATATCACTCAAATTTTCGGTGATTATCAGTACATGTGACAATCTCTTTCGATTTATGGACTCTGTTTGTTTGTATGTACGTTGCTTGAAGTTTGGTGTATGCTAATGAGGCATTAGACCTGTGATCAGGGACGAGTGACGTAGGTGAATAGAAGTTAGTAAACATATCAGGGTCCCTGTTTGCGATCGCTCCGTGGAAAAAAATCCTTTAATAGTGTCTAAAACCCCCGAAATTCAGCTACTTCCGCTCTCCCTTCATTTACTACGTCATGAGACCCATAACTCCTTGCGGCCTTTTAAATTATCATAATTAGGACGTGCGCAATGCACACGGGAAAACTCTCATACAAAATCAAGGATTAACATGGTTTCGCAGAATTACTAACAATTACCTCCTCTTTTCGGAAGGGAGGGGGAGGACGACGCTGATCAGCACTTTTTTTAGGAGTCAAAGTATGATCCTGATCAGATACTATTTGAGTGCTACATTTGAATGTTTTTTTCTTGTGATATTATTATTATCCTTATGGTTCGATAGATACCATATGCATCTAGAGGTATAAAATTGTAGCTTCAAGCCGCGTCCATAGTACGTATGTGCTTGTGAGCCAGGAATCATTTATTTGGGTGCAATAAAGGGTTTTACATCTTGTCCAACCATTGTTGGGTGATTTATGGTTTAAGTATTGCTTTAAAATGCGTTACAAATCCTTGAAATGACGTCATTTAACTCAAATTATGCTAATGAGTTGAACATGAAGAGTCATAACATTGCATGTTTATTTTGTCAGTTGTTTTTCAGGCATCAGACATTTGATCCTTGCAATCTTATTGAAATATCGTTTAATAAGTGGAGCTGACATAAAAACAGAGCAAAATAAGCTAAAATTAGCTTTTGACTTAAATGACGCTAATATTTTTTTTTCGATGCCGGTCATTTTGTTTTCCACTTTGACCTTGAAATCAATGATAACTGGCTAGGACTCATATGCACTTTGACCTTTATATCCATGATAACTGCCTAGTGCTAATATGAACTTTGACCTTGAAATCAATGATAACTGCCTAGGGCTCATTTGCACTTTAACGAGCTGTATTTGACGAAGATGTATTGTACCAGGAGTATATTACAGAGGAGTGTTCCTTTTTCCCCAAAGATGTATCGTAACCAGGAGTATATATATATATATATATGTGTAATATACTCCTGTCTAATAAACTGATCATGACATGGGTGGATACTGAGGTAAATTAATATAGTATTTATCGAATTTTTAGACTTGTTTGAAAGGTAGGGTCATTGTTTGTTTGTTTGAGACATCGGTCAGAGCCTGATCACAGGAGTACAAATAATAGGACTCAAGGCCCCTTCTAGGCCTGCCTCCGTAGTGGACCTACGGTTTTACGTCCTTATCCGAGAATACGTGAAGGTCTAACCATTTGCAGTTGTTTCACAAAGGCAACACCTGCTCAGTTATTTTAATACCCTGAGTGTTGGTCTGGCCGGGGTTTGAACCCGCGACCTCCCGTTCAACAGGCCGGAGCTTAACCACTGAGCTAACCGGGAGTTTAACCCTTTCCCTCCTGCACCGCCCGTAACCGCCCAATATGAAGCATGTACCTGGAAAAAATATTGCATCAAATCTAGACATGCTGGAAGTACGATGTTTTGATATTATTTCAAGGGAGGTATGACTTCAAAGCAAGAGCTATAACAGGGATCGCTTGACTCTCACTTTGGAGAAAAACACCTTTGTTTTGGATTCTTCGATTTTCACGAACTTTGAAGAGCTGAAAATCGGCTCAAAAAACCCTTCCCATTCGAACTTGAAATCAAAAGCAAACACAAAATCAGCACTCAGTCATTACAGTACCTTCTTTAATCTTTCCAACCATCAGAACACACCAAGCGACTGTGAAACACGCTATTCTTAACGCTGCATTTCTCTCCACCACGTTTTCCTGTACCCACCCCTCCAATTGCATGCTGTGAAATGGACAAACATTCCACAAGTGGTTCCCCCCTTTGGTACTCCTGTAGGGTTTTTATTGTAAGTCTTTTACCCCTACAGCCAAGAGCGGTGATTTTGACTCAAGTCGTTGCTTTAAAGTGACAAAAATACATCTTAATAGGTTGAGCAGGGGAAACAGCTCACCAACTGTAGAATTTCAAGGATTCAATAAAGATTTTTTTCATGAAACACAAACAATTTATTGAGAAAAGTGTCGTTTCTGAGAACTCCTGTGATATTCCATATATGGTCAATATATTCCATATTTGGAAAGCAGGACGGATCGTCGAATACTAGAACACGTTCAGGAAGTGTAGCGAGCCGGCAGAAGAGAGGCGGATACAATGTAGGCTACAGGAAGTGCGATTAAAAAAAAACGATAGCGAAATTTGAAAAGGATGAGCGTATGCCTCGCTAGCATCTAGTCAGGCCCAAATATTACTCTGAACGAGAAATGCAACAGAAAAACCCTGTGAAATCCCCTCGCAAGGCCTACTAACAGTGAACCAAGTACTTTTCAGCCGTCCTCAGACTTAATGCCCTCTAGCTCTCTTACAGTGGCTTTTTTCTCCAAAATTAGAGCACATTTCACTGGAAACCCTACAGAAGAAGCCATACTTACCGTCAACGAGTCCGTAGAATTATGCCAAATGGGGAAAGTTTGAGCCCTTGGCTTAAAATGTCAGCAGTATTTAACTACCCCGGGCTAGCCAAACTTGAACTGAGGGGGGAGGGTTGAGTTAGCACATATGTACGAAACAAACGCAAAAAGATTTTTTTAAACGAAGATAAGTAAGTTACTTCAAACAATATTATATAGAATACGAGGATAACTATGCTGATGTACCCATGATAATTCAGAAATTCAGTTCAAATAATTATTAATGAAACCGTTTCCGTTCTTCTTATCCTTTATATTTACTTATTACCCTAAGTTTTTCTTTCTCCCTTTCCTTCTCCTTCCTTTGTTCATTCCTTGAATTATTAAATGTATTAATTGTTTCTTCTGTTTAATTATTCACGGCCCGCCACGATTAGCTTTAGCTATTTGCGGATCAGTGTTATTGTAATTTTGTATTTGTAAAATAAAAAAGTTTGTTGTTCGCTAAGAAATCAAAAAGGAGTGTATCGATACGGATAGTTCAAAATATCTAAAGCTACATTTCTATGGGATCATTAACCGCCACAGCCCTAGAGCTGAAAAGTAGCGAAAATAGCTGTACAATTTGAGCATAAAGCCGAGTTGAGTCCACAGAATCGCCACTGAAACACAAGACAGACTCTTTTTCCGAACTGGATGGAGATATATGTCGAGGCTCTATTTTTAATACATGGCCTACCCTCTACATTCAGGAGTGTATTGCAATGTTGGCAAATGACTTTGGTCTTGGTTAAAATGATTTACCGAAGCTGTCAGCGATAAGGAGACTCCTGGCTAAGCTTCGTTCATATAACTCAGTAGAAAGCGGTGCATTCACGTTGCACGACAAAGATTTTCTCGACCGTACATCCAACGCCGTCAGGAATTTATATATACGTTGGCGAATGACTATCAACCCTACAATAATGTATTTTTTCGATGAAACCGCATTTTCCAGTGAGACCGACAAAAGAGAGTATGGAAGGGTGGAATCTGGCTATAGTCTATAGCTAGTTACCGAAACAAGAGTTTCGCAAGACCAAAGTGTTCTCGGACTTTGTTTTGCAGGTAATTCATGTGGAAGGAAACTTCCGGCCTACAGTTACGACTTGAATCCGATTGAAATGGCACTCGGCCTGGCCAAGGCGCTGGCACGGAAAACACCCGGAGCATATCATTAGACGATAATATGACGCTATAGCTTAGTAAATTCGTTTCCTAAAATAAGTGTATAGGCCATGAGAAACGTTTATAGAAGTTCCTGGAAAATAACAAATTTTAAAAATCATTTAACCTGCATGCTTCAGACGCGTACACTCTTCCATAGTTTACTAATTGCCGATTATCGCTTAATTTGATTCTATAGTGCATTTCATGTTTTCCAATAAAGATAATGATATTCTGGTTGAGTGGTTAATTTGCACTATTTGTTACAGAATAAAATTAATTCTCAAAAATTTTGTTTTACGGATACAATGCATGCTCTCTCACGAAGCTGCACGTGTGTCACTAGTGATGATTTATTTATCTGATTTCTCACACGATGTACTAACTAGTATTCCTATGCCGGAGTCACAGTACCGAAGTTGAAAACATTTGTACAAATTCGGTGTTCAACAACTGTACTATTAAATTTGTGGTTAGCAACACTAAAAAGTGGGGTTGCTCGCCAAATACTGTGCTTCGCTGTCAATATTTCACACTGTAAAGTTGCTTCCTAGTTAACGCCGTTATTACTTTGTTTCTAATTTTAATTATTTTTAATTAAGCCAGTTAGATATCTCTGTCATGCAAAGTTCATGCACACGTATTAGACTTTAAATAATAGTGTACAGAATGAGTGGCCGCGCTTTATCCAGAAACTGGAGTTTATAAATCCGATAAAAATACGGACACGAATTCTGTATCTGACTTATCAAACTTCTAGACGTGGTCATTTTTCAGTTATTTTAGCGATATATACGATTTATTTTGGTTAAAGTTTATGTAAATGAGGCCGTATCTATATAACTATATCATAAATTATTCATGAGTTTGATAAGAATTGTTACAGGTCCTTTTTTCCACGCACTATCCCAGAATGGAACCCTGACCTCTTTCTTCGTAATACAAATTCCGTCAAATTGACTGTAGCCTGCTCTCCTGTAGGCTCGGTTTCAGCCGTTGGGGTGTCGTTTCTCCAAAGCCTCCAGGATCGCGGGCTCACCGAAACCCCCACGGCTGGAAACCGAGCCTAGCTCTCCTGCTCTCCTGTGGGTTTATTCGGAAAAGTTTATTCTCGTATTCGGGGTTCCTGTGGTGCGCGAACACGAAAGTGAACAAATCCACAGGAGAGCCGGCTTGCAGGCTAAATTGACGGGTAAAAACCTTGCATTTTATTGGACCCTTTCGGGCCGCACTATAAAGTAATATATTATTTGTGTGTGTATCGTTCTATTGTCGTTTTGTTGGGGTAACTGTGGCCCGACCCAACCTAACTTTCGGAATATTATAGACGAGATATGATTAGTGTAAACCGCTGATCACATCCTCTGCCCGATATCCCATAGGGGGGTTTGTACAGTTACTAGAAGAAAGCCGGCGACTGTTGAATTAAGAGACTGACGAGTTTAGTTTTTTTTAAGATCAGTGTGAAGACCTTAAAGATAACTTGCCAACTTTTGTAATATTAACGCGGCAAAATTACTTGATTGCCACACCCAAACTTGTAGATTTTTTTGTCAGTTTCAACTATTCAGCGAAGGTACAGCAGAACATCTCGCGGAAATCCCGCGTTGTCGTCAAGAGATTGGGGATGGGAGAAACCTGCAAATGGTATCATAAATCCCAAATCCAACCAGGAAAATAGGAGTACCTCTGGGAGTACTCCAGAATTTCCAAAATCGATAATCTTTATTAATTCGTTTAACTAAGTACGATTTCTTCGGGATTATTTAGTGGGATCATCAAGTACTGATCCATGTAAAAAGTACTGTGGTATTTCCTCGTATAGGACGGCGACCCCTACCACACACCGCGGCAAAACGGTATGCTCCGCTGGCCAAAAGAACGAAGTCTCCGCTATCAAATACAAATTACCGAGGGTTTCAACTTTTTTAGTAAATAATTTTTTAACTTAGTAAACTCACAGTGAATTACAAATTAAGAAAACTTCAACCTGTTAAAGTCTTAGGCTTAGCTTTTAAGTAGTTTTCTTATTTTTTGACAAAACAGTTCACACATCGATGCTTTTAAGCAGAAATTTTAAAAGCACGGGTATGTGCCTGTTGTTTCATTTCAGTTTTCGCGGGAAACTGGGGGCGGCCGCGCGCCGACAAGAAATAGCAAATACGCATGCGCGTAACGTTTTGCCGCGGTGTGCCCCTACCACTCCTACTATTTAAGTTGTATCGATTAATAATATCAAACAGGAAACGTATTTATTTGGTTTTAATCAGTTCTTTACCACAGTGATCTATCAACTCTTAAAATAACTACACGTTTAAACTACAAATCATTTGTCGTCTATACTAAATTTATAGTTATAAATTTTTTTTGTCTAAATACCTTTGCATATTATTTCCAAAATATATAAAAAAAATTTTTACAAAACCAAGCTGGTACAAAACTGCTCTACATCACTGTACGATAGAACTTGGACACGCACCAGCCATGTGGACGAAACAACAGAGTTTCAGAACGAGTTCTGATTCTCTTGGATCTAAATATGGCCATTGCATGCGAAAGTTCTATCGACTGGAACATCTATGGCTCTTGGTATGCATTCGATTGACCGTATTCCGGAATAAGAGTGCACAGAATGATTACTACGAATAGCTCGTATCGAGATTCTTTAGCCACTGGAATACTAAATATATCCTGAATATCCTATGCCAGCGTTTGTAGCTTACAGTACAAAATGTGCCTGAAGCAGTGATTTTCAAAGACTATTCCATCTATTCTTATTCTGGAATATGGTCCATCGAACGCGCCCTGTGTTTCTTGACTACGTCGTGCACTACGATGGCAACACTCCCGTTTTCCCGTCTGGACAGAAATGTATTTTAAGTGACGTAATCATTTGCATGATGATGTCATCACGAACAAAGAGCAGCAAGCTGTTGAATTCAGAACATGTCACGGAACTGAATTAGCTGACAAAATAGATGTCCTCTCCTTTCCTTAAATCCAAGCCTGGTACATGCATCAAGCCTGCATAATATTTACTTCATATTTACATAAAGGTTCTGACCACGTGGAGTGACCCCGGAGCCAACCTCGTGACCAGGGTCTTCTCGGGCCGCCATCTTGGATCTGACCGAAAGACCCTGGTCACGAGGTTGCCCCGGGGTTACATTCCTAACCCGAGGTTAAGCTGTACAGATTACAATTGCAGATTTCGCGCTATCCTACATGGGGACATACTTACGATACTGTTTCCTGCTTTGATTCCTCGCAGAAGAAATAAAATGAAGCACATAGTTTACTACTACTTTTCGTACCCTTCTCAATCAAAGCTACTAATATCCGGTGTTTGGGTTTTCTGTGCCTGATCGAAGAGAGAGCACTGGGGCCGAAAGGAGGAGGTCTAGGGAAGACAAGTCTCCTCACCACAGGTAACCCAATCATAAAGAGTAGAAGGACCACGGGGTGAAACTGAAGACGAAAGGTATATTTTGACACTGGGGTTTAACAGAGGCAAATGATTTCCTATCGTCAGACTATTATTTTAAGGAGTAACTTGTACTATTGCTAACATCGTCTTATGAACTACGGGGAGCAGAATAACTGCAGAAAAGGTATTTTTGACCGAAATATTGGTCAGCTTATTATCATGTATTTTTACTCTTTAACGCCAGCAGGTTCACGGTCATATTTGTAATCGTGTATTTGTACCAGAATCATGTTAATTTCAAACCTGAATGTTGTTCATTTCCTGACACTAACATTTAGTTTTAGGAATGTATAGCTCCATGTCAAGAATACATTAAAATCTCAAATCTGTTAATATGGTCCGGACCCTTTTGCGCGACGTGGTATATGACTGGAATTTGAAAAAAAAGTTGAGAAAACATGTCTTGATTACTGTCACTACTTTAGCTAACAAGATCTTCATATACACTAATATCAAATTAATGATCAGTTATGGAATGTGTGACTTTCATAATGCGCAAACAATCAAGTTATGATTCAATAGAGACTTAGTGGTCACGCGACCTTGTCAATCACAAAATGGTGCTAGTACAATATGGTGCCAAAAATGGAAAGAGCGAGCGAAAATTAGTAACGAAGGCAATAGGCCATTTTGACGAAGTTGCGCGCGCATTGAGAACAATATACATGCAATCAAGAAAACAAATGATTGTCATGCAACATTGAGGCGGGCCACATTCTCGTTTTTGGCGGGCCACATGCTTTTGTTTTCAATGCGTGCGCAATATCGTCAAAATGGGCTATTGTTAGGTTCAAATCTTTATAACTGAAGCAGACACATTTTTGAAATCTCCAAATTAACAGTGCTTTAACTTTCCTTGGTTACAAATTAACAGAGTTTTAGCTTTCCTTGGTTACAAATTTTCGAGCTCTCTTCCATTTCCGACATCCACATTGTACGAGCACAATTTTTTTAATACGAAATTATAATATTTCTGCATTCCTTTGCTGTTGTACTGCCTAGTTCTTAGCCGAACCTTTACTTAAACAAGGACCCGCACTATGAAAATGAAAATATGCTCTCTCTTTCTCGCCCTTTGGGTTCAACATTTGAATATCAAATTCAGAACAGTAAAGCAAGTCACTAAATTGCCGAGACTAAAATAAAAATAAACCAAAAGGTAAATAGAAGGAAGATAGTCTGCTTGCAATGCCTGTCAATAGCGTTTTACAACCGTTTACAAACATGGTAGACAGTTCATTTTTGACATCCAGGATTCGGGGATCACTCAGACATAGCACCACGTTAGAGCTTTGAAAAGAGTTGTTCACTTGACAACTGAATTGTCTTCAACCCATTTTATAGTGTGTGTCCATTTTTAAGCAATCAATGGTCGGCAAGTTCCCTTAATCATGGATAAACCCTGAAGAGCAGCTATAGTCGCATTATCAAAAAAATATAAACAAAACAAAAAAAAGTTGAGAATCTGTCAGTCAAGCACCTCAGCCAATAAATATATACATTCCGGCTGATCTCCACCCAACACCCAGCTCCCTCCAGCGACGGATTTCTAAGCAACGTGTTTCTAAACTATAGATGAAGGAATTTCTAGTTAAAGTCATTCCCTCCCAGTAGCCTGCTCTCCTTTCGTCGCTTACAGCTAGCCTGCCCGAGCAGAATAAATATCGGTAACAAACACAGGCCACAGACGCCAGCCATAACATAAGCTACGGTCAGCAACGCCGTGTCTGAACTCTCCGTCTCGATGTATTCACAGTCGACAGGATCTGAAAACGAACACAGATTGATTAGAAAGGTGAAGCAAACGTTCCTAAGTTGATCGCCTCTGGGGGCGCGTTCTTTTGGACACATTCCAAACAAAAGACACTAAAGACATAATGTTGCTCATATTATTATCAAACAAAAACTATAATTCCCAAAATGATGTACTAAAAGTGGCAACTACTACTGTCTACATATCGGAAGGTAAATATCTGTAGTATTTCGAGTTATTCTTATTTCGGAATAGCAGGAAAGCGTCCTTGGTTCACGAGGCCTTCACCTCTCAAAACCTTGCATTTTATTGGACCCCATTTGGACTGCACTGACAAAGAATTCCATTGTTTTAGGGTTAGGGTTTGTATTGTTTCAGGTTTAGGCATTGTTTGGATAGCCAGTACCCCTTGGTTAGGCGACTGGTAGAGCGTGAGGAGTCCTGGGTTCGAAACCCACAGCAGGACCGACAGGGATTAGCATGATGACGCCACACTACAATTATCAGAATTCTTTGTGTGGATACCCTAGTTCTTCTCATTTAGGCCATTGTCTTGGTATTCTCAGAGGGATTTACAAATATGTATAAGAATATAATTTGCAAAGGATTTTGGTACACGAAGCTGTCTATGTTTGTAGTCAAATGACGTCAGAGAACTGAAGGTCGCAAGTTACGGCAATGACTTACAGCTAGCACAATTACCATACGGTATGCCGTGACATTGAAATGGCTTCTCTATTGTTTGTCTTTCTGATCCAATCAAATTACAAAGTTACAGTACCGTCGGTTACAGTCACACCGCGGCAAAACGGTAAGCTCCGCTGGCCAAAAGAACGAAGGCTCTGCTATCAAATACAAATTACCGAGGGTTTCAACTTTTTTAGTAACTAAAGTCTTAGACTTATCTTTTAAGTAGTTTTCTTATTTTTTGACAAAACAGTTCAAAAATGGATACTTTTAAGCAAAAATTTTAAAATCACGGGTATGTGCCTGTTGTTTCATTTCAGTTTTCGCGGGAAACTGGGGGCGGCCGCGCGCCGACAAGAAATAGCAAATACGCATGCGCGTAACGTTTTGCCGCGGTGTGGGTTACAGTACGGTTACGGTAACGCTACAGACATGCCGTATTTTTGTCGCACTCATCCACGAAATCCGTTCTAAGGGAGGGCCGCATGATAATTAACACAACTTGTTACTAGTGGAATACCGTCTCAGGGCGCGACGAAAGTGCTGTCCGATAGCCCGGGGCTAGTGGAGCGACTCGTCGGGCTAGTGTTTTTCTATCACAGGTTGCCCGACGGGCAAGAGCGTCAGGACCAATACATTGCTGGGTTATACCTCATTTACAGCGAGTCCAAAAATGTACGTTTTAAATTACATTTGATGTTCCACCCCGGCGAGCGACGATCAAGCCAGAGCAAGCCCGCCGCTCACGATCGTGCCTCAAATTGACGTCGCTAAAGGTAAAATGCAAGAAAAAAAATCGAAAAAGCACTTCGGAGCAAAGAAAAAACTTCTGACATCCTGCATGGTATTTATTGCCACTAGGGTTCTAATTTTGTAAATTTCGTGAGTCATTCAAGATTCGTTGTCAGTTCCGCGAAGAAACGCATGCAGCCGAATTCTATAATTATCTTCTCATCCCTAGTCTATACATGATATAGGCTCCGCATTTGTTTGTTATTACTATAAGTATTGACCACTATTATTTAACCTCTTTTGGAAACATTTGTTATTCTCAATAGTGATTTTTTTCAGTCAACACTGGTGAAGATATTTTGTATACGTAAAATTGTATTTAAAAATAATTATCAGCGAGACCGACGGCGCCGGCGGCTTAGGGCTACTTCAATTCAACTGGCTTTCTTTGCGGTTATTTAATTTAAGCTTACTGAAAATTGTTTCTTTACTTAGCGAATCGGACAGCAATTCCTGCAAAATCTTCAGTGATCAAGATCACCACGCAATATATTATTTCGAGAACATTATTACTCGGGCTGCCTGTGGCAGCACCGAGTCTTAAAATGCAAGTCGTTTTTTTTGTTTTTTGTTTTTTTGTTGGGTGTCGCAAAATTTCTGCGCATGCGTTAAAGGTCAAATTCACACCAATCAGATTGCACTGCGCTGGTCACGCAACAACCCCCAGGTTAATTTATTTACATAATTGAATACAGTAAAATCAAGATGGCGGACGACGGCGCGAGGAACTTTCTCTCTAATTTGGAGTCTCATCTCTCAAATGCAAGCCAGTTTAATGTTTTATTTAACTTCACTCGTGCGAAAGCCTTCCAACAGGCTCAGGATATTTCAACTGGCGCTATTGTCGGAGCCGAAGGACCGCGTTTTTTACCCAGATGGCCAGTGATTTTATTATACGACACGTACGACGACCTGAAGCGAGTGTAGGGGGCCAGGATCCGGAAAGCGAAAATTCGAAGAAATAGATATTGGAATCTATAAACCATCGGCTCGCTGTGCTGCATTTAAAACATCCGAGGAGAACATCTTATTTTGGGTGAAGGCACTTCAATACCAATATTATGAGTCTCTTAAAAACTGTCAGAGATTTAAATTTACCGTAAGTTGGATCAGAGAGTATTGAGATCAAGTTATTTCGTTCCAGCGAGGATATTGACCTAGCGGAAACGGTACAAGCTGTCGAAGGATTTTACTTATAATCATCCACGTCTACTTAACAACAGGAATAGTTATGTGCCAAGGCATGGGCAAAGATAGAGTTTCCCAGATTACAGATGAAAGTAGAGAACTCATGAACGAAGAAACAGAGGTCACGCGCGACATGCTTGAGAACATGTTCAACACTTTATGTTATACTAAGAAAACAAAACAAATTACAGAGCCTGCAAGTTCACAAGTCAATGAAAAACCCCAAGAGCCTGTAGTTTTGGATCAACATATCCTTGAAACTCCAAAAGCAACATACACATGAGTCAAAATCAAACCGGAAGAGACGGAATTCTTGAGATTCTTCACGAGGATAAAAATATTTGTTAGCCCGCAATAAGAACTCTCTCGCTGCTTTAACGACCTTGATATGTAACATGGAGGCTGACCTGATATGATATGCGTAATGAATTCTTACTCTCGTCACATCAAAACACGAATCAAGAAACCAAACTGCTGCACTAATTTGTCTTCCAAATGACTGAAGATAATATATACAAGACCGAATTCAAGATGCTGTCATCTCGAATATATTATTGACCTAGAAGTTGAAAATGGCGAATTGAAAGCGGATATATAAAGCTGAGATCCGACTTTCAAACTTAAAAAAAAAAAAAAAAAAAAAAAAAAGAAGACAATGTTCCGAGACTACCCAACCTACTGAAGCTTATCAGTTTGTTCAAGAGCCATCTTTCTTACATGACAACCCGATCCCTATTCATCAGAATACATTTTCTGTGCTAAATGACGAGAGTTTACAATCACCTGACCGACAACCCACTACTAAAGAAAGGGACCATGAAGTACGGTAGTACGGTTAATTCTCGGGTTCAAAACAATGAATATATATGCCTGCTCAAATGCAGTGTATTAAACAAATAAGTAGTGTTTAAATTAAAAGGTCAACATACGAGAAAAAACAAAACTATTAAATTACATATATACTAGGGGAGCAGAGAATGAAAGTCACCGCGCTACCGGCCACTCCTAAAGACTGCTAAATTCAGCTAATAATTCTTCCCTTTGGTTATTACTAAGAGGATTTCAAATGAAAGTGTATTTCATCTTCAATCTCATGTGGCCCGAGTGAAAGCCCAGATGGGCTCTTGTTCAAAATATAAATGCCGAACTGAGTAAACACAAAACTGCGTACTTCTGCTGTTTACTACGACATGAAATTCGATCTGGGGTAGAAATTAGTCACGTGCTAGACAACCTCGAAACTGAAAACTTTTATTCCTCCGCTTCAGGCCGCCAGGAATGAAATGTCCTTTATATCAGTTATATCAAGCTAGGGTTGGACGAGGTCTTTATTTTCTGTCAGGTATTCTGAAATGTATTTAGCTTTATGCATCAGTCAATTCCAGCAATGCCCATCCCCCCCCCCCCGGGACAACCCCCGGGCATTAGCCATTTTCGTAAAAAATATATCAAATTCCCCACCGTGGGGACAAGCAAGGTGTTCAAATGCCCCACAGTGGAGCCAAAGAAGTAAGGAAAATGCCCCACCCCCGGGCACATCCATAATGATATACTGTCCAAGTTTAATTCCATGCAAATACACAAGGCGCAGAGAATCTATTCATTGATAGTTTCCGTTCGTTTTGTAGATCCGCCATCTTGTTTTGTATTTGTATTACCGCTGTTTGATTATACTATTGAGCTGCCTGGAGCAAAATGGTATTAATACATCAGTATATATAGTTTTTATTTCATTCCTATAAATAATCATTCGCAACGCGGTTAATGTTATCGACAATAAACGCTTATTAAAACCACGTGACTTTATAATAATAGTGTAACTGTTCTGTTCGTCCGGTGGACAGCAGCAAACTGTGTATATTTGTAAACGAACTACTTGATATCGTTTCAAACTCGGACCGGCAGAGCTTGGGCCCCGTGTGGCTCCTGAAAATTTTAGCGCAGCGTAGCATTAAGAATACCGTACGGGAACTGCTATTTTCTAGCTAGTATAAAAAAATTCAACATCCATAGATTTCCCGGCTTTTTCGTGTCCTAGCATATACAAATACGTGGATAAGACAGTCATAAACTGCAGGTTTCTAGGTTTAGAGAAATAGATACATGTAGAATCCACGGGCAGCTGGAGTAATTACAAGAAATCAGATATTTTTTTACTTGATACAGTATGGCGTCGTTACCACGAGACCAGTCCGGCTCTTTCCTATAATTCTTTTCGGCAGTGTCAAATGCCCGACCCCCGGGCCGATATAAGGTTACAAATGCCCCACTGCCGGGATCTCAAAATATGCAAATGCCCCACCATGTCCCGGGGGGGGGGGGGGGGGGGGGGGGGTGGGCATTGCTGGAATTGACTGATGCATTACCAAATAATAAACTGAACGAAAAATTTGAAATCAACAACTCGAATTCCATTAGATCGCGCGCCAACTACACTGTACAGACTATTGACTGAAGCTTTGTTGTTGTTTTAATTAAATTTCGGGCTAGATCCTCAGGGCTCCGGGCTAGTAAAATGTTTTTTTCATTTTCATCTCGCCCTGCGTCTGTATGGTGACTGCATGAAATGACTTCATACACCATAAGGCTACGTACGATATATCAAAAGTCGAGCTGTTCGAGCTTGAGTCCGAGACTAACTGAACAACATTTGGTCTGGTTTTCTTCGTCTCTGAATTCCCAGTAGAGACTTAACCACACAAAAGATAGAAGTTTGTGGGATGGCCTTGAACTCAAGCTCGAATGTTGATGTGTTGAACATGACCTATTGGGGAGCAATAGGTTATCCAACGAAATTGTTTTCACACTGGAATTATGATTTCTCTACCTCCAGTGGAATGTTAGATGCATGTGCATGACACAATGACATATCATAATTCTAAACTGAACGAACTATGGGTGATAAGTATTTCTATACCTCGACTGAATGACATATCACAACTCTAAACTGAACGATAGGTGATTGCTATACCTCGACTGAATGGTCCAGATACTTCTGTTCTTGGATTTAAACGACCTTCAGCTGTGGATGAGAAATCAATTTATATAAATCAAAAATAACTAGTAAAATCGTTGCATAAAAAATACCTTCACTAGGATTTTGGTTTAACACCTATTTCTACAAAATTTGTCGTGGGGATATAAGCTAGTACAATGGACATTACCACTTACCTCCACACGTTGTTGCAGCAAAGCCTACTCGTACATTTTCTCTATCAAAAACTACATAAAACCCTTCCATAATGACAGCGCCAACTACAGTACCTGAGGAAACAAAGCATGTGCACATCAGAGTATATAATTTCGTAAATTTGTATGTGTACAAAATCACTTCGCACGGCGTTAAACGGCTGAAATGGCTTTTGCATTGTTTTTGTAAAAATAATGATCTAATCATATTGCAGGGATAGAGCAGATTTCGTATGAGTGAGACAAACTACGGCATGTCCGTAACCGTGCTGTAGCCGTGATGTACCGTATTTCTGTAATCTGATTGGATCAGCAGGACAAAAACAATAGGGAAACCATTTCAACGTCACGGCTAGCCTGATTTTCAGACGGTCGAGGTCGTCCGCTCGCTAGAGCAGATTCCGTATGGGAGGAAGTGAGGGTACATCAACATTACGGCTATGTTGCAACTGCATAACGACCTTGCCATAGAGTGAGATGCACATCTGTAGTATGAGTGGGAAGTTACGATAACGACTTATCGCATGGTTAACATCTGCCATGGAGCGACATACCAATCTTCCTCAAACTCGCTAAACCTACTAATTTTAGCCGGTGTGATTTTTCTTGAGATGTGGTTCATTTCTTAATCAGACTCGGTCCAGTCATTTCACCAACTCCAAAATGGCGAATACAAACACCATTAACCACCATGATGCTCTTTAACCACAGTCTTTCACATTAATTTAAAAGAAGTTTGGGGAGCCGTGGTAGTGCAGTGATTAAGCACTTCACCTCTCTGGCCCGAGTTGAGTCTATTGGTATCTCACCCTTGCTTTGAGGGTTTTTCTTTGGGTTCTCTGGTTTTCCTCCCTCCACAAAAACTAACCAAAATTTCAATTCGACCGAGGAATTATGTCCCAGCTAGAAGATTAGATATGTACACTGTAAATAAAGCTGTTTAGTGTTTATTAAGAGTTACTTACCTCTTTCAGCCTTTGTGATAGCAAACTTGTAGCAATGTTGATCCAGGAGTGGACCATGTTCTATTGTTTCTCTCAAATAGAGCTGCAAGGTAAGAAATATTTGTCAAAACTCTTCATTAATTAATCCATTCTTAATCCATTCCACTTAAGGTTATTTTATGTGAGTCTCTACGTTACCGTGGATAATGCTATCCACCTGATAAGTATATTGCCAACTTCACGTCGCGACTTTGGTTTCTATATGCAGGCACCGATCATGGCGGCCACAAAACTCCCTGCTCTCCCAATAATTTTACTGTTGCTCCATTTTATTACGATCAATGGTGAAATATCAAGATATCTAAACATCAGTAGCTTATTATTAAGTGTAATCAGCCTGTAATTCAGTATACAGCTATTTCAATTAATGAAATAGGGCATTAGGGAATAGGGTATATTAGAGAATAAGGCATTTTTTTAATGTTGGACAGCTGTACACAGCCTAAAAATGTATAAAGAAACTGTAAGCTAAGTCGACTAAGTTGTCTATATGTAGTTATGATATTGAATCATGTTTGCCGCGTAGCACTAGTATGTGTAAAGAATGTAATATATAAAGTGGTAAGCTGTAGTGCCAAGTGTGCACGCCCTACGAGGGAAAGAGAAAAAATCTCTGACCCACTTGGGTCAGAGATTTTTTCTCTTTCCCTCGTAGGGCGTGCACACTTGGCACTACAGCTTACCACTTTATATATTACATTCTTAAGTTGTCTATAAATCGTAACCATAATTCATTTCGGTCTGGGAATACCCTAATGTCCTATTCCCTATCTCCCAGACAACATTAATTGAAATAGCTGTATGTATACACTGCAAGAGGTGTGAATAAACTAATTATTATTATTATTTATATTATCTCGTGCCATCGCGTAGCAATGAAAATGGTGGTAATGTGGTTCATAATAAAACATGGTCAAAAAATGTCTCTGCCATTACATTATATATACTGTTGAACAAAGTTGGTCAGAGTAATAAGTTTGCGTCAATGAAGGGCTGATCAGTGGGGAATTATCCTGAAGGGATCCAAAATATTGTTTGTGTTAGCGAAAAGTTCGAGTTAGCCGGGGTAAATAACAGTCTTAAGCCCGCCGCACACGAGGGCTACCGGCTTAGCCAACGGGCACAATAAGTTGTTTGCTAAGTTGATAGATCTCGTGTGTGGTGAATTTTGGCGAGTTTTTTGCCTCAATTGACTGTGAGGAAACTATCTATCGTGTTTGATATTATTTTTTAGTCTCTTGAGGCGAGAAACTCACCGTGTACGCTGAAGAGAGCTATCAGCTTAGCTTGGTGTAATCTATTGACCAATGAAACTGCACAGCGCTCTCACATGATTTCAAAAAGGCGATGTCCAGCGAAGTAATAACTACAGGTACATGTCCCGGGGGGGGGGGGGGGGGGGGGGTTCTTGAAGGTAAAAAGGCTAGGGGTGACCGTTGGAAAACCTCGAAAAATATCCTAAAAAATACCAAACCGTGAACAATTTCCCACCCTAAAATATACCTCATGGTCTAAAAATCACCCTGAAAAATGGATTTTGCTTGGACAATCGCTAAAAAATACTAAATTGCCGATTTCAAACCCTAAAAAATATGTGATCACCCTACCAGCCGAATATAGGAAGAACCCCACCCTGGGGGTACATGCATGTACTTAGCTAAGGGGATTGCTTAGTGAAATTCACTGTGTGCTGTGAAACGGCACTTGAGCTACAAATTAACGGCCATCCCTTCATGTAGGACGACACGAATTGCTACCAAATTGTATTCTATTGTATTGTATTGTGTTGCGTTCTATTGTTGTATTGAATTGTATTGTGTTGTATTCTATTGTATTTTTGGTAAAAATTTGTGTCGTCCTACATAAAGGGATTGCCAAATTAACAGCTTAGCAAATGACCTCTCATGCCCGTTGGTTAAGCCAATAGATCTCATGTGTGGTGGCCTTTAAGTAATAAAGTGAAGCAAATGCAGGAGAAACTGCCTTTACTTTAGTTTGAGTTTAGCAAGAGGTTTGCATTAGCTGGTGTTCAAGTTAATGGTAGTCTACTGTAGTAGTTGGCCGCGTTAGCTTGGGCCGAATCAGCCTCGTTCTGGCACAAGCACATGGTGGGCCAGTCCGCCATCTTGAAGAGTCATTGCTCGTATTTACATTACGGATCAGCCCGAATCTTGGATCATTACACTGGCGACGAGGATATTGGAAGATTACAGAGATCTAAAGGGAGATTTACAAGTTAATAATGCCACCGACTTACGGGAAAGTGCAAGAGTTCGACGAAACTCAGGAAACCTTCGGGCAATACATCAAGCGACTCGAATATTACTTCAAGGCTAACGAAATCAAAGGAGAAGGAGCAGAAGCCAAGAAACATGCAATATTTCTGACTGTGGTAGGTTCAAAGACATTCAATTTACTCTGTGATTTACTTAGTCCAGCGGAGCCTGACACAAAGTCATTCGCGGAAATAGTCACACTTTTGAAGGCTCATTACAACCCAGAGCCGTCGGAGATCGTTGAGCGATTTAAGTTCAACAGCCGTAATCGTAAAGAAGGAGAAAGTGTCGCAAATTTTGTAAAAGAGCTTAGATCTTTGTCCAAGCATTGTAATTATGGCACCACGCTCGACAAGATGCTTCGTGACAGATTAGTGGCAGGAATAAATAATCCAGAAATTCAGCATAAATTGTTTGGAGAACCAGCAGCTGAGTTGACCTTTGACAGGGCTCTTCAAATAGCCATAGCAGAGGAGGCCGCGGCTAAAAACACCATTGATGTCCGTGCTATGATCCAGTCAGGAGCTAAATCTCTTGAGATAGTAAATAGAGTAAATAAGGAGCCTTGTTATCGGTGTGGCCGGGACAACCATGCTGCAGATGACTGCTACTTCAAGGAGTCTGAATGTCATTATTGCAAGAAGAAGGGTCATATTGCAAGTGTATGCAAAAGTAAGGCGAGAAACCAGCCTTCCCAAAACAGGAATCTTTCACAAAAGAAGGGAAGTAGACAATAATTATACCAAGTACATAACAGAACAAGATGAAGACAACCAAGGTCTATTTACAGTAAAGGCAAATTACATACCACAAAGTTCAAAGAATACTCCACTTCAAATCACAGTAAAACTGAATAACAAACCTACCCAAATGGAAGTGGACACAGGTGCTGCTATCACACTCATGTCTGAGAAAACTTACAAGTTACAGTGGCCAAGAGAACAATTGGCCTTAAAAAGAAGCAGTGTTAAGCTGAAGACATATACAGGAGAGAGAATAGAAGTGTTGGGAGAGACCATGGTTGAAGCAGAATATGACAACCAGCAACCAGTTAAGCTTCCTCTCATTATCGTAAAGGGAGATGGCCCTGACCTCATTGGTCGGAACTGGTTACAATCAATCAAATTAAACTGGCAGCAGATTCACACTATCGAATTCCCCCCAAGTACCTCAGTGGACGACATAATCCAGAGTCATGAGGTTGTATTTCATGATGAACTGGGGACATTAAGGAACACAAAGGCTAAAATACATGTGCTTCCCAATGCAACCCCAAAATTCTGCAAGGCCAGAACAGTACCATTCGCGATGAGAAATAAGGTAGAGACAGAGTTAGACCGATTACAAGAGATGGGAGTAATTGAGCCTGTAAGGCATTCAAACTGGGCTGCTCCCATAGTTCCAGTTCTAAAGAATGATGGAACTAATGTGCGCATTTGTGGGGATTTTAAACTAACTGTGAACAAAGCCTCGGCAGTGGAAAAGTACCCGATACCGAAAGTTGACGACCTTTTGGTAAAGCTTGGGGGTGGTGAAAAGTTTACCAAGCTAGATCTGAGGCAAGCATATCACCAGCTGGAACTAGACGAACAGTCGAAGGAATTAGTCACCATAAACACACACCGTGGGTTATACCGCTATAATCGTCTGCCCTTTGGTGTTGCCTCAGCCCCTGCTTTGTTCCAGAGGACCATGGAATCACTTCTTGCAGACATCCCACAGGTTGTGGTGTATATTGATGACATCTTAGTGACTGGGTCCAATGACAAAGAACATCTTCAGCGGTTGGAGGAAGTCCTAAAGAGAGTAGAAGAGGCTGGCTTACGCATGCGAAGAGACAAGTGCCGCTTTATGCAGCCATCAGTAGAATATCTTGGACACATCATAGACAAAGATGGACTCCACCCGACTCCTGAACGCATCAGAGCAGTAATGGAGGCTCCCATACCACACAATGTCTCAGAACTGAAGTCATACCTAGGCCTTCTTTCATATTATGGAAAGTTCTTACCGAAAGCATCGGAGTGCCTTGCTTCCCTGCATATGCTTCTCCATGCTAACGAACCATGGCATTGGGGGATGACAGAACAGACAGCCTTTGAAGCCTCAAAGGAACTTCTGTTATCATCACAGGTGCTTATTCATTTCGACCCAGATAAACCAGTAATTTTAGCAGCAGATGCATCATCCCATGGCCTGGGGGCAGTCCTTGCACATGCGCTACCAGACGGTTCAGAGCGGCCGATTGCCTTTGCATCTCGCACAATGTCACCTGCAGAGAAACGCTATTCCCAATTGGAGAAGGAAGGCCTATCCATAATTTTTGGCCTTAAGAAGTTTCGAAACTACCTACTGGGAAAACGGTTTCGCCTTTATACAGACCATAAGCCTTTGGTCGCGCTGTTTGGAGAAGATCGGGCAGTACCACCACTAGCAGCCTCAAGAATACAGAGATGGGCTTTGCTGTTAGCTGCTTACGATTATGAAATCCATCACAAGTCAACTCACAATCATGGAAATGCTGACGGGTTGTCTCGCCTACCCTTGCCGGAGATACCGGAGGACCAGCCAGAAGATACAGTGCTTCTAATGGAACTAGCAACTCCACCCTTGTCCACAGATCAGATTAAAGGCTGGACCCAAACAGATCCAGTATTAGCTCGAGTCTATGGATATACTGCACAAGGGTGGCCAGAGACAGAGATGGAAGAGGCAATGAAGCCCTATGTAGCACGGAAGACCGAGTTAACGCTGGTAGATGGAATAGTACTATGGGGGGCTAGAGTGGTAGTTCCCAATCAAGGACGAGAGAAGGTCCTGACGGAATTGCACGAGGCTCACCCAGGAGTAAGCCGCATGAAGGCTCTGGCCCGATCATATGTTTGGTGGCCCCAAATAGATCAGGACATTGAAAATGTTGTTAAGGCTTGCAGCAACTGTCAGACAAACCGTCCTACACCACCCGGAGTTCCCCTACATCCCTGGGAATGGCCAACTCGGCCATGGGTACGACTACATGTGGATCATGATGGACCATTCATGGGTAACATGTTTCTCATAGTGGTGGATGCACACAGTAAATAGCTAGAGGTCAAAAGGGTGAGTGCAGCCACATCAACAGTTACCATTGCTCACCTTAGACAGATATTTGCCACACATGGGCTTCCCGAGCAACTAGTCAGTGATAATGGGTCAGCCTTCACAAGTGCAGAGTTTAGAGAATTCATGTCCAAGAATGGAATTAAGCACAAAACGTCTGCCCCCTTTCACCCAGCCACAAATGGATTAGCAGAAAGGGCAGTCCAGACCTTCAAAATGGAAATCAAGAAAATGGCTGAAGGGACCATAGATGAGAAGACAGAACGGTTCCTTTTTGCCTACCGGAGGACTCCACATACCACCACTGGTAGAGCCCCCGCAGAGCTTTTAATGGGTAGACAGCTCCGTTCCAGATTGGACTTACTGAAACCCAATTTAGAAGCTAGAGTACAAGAACGTCAAGAGGTGATGAAGCAGAACCACGATAGGGGAGCAAAAGAGAGGTCATTCAAGGATGGTGAGAAGGTTTATGCCCGAAACTATGCACATGGCCAGGATTGGCTGCCTGGGGAAGTCCTTCAGCACACAGGGCCTATATCCTGCACTGTACAGCTTCAGAATGGCTTAATCTGGCGGAGGCACTATGACCAGTTACGCACCAGGGCAGTAACCCCAACCACTTTGAATTCTCCTGAGGTGGCTGGACACTCATCTGATTCAATGACACCATCCCCGACTATCCTAAAGGGAGAGAACGAGCCACTACCGGAACAGCAACAGTTAGCAGAGCCGGATGTTGCAACCCTGGTTTCTGGTGTGCCTTCTGAATTAGAGACCCCACCTCTTCGGAGGTCAAGCCGTGTGGTCAAGCCTCCGGACCGTCTTGATTTGTAATGTGGAACTGTCAGACTGACTAGAACATTACCTTTACATTGTACATTATGAACCGTTATTGTGTACAGGTTACAGTTATTATTTAGTGGCTCAATATATTGTAGAGTAGATTTAGTGGGGGGAAGTGTAGTAGTTGGCCGCGTTAGCTTGGGCCGAATCAGCCTCGTTCTGGCACAAGCACATGGTGGGGCAGTCCGCCATCTTGAAGAGTCATTGCTCGTATTTACATTACGGATCAGCCCGAATCTTGGATTATACTGAGTTTGTACAGAGCTTTCACTAACTTTTGGAGTATGCAGCTGTGAGTGAAATGTTGGTGTCTGTATTTGCTTTAATGTAATAGCCTAATCAGCAGTGACAGACAGAGTTAGGTGGCAGTACAAGGACACAAAGCCGCAGCGTCTAGCCATCTTCTAATGAAACCTGTTTTTAATTACATGGGCATGGCTTAGGGATGATATTCATTTCTGAAAAGGCATCTACATTCCTTTGTTCTCCAAATGTACATTTGAAATTCACATTTAATACCATTTACAATGTAATGTTACTAGACTGGCATTTTAACCCACAAAACAATCCCACTCTTCCCCCTGACCTCAGTACATAGAGTTCACCCGTCCCCCCTCCCCCCTGCCCTCCCCAGAAACCCACCTGTGGTGGTATTTTGAGCCTGAGTTCCTTGGCGGTACTGATAGATGACAGCAGTGAAATGGACATTTCTGGGAACTCTTCCCATGGAGTTTTGTCGTAGTTCCAACACATCATTTGCCTACCATACCAAAAGTCTTCTGGAACACCAAGCTGTAACAGAGAAAAAGAAGCATTTAATAATATTCTAATATATATAATACTGAAACAGTATTTTTGGGAGTTAGAATTTTACTGGTATAAAGGATACATGTAGTTGGCAATCATGAAGTTGAATTGAATGTGCATGATGTACAATAGTTATGTACTACACAAGACATACATTTGCATTTAAAGAAAACAATCATTATACACTGTACTTCTTAAACTAATGAATATTATTATTGTTGTGATACATCTACACTGTAGCTCTACCACCAATCAGGAACTGGAATATGTATTAACTACAATACTTGCAATGGTGCATTTGGATACCGAATGAAAACCTGTTTACCAATTACTTGGTGTATTTGGTACACCATATAAAATTATGGTGTACCAATCACTAGACAGAGGGTATTAATTTTGGTACACCATATAAAATTATATCACTTTATTTAATTATATTTATATTTATTTAATTCTAATTATTTATATAATTATGTATTATTATTATATAACACTGATAAATAAACTACATGTACATGTAAATAGGAACTATTCCTTCTCAGAACAGATATACATGTACCTATGGATAAATATCAATGCATATTTCAGTGTCACATTCGATCATGCGTACTGTACGTAATATCAGCCAACCCTCGAATACTACCTGTGCCTGCTCAACATATTGGCCAACATATCGTCTGACGTATCGGCCGACTGTCCACCAACTATTGATAGAGTGAGTGTTGGTGATCAAATAGCCGACTGTCAATGAATCATCAACCATGTTGGCTGACATAAAGAATAGCCAAGTGTCAGCCAAGTAGCAGTCGACATTAGGCCGACTCTCAAACAACCCTTGATCACCTAATGGTGAGCTCAACCAACATGCCCGTTGAGAGTCAGCTGACATGTCGGCCCAAGGGTCCTAATTATTTATAATAATTTATATAATGAATAAATAAATGTACATGTAACACAAATGACCCACCTTATCAAACTTTCTTAGTCTGTCCAAGATAGCATTAAATACATCTGCTGACACTCTAAGATTGGTTGTTCCACTGTCTACAATGGTCTTGTCATAATTATACTGAATATAAAAAAAGAGTTACCAAATTGCTTTTCCTGATAATTATTACCACTTTCATTAAAGTGCGGCCCTGAAAGTTGCAAGTCTCGTTGGAAACCGTCAATCAAAATTTAATTAAGTCTACTAGATGGTAAAAGCTTTGTTTGAGACTAGACAGACTAGACTCCACGTTTCATTGACAGTCGGCTAAATGCAATTTTTCAAACATAACTTGAAACTTTCAGGGTTAAACTTCAACGAAAATGGTAATAACTTTAAAATTGTCCCCATGTACATGTACTAATTTTTTTTCAACATATTAATATTATTATACCATAATCATTAATATTAGTATATACAGTAGCTAAGTAATTTCATGAGCTATGATTGGCCACACATACATAGCAATTCAATTATTATTATTTATTTATTTATTTTTTTGCTCAAATTTGTTTTTTGCTCATATTTTTTTTATACAATAATTATGAAATACAGACAGAGAACGGAGATAGACTAAGAGTAATATAATAAATAATAAGAAATGTGTGAGCCTGAGGGCTAAGTTAACCGCTGGGTTTTCTAGTTAGCCCCCAGCCATATTTAGTTAAGTGTTTATAACAGGTAGAGAAAAAAAGGAGTTTAAGAGTTAACAACATAATTTTAGAGAATTAGAGAGAGAATAATGATGTATAGAAATTATGAGTGTTGCATTCTACCTACACATGAATCTCAATTTAAGACAAAATGAAGGAAAAGTCAAGCAAAAACAGATAGTAAACTGGTTAGCAACATGTCAACTTAGACTACTTAACAAACAGATTGACCAACTGTTGCAACAAACACAATATCACACACTGTTAATTGCCAAACCTGAATCCACAGATGTACAATGTACACATGACTTGTATAATTAAGTATTCACTGTATTGTTATGATTATGCACCCAAACAATGGAACTCTTTGCCTAAAATATAACAACATCCGTGTAATGGTTGGCACAAAAGACTTTAAATGTAGTATTCGTACATACAATGTACATGTAGCCATCATTTTAATTAATTACCAGCAATACTAGTTTTGATGAATTCCTTGTTGAATTAAGTCTTACTACTGATGTTACTACACATGTATATTAGAATTACAATGCCTAGTGATTAAATACAAGAAACTACAGATCTAGCTTAAGCAATTTATTATTATAATTATTTTATTTCAATGATTTTACACCTATAATTTTTATACCTGGAATGTACTATAATTCTTCTACGCCTAGAATTTAAATGTTAAAAATTTATTACATACATAAATAATGCAGTGCTTCTGACAAGTTGCCAAAAAAACATTGTGGGGGAATTGGGGGATAAATTGTGTGGGGTAAAAGGTCAATTGTGCAATCTTTTAAGAAATTTCAAGAAGCTAAGATTTTTTTCTCATTTTAAAAAAGCTAGTTCAGACAAAAGTTAATAGTCTTACACGGTCCAACAAAATAATCACAATTTTTATCCTTAACTTACGATTGGCCACTATATTTCCCTACGCTGCAGATTTACGGCCTACAACAAAGTAATCATGATTTTTGCCCTTAACTTGCGATTGAGATATATTTTGTTAACACTGCCAGGATTTGGGCTGTTCAACAAAATAATCGTGATTTTACCGGCTAAAGTGAACAACCTGCACCGTAAAAAGTGGTCAGAATGTTGCTGAAATAATTATTATCTTTTTCACTCCAGTGTTATAGCATTGTATACATTAATACATTATTGTATTGAAGCTCTTTTCGACCATGGAAACTATAAACCATTTCAAAATCTTGGCACTGGCCGCACATCTGCATCAGTGCAATATGTAGTGGAGCGAGACCAGTCGATGTGCCGTAAGTAGTCAAAAGACAGAACATTTAGAAAAATAATTGAAAAGTCTAGCAACAAAATAAAACCTTTTTGATGTTCGCTAAAGGAAGAGAGGAGTAAAAGAGTATAGGCAGAGAAGCTTACAAGTGTACTTAATCATGCTCTCAGATATTGCACCAGTGTATATAACTTTCCAGTAGTGCAATAAGTAAGCTGCTTCACACTTCCAGTTGTTCGATTATTTTCCAACTCCAAGCTACATGCTGTAGTCATTTCAGGGAACACCCAAGGACGATTTCTACAAAAAGCTGCTTGGAAAAGTAGTTGATATTCTTCTTGTTCTCTAGACTGTGGTGATTTTGGCGAATTCGACAAATTTTAACCCCCTATATATTCCTTACCCGTGACTACTTCCCCATCTTTCCCCATCTTAGATAGAGAACTGATGACCTGTTTGGAGAACTTATGACCCCGAATGGCGTTGAATCTGATTGGTTGACCCTGTCACATGTTGAGCCAACTCGAAGACAAAAAAATCTTGACTTGGGTGGCCAAAGGCCTGGCCCGAGTAACTAGAGCTCAGGTCTGCGCAAACTTGAATAGAATGCCTCGTTGTTTATTACATCTGCTCGAGCTGTTCGAACAGAAACAAGGGATTTCTCTACATGTTTTGGAAGGTAAATAGACTAAAACTTTTCCAGAAATCTTAGTGGTCAAGAGGAATACTCGTTTTAATTAAAATTTTAAGCAAACCTTCCAGTATTGTGCAGGATTTTGTGGATTTTGAGGAATTGTGTGGGATATGATTGTGCAGGTTTGACCTAATTGTGCGTTTCCGCACCCATGCAACCTGTCAGAAGCCCTGTACAATTGTATTATTATCAATTTATTTCTAAAATATTGTTATATGGAATACCTATAAACTACATGTAGCTAATAGCTCAGTGTATCATCCATGTAAAATAAAGTACTGTATGTATATTGTACTGTACATAGTTTCATACATTGTATTTTTAATGAGGACATGCACCTTTTTGCAGTCCAGATCCAAGCTCTCCCCATCTACAGCAATGTCTGTAATAACCACTTCATAGTACCATTTCTTGACTATTGGAGTGTACAAGAGATCTCCCTTATAAAGCTCATCATCTATATCACCAAACACCTGAAGAACAGTGTAGAAAACATGCCTTAAATTGTCAGTGTCAATCAAGTGGCAAATGTGGTACAAAATGGTAGAACTACAGTCAAGCCCAAAACTTTTTCACGATATTGCTGTGGTTAACATTTAGCGATATTGCTGTTGGCAGAAACGATATTGCTGTTTCTCAAAAACGATATTGCTGTTTCTCAAAAACGATATTGCTGTTTCCCAAAAACGATGTCATTTTGCTGTTATTGAAACAGCAATTGCTGCACAGCAATTTGCTGTTTAGAATGTACAGACATCGAAGGCCAGAAGCTGGGTAATAAACAAAAGGAATGCGTTAAGTACTATAAATGATTCGCACATCAAACTTCAGAAGTGTTCAATTTTGTAAACGTTATCCCTATATCCACAACAATATTCAGATCCACCAACCTTCCAGATCTTTGTAAAAGTCATTGCATAAAGTTTTCAAGTAAATTCGGACCATGCAGTTATCAAAATATTGTGAGCCGTAAAATAAACAAAACAATGGCTGCTCGCTTAGTTCCCAGACCGGCGGTGCATGGCCCGCTTTAAAGCTTGACTCACTCGCTCAGCACAAAGCATAACACCAAATAAACTTTTGCTTCAGTTTTGTTTCACATTTGCGGCAGTTCCTTGTCTTGTTACTAGTATTAAAAGGTTCGGCAGAAATCTTTGTAAATGGTTGCGTATAATAATATATATGTTGTAGGTTGTTTCTCAATTCAGGTTGTTTTTAAAACAACCTAGGTCATTTTAAAACAACCTAGGTCATTTTAAAACAACCTAGGTCATTTTAAAACAACCTAGGTCATTTTAAAACAACCTAGGTCATTTTAAAACAACCTAGGTCATTTTAAAAAAGAGAAAAAATCACCCACCCCTCCAAAATACTTTTTGACGAACTACCCCTCCCCTCTACTTCCTTCCCCTCCCTTCCCACTGCCTCTCAACTTTCTCCTTGTCCCCCCTGACACACCTTACTGTACTGTACCACTTACCTCAACGGTCACCCATCCACTTACTAACCTTGCCCGGTCGGGCTTAACTTCGCCGAATCACAAGGAACGCCTGGTAGATATTAATCCAGTGGATTATCGCACTGCGCCACGAAAGCACTTGTTGATTTGAACACATCATTTATTCTCCAAGTGACTTATCGTCGAACCCAGTCCCTCTCGTTATGTGCGCATGCGTACTACTAACAAAATCGGACTTTGAAACATCTTTCGAAAACATTGTATGGACGACATTAAACAACACGTTTGTGTTGACTCTGCGTTCTTTTATGAAAGCTGCAGCAAATCAAGGGAAGTAAGGAAGCTAAATCCAGAAAAAATACTTTGTTTCTTGACTTTATTACGGCTCCACTCGTACTTCGAAACAAACTGTGTCAACCGAACCGACTTAGAGTAATCACTGACCGAAAGTAAAGACAAAAGAAAGCGCATCACCTCTAACATTAACTGTATTATATTGTCTTGTCAGTCTCTAATCAAAGAACTCCGAGAATGTGAAAAGACGTAAAAAATGGATAAATGATCGGGCGCTTTCTCAGTGTAAGCATATTAATTATTCATATTGTCGAATTTTCATACAAACCTTCTAAAACCTAACCCCTGCAAATTTGAAAAAACCCTAACCATTTTAAATCCCAAATCATTAATAGAACGAGTCTAAATACATCTGAACTTAATGGAGAATTTAGCGAAGTTTTCAAGTGTTTTCAAGTGCACTTTTCTTCAATGGTCCTGTGAACTAATTAATCCAAAACCTAACCCTGTATTTTAAAAAAACCTAACCGTCAACAAGGGCTGTTCACTTACTTTGAAGTCAATGATTTTAGAGCTATAGTCACTAAATTAAGCTTTTTAAATAATGCTTCTTCAATGGTCCTGTGAACTAATCCAAACCCTACCCCTACATTTAAAAACACCCTCACCGTCAACAATGGGTGCTCACTAATTTAGGGTTTTTAGAGCTAAGTCGCAACGTAGAAATGTAATGCTTTAAATTCTTCAATATAGTCATACAAACCCTAACCCTACATTTAAAAGACCCTAAAATGACATAGGTCATTTTAAAAATAACCTAGGTTGTTTAAAAATGGGCCTAGGTTATTTATATTTTAAAAATAACCTAGGTTGTTTAAAAATGACCTGAATTGAGAAACAACCTACAACATATACGCAAGTCTGAATTTCCACGTGTGTGAACATGTCAGTCTGATTTTTTACAAAACATCAACAGTTTTGAAGCAACGTTTGTCATATTGAAAGACGTGCAAAAACTTCTATACTCTTACCAGAAAACTTCTACTGGGAAAGTGCAATTCATTTTGAATTAAAGAATCTTGATTTTTTGCCAGAAATTTTGGCGCCATTCGTAGGAACAAAGAGCAAAATTTGTTGAAATACGTTTGCATGAATTTTGCACAATACTGTAATACATCGACGAACTTTCGAAAGAACTGCTTTCTCAAATACATTTGAGGTGATTTTGAGAAGCAAAAATTCTCCTCCCGAGACTGATTTTAATCATATACATGTATATGTTAAAACATATTTTGTGAAGTGTTGAGTTGTTTAGTCGAAGAGCATACGAGTGGTATCCACATCGACACAGACTGGCCTTTTCATGTTTGAAAATATTGTGGATTTTCCTGAAACTGGGTATATTTTCGAACTTAAAATCTGAAGTTGGAGTCTAGTGCAGTTGCCATGCCCATGCATCTTGAAAGCACCACCTGCGATGTCTACCGCTGATTTGTGGACCGATCAATCTGCAGATCGTATACCGAGAGAAATATTTTGAATTCGGATTTTTTTTTCCAGGCCGTTTTCACGTCGTTTGGCCTGAAACGTGGATGAGAAGTGCTTACACATCTCTGGATTTGTGTGCCGAAAGCAGAGGCGAAATCGATTTGAATTTCTTGTCGAATTTCGGCGGCGAGTGAGGTCACATCGATGAAAAGCACCTCGAAGCTGCATACCTTGTGTATATTTGTGTCTTTGAGGTAGCCACGCGGCCAACCGTCAAAACCTTGAGGCCTAATAAACTGCTTTAGAAGTCCCAAAATCACCCCAAAACCACTCACACAACTTCATTAAGTATCAATCTTTTATTATTGAAGGTTTACTTCGTAGGAATCGGAAAAGAGAATTCACAAGGAGCAATTATATAAACTCTTCCGAGATCGCTTATGAAACATACCACAGGTAACCAAAAAAGCGGGAAATATATGTCGAGTCTGGGCTGCCTGTGGTATCACCAGAAAGCTGGCTTCTTGAATTGAAAACATATGCAATAGATGACTGGTGATTTTGCCAATTGAATACCTTCTCAATGATCCCTAATGATGAGAGGATGCACAGAATGAAGCTTGTGCTCTCAGATCTCGCATCGATCGATGTAAATAAGCAGCTTTAGTTGTATTAATTCTCGGCTTTTATTGGGCTTTGTTGTTTGACCTTCGTACGATCAATCTACCAAAGCCAAGCCAAGGAGTCCAAGACCAAGTGGTGCCGTCCAAGTTATTTCGAAGAATTAAAAGTTAGTAAATCCAAGGGTAACATACAATTTTGTCTCCCAAAGCTAACGGTTTCTGAAAACGTTTAAATAAACAGGTAGACTGAAAATGCTAACGGTTTAGCTAACGCTTTTAATGATTTTCTAAACCGTTTAAACGGATAGCTAACGGATGGCTAACGGTTTAGACCGTTTAACGGATAACCGTTAGTGTACGTTTTCATGTGTGAGGCACAGGGAGTCCCTAACCGATACTAGAATATTGGAAGATTGGATCGAAACGCTAGTTTTGATGTGTGTGGGTTACCTGTGGTTTCTTTGCCGCGCGAGATCGAGTGGTAGTGAATTTATCGTTGTTTCAGTTTGTTTTTATCCCAAAATTGTTCATTCGCAGCCTAAAATTCGGACAATAACGTTATCTGGCTGTAAAATGAACCAGCTAAATGTGTAGCTTATTTATTATTCTGTAGTTTGCATTAGTTTTAAAATACCGGATAATGTTTTGACTAAAAGTCTAAAAGTCTCTGTTTGCACATCTTTGCTCTGACGAAAGTCTAATGCTTGAAATGTCAGCTGCTACTCACTTCTCGTGTTTATAGACATTTAGTTAACAAATAAAAGATGGTTCACTCAAGCAAAACACAAGTGCATTTAGCAGCGGCAAGATGTAGAAAGTGCATTAAATACATTGTATTTTGATATACATGTAGGAGAACCATCTTCTATTTGTTTCATATTATAAAATTTGATCTACACAGAAAGAATTGCTCTTAAAGCGTGCAGGGGTGAATATTATTGATTATACCAGAAGCAGAAACAAAACCTGGGTTAACTCACCATAGTACCAGCTACAGTGGGATCTGACGAGGGATCAATTTCACTGCTGCCACACAACTGCATGGAGAAGCTGTCCTTAGGCACTCCTCTTCCACGCACAAACTGGTCAAACACTGGAGTGACGCTGGAATCAGGCTAAAAGGAAAAAGAAAGAAATTGGTTATTATGTAAAAAAATGGCCCTTTGAGTTGAAATTTCACAATTGAAGGGGTCCGTGCAAGAACAACGTAAGTGACTTTTGATCAAGTTCTAAATTCTCTCTTAGAAAACAAAGAATATCAAGAAGAATTTGGAATTTGATCAGAAGTCACTTACGTTGTTCTTGCACGGACCCCTTCAATTGTGCTATATCCCTGCTGTGGCACAGCACGTGGTTAATGCTCTGACCAACAGATCCAATGGTTGCTAGTTTTAAAATTTAACTTACCTTGGCCAACCGTGCATAGCCCAGTCCCAGGATTCCTTCCCACATAGATCCATTGATAAAAAAGTTTTCAGATGAGAGAATGCTAGCAACATCCACTCGCAGAGTGACATTTGGCCCATCAACAAACTTCAGAAGGTCAGAACCCAGCTCTCCTTCCCAGCTGCCTTGTGTGTATGGTACCGACACTGGTCTATTTAGATCTTTGTATGAAGAAGAACTACAAAGAGGAAGTAATATTTATAATATTGAATACAAAAAAAAGTCATGTACTAAAATCATTGGAACTTATTAACCCTTTCCCTACTGGACATGTTTGGCTCAGTTGGTGAAATCCTGAGTGCTAACTCAACCCTCCCCCCTCAGTTCAAGTTTGGCTAGCCCGGGTCATTTAAATACTGCTGACTTTTTAAGCCGAGGGCTCAAACTTTTCCCACAATGCCATTTGGGAGAATTCTGTTCACTCGTTGACGGTAGGTATGGCTGCTTCGGTAGGGTTTCTAATGAAATGAGCTCTAATTTTGGATAAATATGCCACTGTCAGAGAGCTTGAAGACATCATTAAGTCTGAGGATGGCTGAAAAGTACTTGGTTTGCTTTTAGTAGGCCTTGTGAGGGGTTTCATAGGGTTTTTCTTTTGTGTTTCTGCTTTGGGACACATGAAATAATTCTTCACTGAAACCTTTGAAATTCTGCAGTTGGTTGTCTTTTCCCCCTGCTTAACCTATTAGGATGTGCTTTTGTCACTTTAAAGCAACGGCTTGAGTCCAAATCACCGCTCCTGGTTGTAGGGGTAAAAGACTTATAAAAAAACCCTACCGGAGTCCCAGAGGGGGGAACCCCTTGTGGAATTTTTGTCCATTACCCAGCATGCAATTGGAGGTGGGAACAGGTAAATGTGGTCGAGTGAAATGCAGTGTAAACATCGGCGTGGATCAGAGTCGTTTGGTGCGTTTTGTGCAAACAAACCTGCTGGTTGGAAAGATTAAACAAGGTACTGTAACGACTGAGTGGTGATTTTGTATTTTCTTTTGATTTCAAGTGCAAAGGGGAAGGTTTTTTTGAGCCGATTTTCAGCTCCTCAAAATTCGCAAAAATCGAAGAAACGAACAACGATGTCCAAAACAAATGCGTTTTTCTCCAAAGTGGGTGAGTCAAGCGATCCCTGTTATAGCTCTGACTTTGAAGTCATTCATTCCTTGAAATAATATCACAACATCGTATTTCCAGCATGTCTAGGTTTGATGCAATAATTTTCTGCAGCTACATGCTTCATATTGGGCGGTGCAGGGCGGTGTAGTAGGGAAAGGGTTAAAGAGACATGCATACAGTATTTACATATTGTTATGACAGAAGTGAAATAATATATATTTTATTTAAATTTATTATTTAGTTTTATTAGTCTTTCATTAGTCATTTTGTGCAATTAAAAATAAATTATTATTTTTTATGCATTAAAGTCAGGCATAATTGTGAAAATCATGTGACAATTCATATGTTGGTGAAGATACATGTACATGTATGTTAATCAAATGCATGACATCAAGTGGTTTGTACATTTACATAAGTAAAAATATGGCCAATAGCAATGCTTCTTTGAGAAAAAATATGGCGGATGACCAGACCCCTTAAGAATAAGCAAAAAAAAACACTATTTTGTATTACCGGTATCTAATTAAGAAGATAAATTAGATGTGCAAACCCCTTGATGTTACTTATGTAATTAGCATATCTTTAACAGCATAAAAATATTATTGTTGAATGATTTTGACAATTATGCCTGACTTATAATTCAACACAGTCTACAATAAATAATGCTCATGCTTCTTTTTATTGCACAAAATGACTAAGGGAAGACTAAAATTTAATAGAATAATTTAAATAAAAACGAGGTCGATTCTCTCACTTCATAGGCATGTATTATCATAAACCAAAGACAAAATTGTTGTTGCAGCTGTTTCAACATAACAGATTAAAAGTTTCACATATAAACTGTATTTGGCTTTATATAAATTATGTGAAATATTTGTCGATTTGCATGTAATGCAAATTTAAAAACATCTGATATCTCACATGTGTACATGAGTGCCACAAACTTCATGTTATATTGTCAACAAAATCTACATGTAATGCTGATCAATACTAAAGTGATTTAGATCTATGCATAGATGTACATTGTAGCTGCTGTTTTTATAGAATATGCATGTAGCATATTCGATTGACAAGGAAGAATAATTACTCGGGCTGCCTGTGGCAGCGCCGAGTCTTAAAATGCAAGTCGTTATTATTATTATTTTAAATCAGTGTCAGACGGCTTCTGCGCATGCGTTAAAGGTCAAATTCAAACCAATCAGATTGCACTGTGCTGGTCACGCAACAATCGCCAGGTTAAATGTATTTACATAAGTGAATAGAGTAAATCAAAATGGTCGACCCGCGAGGGCGAAAGCCTTCCAACAGGCTCAGGATATTTCAACTGGCGCTCTTGTTGACCATAAAAATACATGAACAACCAGGAGCCGTAATACATTCGATCAGCGCTGTTTGGACAGATCCAATGTACATTTAGAAACGTAAGCGAAATACAATATCCAAACACGTTTGGATATCAACGGGTATCGAATTATAATCAAAGGTTAGATCTCGTTTTTTCTTTGTTCCCATGTATTAAATTTCAAGCGAACTTTTCTACTTTCAACACACCGGTCGCTAAACTGTACGAAATCTCCAAGAATAAATCCCTAATGTCCAAACTAACGGGAAAAACTGAAAGAGGAAATCCTTGTGAGCAATCGACGTACATATGAAGCTATATAAGTTATCATCGACTATATGGGAGTCAAACATCGAGCTGCTATGAAACCGCTTGTGACAGTTTGTTTACGCACTTTCGTGGTCGCTAAACTGTACGAAATCTCCAAGGATATATCCCTAATGTCCAAACTAAAGGGAAAAACTGAAAGAGGAAATCATTGTGACCAATTGCCATGCATATGAAGCTCCAGCAGTAATTATTGAATACATGAGAACCCATAGAGAAAACCGATAATAATGAACACGGTATTAGTTTCACGGACATTTGTGGCTTAACTGAACTCGTGCTACAGCATATATAGCTTGAAATACTGTACGAAAACTCCCGTTTAAAAATTTCCTGATGCCGAAAGGACCGTAGCATTTAAACAAGATATCCTTCTGACCAATCGACATACATATTAAGCTGTGAAAGTATGTTTCCATTCCATAACAGCCGATAGTGCAAACTAGTAAACTGCCACTAGTAAATTAACCTTGCGTACTTCCACGAGTACTGAACTTTCTAGCGTCAAATGCATGTGTTACGTTTCCAAACTTTAGGACAAGAAATCTTCCATAGAATGTTCTATTTTTTTTTACAGCTGAGAACTGTATTATTAAACATAAGAAATAAAACAATGGTGCCATTTGAAGAATTATATCATGTCAAAAATGCAAACGAAGAAAAATATATATCTACGGACGCGAGCAGCTCGATCGTTTCACTTTGGTCAAATTCGGACTGTTTACGACTGGAACCTGCAGTTTTACCGGACCTGCAGACTAAATTGTAAACGTGCCGTTGCATGAATAAGTAGTGTTTACAGTAAAATATCAACTACTTTAATTTACATACGAGAAAACAAAAATATTAAATTACATACATGTATATATACTAGGGGAGCAGAGAATGAAAGTCACCGCGCTACCGGCCACTCCTAAAGACTGCTAATAATTATTCCCTTTGGTTATTACTAAGAGGGTTTCAAATGAAAGTGTATTTCATCTTCAATCTCATGTGGCCCGAGTGAAAGCCCAGATGGGCTCTTGTTTATTATAGTCTGAGGGACCAATCACCATTATCACAATGTTTATCTTCAATATCTCACACTTGCCACAGCTATCAAAAGATACTTGGGAGAGTGGGTACTGAATGGCATGAGAGTAATCAGCAAGCTTGGAGTAAGACAAGTAGTTTTTACTGATTGTCCATTAGACGGTCCAAAGTTGAAAACTGCCAGGAATTTAACCTGTTGCCCAGCTATTATCTACTTCTCTGAGAGAACACACAACTTGCTCATTATTTAGCAGCTGCTGATCAAGTAATATTAAATATGTTTCCACAAAACAACAATTACATAATTTAATATGTTAACTAAAACCTACAATAAGCAATATTATCTATTCATTTGCAGTAAAATAAGTTGGTATATGTACAATATTACATATATATTTGTTATACATGTATATAAACACTGTCTGATTAATTTGAAGATAAAGTTAATTTTAGGTAGAGTATCTTTGGAAGACATGTGTCATTGCATACAGATGTATGAAACCCACATATACATGTATGTAGAACTTCCTTTTTAAAATACCAAAAACTATTATTATGGTGACAAATTAGGAATCGATGATTTAAAACAGTATGCATTGCACAATCATGACACATAAAATAACAAGATCAAACTTAGTAATAAGATTATTGTATATGCATGAGCAAACTAATTGCAGTAGGCTCAAAATGTTATCAAAAGGCCTAATTAATGACACCAATGACATCGATGAAAATAAAACCTAGTTGTACATGTATGCATGCAAAGGAAACTATTCATTGTATCCTGCAGGTAGATTTCAAGAATGAGCCTCACAATAATTGTGTTCATTATAACAGGGATTTCATTATAACCAGGTTCGTTATATCCGGATCTAATCCATAAAAAAAATCCATCTAATCCATACAAACTACTGTAGTTTTGCCAGGCTGAAAACACATGTATGTTGTTATATTGGGGGCTTCATTACAACCAGGTTCGTTATCATGGGGTTCCACTGTGTAGTCTACATCAGAGAAGAACAAAGAGAATCATTCTTGGCAATATAGCTGATATTACAGTAGTATCTACGAATAACAGTTTCAGCGGTATTGACTTAATGTAATGAAACATTATATCTAAATTAGTTGTGCTTGTTTAGAGGGTGTTGGTGTCATGCAATAATGATGATTTCAATGGCGCTTCATTACATCGAAGTGAGGCATTCAGGTCAATACTGCATGCTGAAACTGCTATTCGTAGATGCCACTGTAATATCAGCTATTAGTTTTAACCAACTAGTGGACTATTACAAATCCTGCATTCTGATTGGCTACCCTTCTATAGGTCTATTTGTGATAGCCCATGGTAGAGAAAAACCGCACACATTTTCATGAAATAATAAAAACATTTCAACTTCAATTTGTTTCTTTCTATTATTTTCTACTGTTCGACTAGTTAGTTTATACTAAAACAATTAGACCTCTCGCCCTCATGGGATACGAGTTAAATAGCCCATTCGGCTGCGCCTCATGGGCTATTGACTCGTAGCCCATTCGGGCTGCGGGTCTAATTGTTAATTATAGCGCTCAGGAGTAGAAATTTGAATTTTGTGTACATGTACAATGCATGTGGTACATATAAGTAACTTAATTTGATTCTTTAATTTCTTTGGGAAGGCTCAAATTTCAGTTACATGTACATATTCTTAACAAATGTAAACCACTGCACACAGCCGGATATACATGTTGTTTATTTCAGCATGTATGCCTAAGTGCCGGAGTCAGTAATAAAAGTTCCAATCTTGTTCAACGCAAGATATAATGAACATTTTGGTGCTTTTCCTGAAAACGCATTATGACAGGGAGTAATATATAATGAATCCTCAATATAACGATCCTATTTTTCCAGTCCCTTGCACTTCGTTATAATGGGGTTTCACGTACGTATTACAGCTGAGCACACTATTCTTGTTAACACACATATACACACACATGTACACACAAGTAAACACAATCTACATTTTGTATAATAGTAATTAAGACCTATGTTAGTACTTACTTTTCAATGTGAAAATAATAAGGAATGTATGGATGGGGTGCTGCTGCTACAGCAAAATTACTACTTCCTGTATCTACTAATACATTGATCTGAAAATGAAAACAAAATAAGATTATTCCAAGATAATAATCAAATAAAGAAGGCCACCCACACACCAATTTTGAGCCACTGTCAAAATGACATATTGATCTAAATACACAATATACGGCTGAGAGAAAGATACGATATTACTTATAATTTAAATGAATATATTCATTTCTCTAATGCAACAGAAATCTATAGTTTTTCATTTAAACAATATATTATATATCATTATGATACATTGTATATCCTGGAATAAACTGGGTTTAACAGTAGGGTTTCTTGCATTTTAGATTGTAGCTACGGTACAAATGTATATATGTTCTGTTCGTCATTTTACTTCCATAAGGATGAATTACTTGAGGAATCAAGTCCCCTATGAGACTTAAGGTTTCACGATTATATCTTACCACATTTACCATGAAGATGATTTATCAAAAATAGAAGCAATAACATTAACCATATCTTTAAAATAATGGATTTTCAGGGTTTGTGTCAGTGTAGATTCCACGTACAATACTGCAGCACTTTGGAAACGGTCAAAGGAATCATTTATAAATTTCGAGGAGGAAATTCGCTCGCCGTATAGATTTCCTGCTTTTCGATTTTCAGCTGAATTGAAAATGACTTTTATTATTATTAGTTTTAAGAAATGATGAGGGATACGGCAAAGAAACCGTGCACACAGAGAGCATAACACGTAGAAGACAAACAAGTTCTAGATCTGTATAATAGCTTGTGGGAAGTTTAAAAATTCACCGATCGAGTTTTACAAATTGCTCCAAAACGACGGGCCATTTCAAATAATGGCCATTTTTGAGAACTCGATTTTTTTTTCATGAAATAGGTAAATCGAGCAAAACTTGACGACAGACGAACTGATGCGAAAAACTAATAAAAAACAACAAATATTAACACCCGAAATGAAACACACAACTGGTTAGAACTCGAAATTACCGCGAATTTTGAGGATAATAGCGTAGGGAAGAATGAGCCGAAGTTATTATTTTGCTAAAGAGGCCTCTTCTCATTCAGCTGACAATCTCTAAAAGCCTCAGCATCAAAAGTTAAACAAGTGATCTGGAGTCGTTACTTACTAACCCGTTGAGGCGGTGTGCCTAAATTGGATGCGATGTAATACCCTTGGCCAGGGCGCCCCTTCAGGTTTTCTATAGGAACATTATTAGAATCCCGTAAGTCCCTTTTCGTCCTAAGCAGAGGAATCTTCATAAGGGATTTTTTCTTTCGTATACTCTCTTCGTAGCTCACATCCAACAGACACATTAAAAATAGCCACAATGATGTCCAACACAAATCCGAATCAACTCTCATTCTGCCGAAACGAGTCCGCGTGAGCGATGAGCTTTGAGGATCGAATTGCAATCCAAAATAACCGTGATAAATCACGCCATTCCATGTAAAACCCCTTCAGCACAAGCTCCAAGGATATCTTTCGTAGTACGCTGAGGCATTTTGTTAATAGGCAAGGATAAGAATCTTCTGCTCCCTCAGTCTTTTCATCATGTTCGCTTGCTCCCGTTCGAACGCTTTACGTCACGGACGTCATGTGACCTTCGAAGGCTTACTTCCTCCTCGCCAATTTTAATGACACATTGCATCACTGTCGAATTTTAGCGGTTAACTCGATTTTCTCGAACATCATTTCTTTTAAGAATCTGGGCGTTTTCTTTAGGCAGAGGGCGTGTTGGATTAGCGGAATTTCCGAAAGGATGCGTTCACGTATTTCAAAGGAAGCAATATTTTGCTTTTATTCAGCGAGAAATTCAGTTAATAATTATTCTAACCGGAAGTATTATCCTGTCAGTGTTTGCGGGTCATTTCTAAACATTTCGACAGGAAATCCCTTACAATTTTACCTACCTATTTCAACAGGACACTCCTTACAATTACGGGACCCATTCATCCGTCGACGTCCTTTTAGTTTGTTTCCTCTAGTACTTCAATAAAACTGAGGGAAGATTGACAGTTTGCATATCTCGGAGAACTGTAATAATTTTTAAACAAAGAGTTTTCAAAAGCTCAACGTAAAAAGTAAGTGGTTGAATGAAAGATGATTGGTAATGGTATTTGGCATATTAAATTTCAAAATTTTGAAATCTCACGGGTGGTATTCATGCCAAATATCCCGCATATAAATACGATGGCCCACATGCACAAGGGACAGGTTGCAAATAAAAGACTGAAAGAAACGCTGCAAATAAAAAAATGGAACGCTGCAAATAAAAAAATGGAACGCTGCAAACAAGCAAAGGTCATTTGGCGAGAGGGACTGGTCACAAATCACTCCACTGGGGCAGACTTCGCCGTTTGCAACTGAAATGTTATTGGTTACCCAAACAATAGCCTACCCCTAAAACAATAGAAACGCTAACCCTAAAACAATGGATTCTTTATCAGTGAAGTTCAATAGGATACTACCTTAAAAACAGTGAACAACAGCCGTGCATGAGGGTCGACCTTCACGGCTGACCAAAAATGTATTGCAGTATTTGTGGAGCAAGCAAAAGCTTGAGTATAAAACGTATAGTATAAAACGTATTTTTTCCCAATTGCATATTTCACTGAACGTTTCGTGTGGAAACAATTTCAATCAACTACTCTAGCTCGTAGCATCTAGCATCTTGGGCGAGCTGCGTAATACGATTTGGGTATAGCGGGGAGGGGATAGGGAGAGGAAAGACCGCGCGGCCAAGATGGCGGCCTTTAAAAAAAAAACGGTACACCGCCATCCAGTCCTTAAAAACAGGCCCTCTGATTGGTCAGAAGCTATGGATTTGCGAGAGTGTAGATTCAAGAAATGACGTCATATCTCACGCGCGGTCTGATTGGTTTTGAGAGTATGTTTCTGTAATTCAAATTCAACAAAACAGAAATGCCAGATTTTGAACTGGACTATAGCGATTTTTGTGTATTTTTAATTGACCGAGAACTGTTATAATAGACTTAGCAAGACGGGTTAGCTGCCCTCAGTGAAAACCGAGGAGCGTACGTCAAAATATACTAAACAAAGGAAATAGAACAGGATTGCTGTGTTCTGTACTCCGACAAAACACTTCAGATGTAGAATATTCAAAAAGCTAAGGGACCTACTCGCGCTACGTGTTAAATGGCGCACGTTTCTGGACATAAAAGAGGTGTAAGAGTCGCACGAGGTAAAGCCAGGCTAAACGCACCAGCTTGCAACCATTGTAATTAGTAAATGGTCGATGGCTATTGCTGGTTTTCACTCAATCCCCAGAGATTCAAATGACAAAGGGCATGGCGGCCATGTTGGTGCACCAACAAAACAAGCTAATGAGGAATCTATTGTTTAAGGGCACCAACATGGCGGCTATGACGTCAAGTGAAAGCCAGCAATTAACCAGTAAGAAGGCTTGTTTAATTGCGTTTATGTTGTAATGATAAATGGCCACAGACAAGGAACATATACGCAGCTTATTAGCAGCTCATTAGCAGCTTCATTTTTCATGTTTTGCGCTTGCATTTATTTTACACCTGTGCACCACTGACCAGCCTTTTTATCTTGGCTAGATAGTGATTGCAATGGCCTGTTATGGTATACAGAGCGGTTTTCAATTGACCTATATCATTATGACGTCAAATCAAAGCAATCTATTGTTTAAACGCTAAGGATCACGGTCGTGGGAGGGGGACAAAACAGCAACAACACAAAGGAAATCGCTATCAAATGCATTTTCTAGAACGTAGAATAGCGGTAACAGCCACCAAATAAGGTAAATATTGTGGGATGAACATTGATACAGCTGATATCTGGAAACCAGACAATTCGAAGTTAAATTTTCCTCAGCAGAGCAGATTTAGTTCTGGTTCTGGTTCTGGTTTATTAACTAACAAAGCGGCATATCCGCATCACGTCAGTATCAAGCTAAAGTATAATAATTACAATATGAATCTAATAGGTCTGATATGTAAATGCAGTATAAGTCTGCTTAAACTATAAATATAATAATAATCTTAGATAATAAATGAATATAAAATAATAACAATAATAAGGTCTAATATGTAAATGCAGTAAGTCTGCTTAAGTTAAAAATAAGAGAAATAATTGGTATTAAAACCACTCGCCAGAGGCAATAAGGTGTTCCTTTAGAGCTATCTTAAACTTAAGATGATCTGTTATACTTACAATATAAAAAGGCAAATTATTCCATTGTTTAATAGTCCAGGGAAAGAAACTAAACTCATGGACTTTACAATTTGAGTGAGGTCTATTTAAAGAATTTGCATGGCAGCCTCTTGTAACTCTCTTTATAGGAGTTAAATATAATGTCTTATCTAGATCAATTGAGTTGAAGTATATACGATGAAACATACATAGACGAGCTACTTTGTTTTGGCTTATGATTGAAGGCCATTTTAGTTCACCTAACATTTGGGTTACGCATATGTTCAAAACTCAATTGTTCAAGTCGATTCTGTCTCCCTCATAAACAAGCCGTGACGTCATAATGATATAGGGTAATTGAGTGTAGTAAAACCAAACGCAAACTACACACGGTCAGCCAATCATAGGAGCGAGTAATCACAAGTTACTCATAAATGGCTTCCCTGTGAGCCAATGACAAACCAAAGCAAAACCAAAACCAATTTGCGTTTGGTTTTACTTTGGATTCTGATTGATTGGTTTACTTTCTCAGCCAATAGGAGAGCTTAGTAAACGCAAAACCAAAACACTTCCAACAGTCAATTGAAATCCGCTCTACTATAGGAAAATCACATGCCTGACAAGGTAATTCCACGTTGAATTGCACGAGAAAACCGATATCGCCCGAGTCGCTTCCTTGAATCGCATAGTCCGATGAATTACTTGAAGATTTAGTACTTTTGTTGATATTTTGGTAAGTTATAAATAGCGCGCGTAGTCTACAGTTGTGATTCCACTCTGAATCACCACTCCCTCTCAGCCAATCAGCGTCTGATTTCGCAAATGCACCGTGCGATTCAGCTTTGGCTATGCGATTCTTCATGGTAGTATTTCGTTCCATATAGTCTCCCTGCATAATATATACTTAAAACAGTTGAGAAAATGGTTATGCAGGGAGACTCGTATCAAATCGCTTATACTGGGATATTTTAGCCACTGGAATACTAATTGTATCCTGAATATCATATATCAGCAAGAATTTGTAGCTTACAGTGCAAAATGTGCCCGACCCAGTGATTTTCAGAGATTATTCCATCTATAGATGGGTTGCACTCAATCCCCAGAGATTCAAATGACAAAGGGCGTGGCGGCCATGTTGGTGTACAGAACAAAAGAAGCTACGAAGAATCTATTGTTAACTGTACACCAACATAGCGGCTATGACGTAAAGTGCAAAGGGTCCATTCCTATTGCGGAATACGGTCAATCGAACGCACCTTAAATAATCAAGGTAACAAGTAACTCACTAGCTATTGCAAAGCTATTGTTGACAATCACAAAGGCACCACATGGCATATTCTTTCACACAAGGCCCAGCCGATTTTATAAGACCTGCATGTGCAGTAGCAACCAAGTCAATTTTTCACATAGACGCGCTAAATTAGAAGTCATTAGTTATTCGTTATCGAATTTCACGGTCAGTTTAAAGATGAAGGTCAGAAGTGTTATCAAATGACGAACTTCATGAGCATCTGAATCCGCGGCACCCTGCCGATGAACTACGATTCATTCGTAGTTCATCAGCAGGGGAGCTGAGGTAGCTCCAACAGTTTAACTTATAGTCGGGCGTCAGTTCTAAAGCTTTAAATTATCACCTTGTGGTTTGTTTATGCGTTAGAGGTGACAAGCCCTTAACGAATCTGTCAAAGAGAAACTGAGAAAAGAAGCAGGAAGCAATCAAAAGTGCAATTCCAGACTGAACCGGTTGACAAGACCTTCATCTGTAATTAAAACTTACACTTCTGTACATTCTCTTTTGTTCGAAAAGAAATCGCGATGTAACCTTAAGCGTGTGGGTAAGAAAAACTAATGTGCGTGATCTTCATTCAGCGCAATCATAGAATAAACTAATAAAGCAACGTCATTTCAATAATTCAACGCATTAATCTGATAACGTTTGTGATCGAAAACGTGAAAAAGTAACTACATTTATTGAATACTAATTATTTATTCCTTGAAGAGTTGAATGAACTGAAAATGCCGACGAGTAAACAGAATATCTAACAACTGCAAACACGCCTGTGACCGATAAGCATTGCTCATTGAACTTGACTGACGATAATTAAATAATTAAATTAATAATGAACTCTGGGAATAAGCACAAGTGTAGTTCATCAATAAAACGCGAACAGTTCTCTACACAAATCTTCAAAACTATGCATATACATTGAAATTATTAATACTGAACTCTACCGGAATACGCCGATTGAGCAGTGAATCTGAGAATACTCAATTAATCTGAAGTAATAGTTCACCTAGATATGGACAACTGACTGATATTCGTGTCACTGACAAAAAAACAATTATTCACTGTAAAATTGTACTTTTTGCATCAAATAAAGAGCGCAAGGATTAATTCTGTAAGAGTTGTAAGACATCTAAGGTTCGCAGGAAATTCGCGATGTGTCGAATCTACGTGGTAGGGAAGCCATCGAGGCAGCCAAAAGTAAAGCCGGAAAAGGAAGGGCAACAATGGGCTCGGAAGTCAATTTTGGAGCTGGGGAAGGCAGGGCAACAAGGAAATGCAAACTAATTTGGTGGCTACTGTACAACAGCTCCTCAAATGACATTATAACTTTCCGGATTTATGTCGGAAAAGTTTCATTTTAATAAAATGACTTCTGTATCTTTGTTACAAACTAGACAGATTGATGTATAATTCATCGATTAAAAGCTGTATATTAGGTTATCTATTTAACAATTAGACCCGCAGCCCGAATGGGCTACGAGTCAATAGCCCATGAGGCGCAGCCGAATGGGCTATTTAACTCGTAGCCCATGAGGGCGAGAGGTCTAATTGTTTTAGTATAAACTAACTAGTCGGACAGTAGAAAATAATAGAAAGAAAATAATAGAAGTTGAAACATGTTATTATTTCGTGAAAATGTGTGCGGTTTTTCTCTACCATGGGCTATCACAAATAGACCTATAGTAGGGTAGCCAATCAGAATGCAGGATTTGTAATAGACCATTAGTTGGTTTATACTAATTACAGTTATCTCGACTATTATCCTAAGTCTTTCTCGTATGTAGCTTTTCTTTGCCATTATATTACATGATTAAACTGTCTAATAAACATTATGGTTTCACAAAACCCCGATTAAAGTGAACTTATAGTTAGGCGGCTAATGCGTTAACACTACTGGTATATAATCACCTAAAAGTCGATTAAGGTCGATTTTAGTTCCGGTAATTGTATGTGGGATCCAGAGCCCCATTTTGACCAGCTTGCTGAACTTGGGCTTCGTAAAATACCACAGGTAGAAGTGTCACAGCCTTTCAGCCTGGTCAGTTCTCTACTGTCTCCATGTTTCCAGTGAACTCATGAATTCAATATTTACAACAAAACCCGATACGAAAAAGAATAATAAAAAGGGTAATTGTGGAAAAAAGTTACTGAATTCCTGAGGAAACATCAAGTAAAATACTACACGTAGAAGTATTTTACACAGAGTCACAGCCTTTCAGCCAAGTTTCTCTGCTGACTCGCGACTTGCAACTTCTTCGAGCCTCTGGTAACCAGGGTAGGTTTCCAGTGAACTTGAATTTAATATTTAAAACAAAACTCGATACCGGAAAAAGAACTATAAAAAGGGTAATTGTGAAAAAAGTTACTGAATTCCTGAGGAAACATCAAGTAAAGTAAGTAAAATACTACAGGTAGAAGTATTTTACACAAACCTGATTAGAAAAAGAATAATTAAAAGTGTAATTGTGAAAAAAAGTTATTGATTTCCTGAGGAAAATCAAGTAAAATACTGCAGGTTTCTCTGCTGTCTCCAGGTTTCCAGTGAACTTGAAAACTTTTAGGAGAAATCCTTGCATGGTAAAAGAAAACATTTGTAAAACATACGCGAGAGGAAATTGGCTGAAACATCTATCAATGCACTAGCCCTAGCCCTAGTGGGTAGCAGCTCCTAAGCCAATTGGTTACTATCCCAACAGACTTGCTCACCTCCTGTAAAACATACATAACATATATATAGTTTAGCTTTCCCTGAACGTTTAAGTGATATTTATAACATTGTGGCTGTGTTATATCGAAAGGCAAGAAACTAAAATGGAGCTCGGAAAAGCGGTGTAGTTTAAAAAAAATATTCTTCAATCTTTATTTTATTTAAACTTTGTACCCCCAAAAATGGGTCGGTCGGGCAATGATGAACGAAACATTTTATTGGAATGGCCTTATCTAAATTAAACAAATATTTAATATAAACCTTAATGAATGGCATACTTTAATTTTAAGATTAATTAGCCTGTACCTATACTACGTTTTTTTCTTTTCTTATAATAAAATATATTATTGTAATTCATCCAATTAAGTAAACGAAAATTAGATTAACAAATCTATTTTAAGGTTAGCTTACCCCAGTTCGGTCAATGTTAAAAAGTTCAGGACCGTTTGCGATGACCTAAATGGGAACTTCGTGCTGAGCGTGACTAGACCCAGTCTCAGGTACTCTCATCGAGTTAACATACGAAGCCAGCAGCGTAATCGCTTTCTTTATACCGCTGTGACACACGACAATTCATCGAAGCTGATGAAATCGTCTCTCTTACGAACGCATCGTCCATTTCCCCAGCAAGAAGGAAACTACTCGAACATGGTTCGGCCTAATTCCTGTCCAATTGAAGCGACCCGAGTCCCCGGGGGGGGGGGGGGGGGGGTACTTACATGAAAAATGGGTATGTATGTGAGGCCAAGAGGCTCAAACCCTGACCCTGTTTGACCCAATCCGAGCTCCAAAACCCTGATTGCCCCCTTTTTGGAAAAAAAAAACCTGATTGCCCCTTCTTTAATTTGTTTTCAAAACACGGTCGGATTATATACCCCGGCCGGTATACCGCGTACCGGGATTGCATGCAAAATACGGAACATTTCAAGTCGGGACGTGTCATTGGGTAAACAAATCAGCAGATGAAGTACATAGATAAGTATTGAAGTACGAATTAGCGGCGTCACGATGTATGGGAACCTCAGTGCTTGCATGTGGGCAGGCGATCAAAATGCGGCAACAGAATGTCTTTTTTTGACATAGTAGCTAAAAAAAACTGAACCCTAACTGCCTAGAAAAACCTGAACCCCGACCCTGACTGAACCCAAATTATACTCAAATCCTGACCCTGATCTGCCCAAATCAGGTCAAAACCCTGACCCTACCTGCCCAAACCAAGCTCAAAACCCTGACCCACCCAGGCGGCACATACATAATACGTCACAAACAGGAGTACCCCCCCCCCCCCCCCCCCCCCCCGGGCCCGAGTCCTTAGTTCTTCCATCAAACTTCTTAACACAATCATGCCGGCACGTTTAGCCTTTATGCGTGGCCCTATAAATCGCTTGCTTAATTCCTCTAGTATACGTACCTTGAATTTACATGAAAGACTCTTCGTACTCTTAGCCGGCGTATCAATGTGAGAGAAGGGAGTCGACGGAGGCGTTTCAAAAATATGGCGGGAACTTCGCGTTGGTTCTATCCGTGATCTTGATTTCGGAAGCCGTAATAATTTCCTGGAGCGCTTGAAACTCGCTAGAACATAAAAACTTTTCCTTCTCAAGGTTCTTGCGGCGTAATGCTCGGCAAAGAATACTGAACAAAGTCGATACAACAACGTACGTCTTTCCTCCTCCCTGTACAGAACCGTTGAGCGGCAGCTTTGCCGCCATGTTGGCCTTCTACTCTCTCGAAAACTTCCCCTTGAAATGGTTTAAACGCATCGCTAGCGATATACTCCTTCAGCCTTCCTTCTGCCATCTCGCTCGAAAAAGCGTGCAACTTTTTGAAGGATCAAGGCCATATACGAAAACGCGAAAGAGGCAAATGGTCACGGCACCGATGCGAACTCGCCTTCTGCCATGATTCCATAGCTGAAGAGAATTGAATATTCGAATTTCGGAACGAAATGTAATCTTATGTACCGTTGTCTCATATTAACTATTAACTGACTGTATCTTAAAGCATCTCTGCTTTATAAAACAAACTTTGTACGTGATGACAAGCTGCAAAGTAGACAACACTGCGTGTTGATGGAACTTACATTGGATTATTACGTTACCATAACAACTAATCATTTGGCTCCAGTCGCCTGCTGTGAGATTCAGATGCTCATGATTTGAATCAGAGTTTTAGTTATAGTCACGCAAAAGGCAAGGTTTGCGCCCGGCAAAACTTTTAGGTTTGGCTATAAGCAAGCCTATGGGACGCCGACCTAGGCCCCACGCACGCTTGGCACAAATGACCCTAAAATCTATCACTTTGCTATATTTTCAAAAGTTTCCAACGTAGAAGATTGTTTTTTTGTGGGAGGATGAAGACCGATGACCTAAACGAAATCCGATGCTTTGAACTACCCTAGACATTTTGATGACGTCACAGTGACGTCATATATCCATTTATAATAGGTTTCTCGATGTTTTCAATTACCTTTAACATCAGTAAATTTTATATTTTCGATTTCCCATCATGTCGACAACAAAGAAACCGAAAACCCGAGTTCGATCGGTTAAGAAGGAGATATTCAATACAAAACCATTTACAAAATAACTTCTTCATTCATCTTTTAGAGTTTAAAATATTTGTTTACGACAATCTAGCAATCAAAAGAGTAAATCGGTACCCACAACCGTATGTTTTTAGAATTTTCACTTTTTGAGAGGAAATACTTTAAAATTCACAGTGAAAAAGAGGAAACGTCATTATGACGTCATATATTTTTGAAAATGTCTTTTAAAAATAACTATTCGAGTATTGTTCGGGTTTTAAAGAGAAACTGTATTTACTGTACACTGAATCGCCGCAATATGGTCTTTTTTATGTTCCTTCAATTTAGAAAGCATGACTGATGTCAGACACATGACGTCAGAAAATGTGACGTCACAGGAAACTTCAGTTCTTAATAACTCAGCAAATATTTATCGTAGAGACTTTAAAATTGCGGCAATCAAAAACACATATTTATGTTGTTGTGATAACATGCTTTATTTCAAACGCATAGGTAACGCACAATTTGACCTTAAAAGGAGTCGTTCGTTATGACGTCACACTAACGTCAATATTCAAATGTATTTGATCCTAAAGATGTTATTACGTTTTAATATTAACATACGAAAATTTCGTTAAATTTGACAGCGAATTAAACAAGATGTACTGGTTTATATATTTTTGGCTCGCTTTTAGTGATCGATTTTGAGGTAACTTATGTCATGCGTGACGCGACTGAACTAATTTCACGGCCGGAGGCTGGGTCCGGCCTAAGAACAATAGAACCGGTTTTCGGTACCGGTGTCACAGCGATTTCGCCTCCCAGTGAATCCCCCCCCCCCCCCCGGGCGAGATCACTAGTGAATTCGCCCCCCCTCAGTGAATTCGCCCCCCCTAGGGGGGGCGAAATCGCTAGTGAATTGTAGTCGTAATTCTTATTGAAATCGCCCCGCCTCAGAAAACAGAGGCAGTACATATCAACGCACTGAATAAAAAGTTTTTTTTTTATAAATCTAAAGTTTAAAAAAGTGTAAGACCTCTTTAGCTACTATTACTACTACTGACTACAAAAATACACGAGTCGGTAACACTCCTTTTCTTCGGAAAGTCATTTAAAATTCTTTCCGAATTTGAGTTAATTACACTGCCAGAAAATTGCAAAACTTACCGCCGTTTTATCTTCTCATTAGTTAATAAGCTGTTTATCCAGAAAGGTTTTCCTAGTTAGAACTGATCTAATTATCGAATTAACAAGCGCCGTTAGCTCAATTGAAATAGAACAAAACTTCCGCCGTTTTGTTTATTCAGGAAGTTTTCACGCGAGTCGGTAACACTTTCAAAGTAGGCGAATAAACGGGTTATCAAAACCTTTAAGTATCCACAATAACTACATCATCTACATGTTGGCTCCAGGCAAGAAATACTAACAACTAATCATTCGAATATTGACGAAGATTGTATGTTGCACTGCTCGCGCGAATTAAAATTGCAGCGTTTACCGTAGCTACCAACACGAATCAGTTTTGTCTAAGAAAAGTGAAGCGTGGATTTTAAAATAAAATTGAATTGCATGCCTTTATACACATTACGGATAGTTTTTTGTATTACTATTCTTCACGTCCAATACATTACAGTAACAAAAAGAAGGAAAACTTGTATTCATAACCTTTTAAAAGGTTAGAGGGAGGGGGGGGGCGAAATCGCTAGAGGGGGGCGAGGAAGGGGGGGGGGGAATTCACGGGGGGGGGGGGGGGGGGGGCGAAATCGCTGGTACACCGGTACCTGGAGGGCCATAGCGCGTAGGTATAAATTAGGCTGTGCATTGAGCGAAAGAGAGTATGAAAAAATGAGTATGAAAGAGCGGAGTCCAATAAAGATCCCTGGTGAAACTGGTGGACGATCCGAAGGAATTGGTAAGTGGAAACGTTTGTCTTGTTTTGGGAGAGATGGGAAATGCTAGCCATGAGAATCTAGCCGAAAACGTAATTAACTACATAAGTTCGATCTCCAGGTACTTGCACTTTTAGGTTTTGAAAATTGTAGTTGTTGTTAAATGTTATTTTCTAATGTTAGTTCGCCAGTTTCAGTTAGTATACCGCATGTTAACGCTTCAGTTTGCCTCGACATTTGTCTCTGTTTAACCAAGTAGTTTCGCGTATATATGTATGTGCTTGTTATATAGTTTTATTTGCCTTAGAGAAAAACTAACGAGATGTTCGCTGTTGAATGCTAAGTTAAAATTTTGCTTGCTAAGCTTCGATGCTAAATTAAGTTTCCACGCAGGGAGTAAGCAAAGACCAAATTATCTGCAAGAATTGCAAAGTTTTTTTCAAATCCTACTAAACATAAAAATTCTAGGCAAAACTTCCGTCAGCCTTTTCAACCCAACCGAAATAGGAGATCTTTTAATGGCCATCCAGTCTGCAATTATTGTAATCGTAGGGGCCATACAGCAGAAGGGACCCTCGAATTCCACACCCCAGGAGAAACGAAGGGAGTAACGCACAACAGGCAGAAGTTTTTTCTAGGCGAAACCAGTCAAACTAGTAGGGGTCTCAGGTTTCTGATGATTTAATTAGTAATGAAGTAGCGAACTCGGGAAGCAGTAATTTTGCCGTAGTAGACCGAATGTTTTCAAGGAAAGAAACACAGGTTAAGGAAGTTAAGTTGGGTGCTGTTTTACCGCACAGTGAGCCAAATGTAGAAGTTAACTGAAATTTTAGAGCCTGAACTGTCGGTACAAAAAGCAGAAATTTTTGAAGCACTTTCATGTTCTGGAAATTTTCCGCAGGACAAAGCGCCACAAATATTTCAAACGCTTACCCGAAAAAAAAACCCAGCGGAACAAGACGCGATTCATTTTTTTTTAACCACAAACAATGTCACCGTCTCGGGAAAGATAAAAAAAGAAGTGTACAGGAGTGTACCTTTTTTAATCGATTCGGTGGTCGCAGTTCGAAAGTTCGAATTTCAGAAACCTTGTTTAATACAGCCATCAGAGACCGTTACGGCGGCACGATCAGTTAGCGGGGAATCAATACCTATTCCAGGTGAAATCTTAGTGCTCTTTGAGATAGACTCTCCTATTTATCCTTATAAGGCAGTAGTGATGGACGGGATAAGCCATATGATGCAATATGACCACGGCAACTATGGAATTGGGACTTGGGCAATGTTCCACTTCCCTAAACTTCACCTTGCCAATATTTACACGCCACTCAGTCAAGTATGTAACGTGGCTCCCAACCTCAGACGACGTGACTTTGAGACTTCACTATAAGTCGTTGAAAATCATGACGACCCGGACAAATTAAAGTACCTTCAAAGTACTCGATGATGGCCAGTGATACCTATCAAACAATTCATGGCAGAGAAGACATTAATCGAAACCATAGAAACCACAATCGTAGAAATCCTAGCGGGCGTACACTGCATTCGCTCTAACGCTAGTCCACACTTATTGTGATGATATTGGCATTATGCTCACTGCGCTACGACATGGAAAACGCCGTGATCAATTGGAACTTCCTGCCAACAAACCTGACAATCCAGAGACTATACCTTTAGATTAATTCTGCTCGGACTGCAGTGGTCCCTTGGGCGATTCACCCGCTAACGTGCATGTAAGAACACCATAAATGCTATGGTCAACCGCTAACTTTGTTCCTCATATCACATCCAGAATTATGAATAGCCGCGAATGCCATATCTGCGCTGACATCACACCTGCAGTACTGCGATCGATGCCTTGTTGCAGGAACAGCTGTCACGAAACATGCCTTCACAAGTGCTTCGAGGAATCGATCGCCACCTACGCATTCCGGTCAATCTCTACCGATGCTCTCCTGCCAATATATACACCAAGCGGACGTTGATCTAGGCCAGGCACCGCAATACGTATGCGTATTCCAAGACCTACATTTCCAGCCGCGCCATCATTACCCAGCTCTTGCCGACCACCAGAATCCACATCATCATCATCATCGCAACTTAAAGCTTCGTCGAGGCTCTGCATGGTGCCACAGCCGAACGGCCGACCTCGGTTTATTCCTCGCCGCTCCGACGAAGACGATAGCGACGAGAAATATGAATTACCACAGATTCCTTTCCAGCCTTTGACAGCCGTAGCAGAGGTCAGGCAGACTCTGCCTGTCCATTAATGAAGGCCGCCGGGAGAGTGAAGCCCTAATGGGCGACCCGCGCCGTGTAGCGGTATATACTTCATGGTAGTGTTTCGTTCCATATAGTCTCCCTGCATAATCATTTTCTCTACTGTTTTACAGTATTATGCAGGGAGACTATATGAACGAAACACTACACTACACGAACTGAATATGGACTGAGGAATTTCAATCCTCTTGGATTCCATTCTAGCCGGTATACATACGTATGACTAATAGCGATACTTCGTGTCAATAAACATTACAATTGTTATGCTAATGTCAACCATGATTTCAAAAGGCCGCTTTGCGTCAGGAACCAATTGATCTCTGATTGGCACATCTATGACAATGGATGACGTGGCAGTATAACTATCACTATACCGGAAGATATATAAAAATAATATTAAATAATAATGTTCAATATCAATGTCTAAAGTCCGAGAAATAATAAATAAATAATTTATTAAATAACTCTATGAACTATCAAAAAATAACGTAATTGTACAACATTTCGCAAAAGCTAAATAGATTTATCTTGTCATGCTCGTGGCTGAGGAAGACCGCATGTTAGGAAACGGCATATCACGATTTTAGATAAAATTCTAGTTTTGGAAAAAAAACGTATAATAATTTATACAGTTTAGTTTCAGCTCATACTGACGTTTCCCCATTCAACTTATTTTAATTAAAACTGTCTTTTGTTTAATTTGTTTGGATTTGAATAAGAATAGTTTGGCACGAGCCGTCATTCATTAAGGTTACTCCTGATATCATTTAGCAACATTGAAGGGAACAAATTTCCAAAGAATTCGAACCTATTTCTCTTGGCCGAAAACTTATTATAAGTTTAATCTCTAAAACTTATCGATATCAAGCTATCCCGACAACAAGCTAAGCCAATAAGATTTGAGTATTTTTAATTATAGTTCCGTACAAAAGTGCTATTAGCCATTTCGGAATCGAGGCAGAGTGTCAAAAATTAACCTGATCAAGAAATGAACCCCATCACAAGAAAGATCACACTAAAATTAGTAGACTTACCGATTTTGAGGAAGATTGGTGTGATAATAAAAATGTGGCAAACTTTCAATGATCGCAAAAATAAGAGAATGAAAAACCATACATTCTCTCTTATTTTTCCGATTTTTGAAAGCTTGCCATTCAGTTGATATTTATCCAAACATTCTCAAACTCGGCACAGGGTGCAGAGTAGTACTCCCTGAGTATTTTACGTAATTGCTCACCTTTGTATCGCCGCCATCTTGTTTTGTTGAAGTATTACCGCTGTACTACGGTATGCGCGCCAGCGTGCTCCCGCCATCTTGTTTTGTTGAAGTATTACCGCTGTACTACGGTATGCGCGCCAGCGCAAAGGGCGCATACCGTAGTACAGCGGTAATACTTCAACAAAACAAGATGGCGGCGATACAAAGGAGGGCAAGTACGTAAAATACTCAGGGAGTACTACTCTGCACCCTGTGACTCGGCAAACTTACTAATTTTAGTGTGACCTTTCTTGTGATGGGGATTATTTCTTAACCAGATTAAGTTTTGATACTCGGGCCCAGACCCTTCCTCAACTAAGAGATAAACAATCAGATTCCTGGTCAGATATCGTTTTTTCATTAGGTTGTATTGAGAGAGCATCTGTTGAGCTTTCCGCCAATACAAATTAGTTACCAACTTTAAGTGAGATTTCTACGGAAAATATCTAAAGACTCAGATAATGTTTTACGCTCAACTTATGATATTTGATCTCTAGTTTCACCTTTGACATATCTTATTTATGTTGTCGATCGTTTGAACCATCTTTCTTTCAAGGTCAGTTTCAGTATTGAGGCCACGACCTTATAATTACAATATTGTAAATCTTAACTTTAATATCCGTCTTTAGGCTTTTGTAAACACACCTATATTGATCCCAATAACTACTTTTGGTCAAGGAAATCTGTCCACTCACAAGGACTGTTGTTTGTAAATGACATATATATAGAGCGAATATCTTGTAAGATTGCCAGTCTTTGAGACAACTAGTAAAGTACATGCAAGAACTCCATCCAAGTATTGGTTTCCTTACCGTCAGACGACGAATTATCAGGTCATTTTCCCGTGGTACTTTTCCCCGTTCCCATTCAGTCAATCGCTATATTGTAGTGTTTGTAGACTATTTAACGCGCTGGCCAGAATGTTTTGCTGTCAAATCAACCGAAGCTAGTGTTATCGCAAACCGTTTGGTAGAGCAGCTCGAGTTTTTAGGCACGGGGCGCCTCGCACATTGTTGTCCGGACTAATATTCTTTCAAAACTAGTGGCGGAAGTTTGTAGTGATATGTAATATTCATAAACTAAATACCACAGCGTACCACCCTCAAACTGATGGGCTGGTTGAGATATTCAATTCTCTCATTTGTCAATCACTATCAATGTATGTGAGCAGAAACACGAATCCTTTTCGGATACAGAAACGACGCAAGAAACGCCATTTTATTTATTTACGGTCGCGAACCCCGGTTTCCAATGGATGTGAGCTTGACAAAACCAGCAGAGTTGTCTAATTTAATTACCGAGCATCGGTCCCGTATAGTTCAGAACATTGAACTAAGTCGAACTGTAGCCAAGACAAACACGCAGCATACTACTCAACAGAGAATGAAGGCGCATTATGACAAATCATCCCGGGACCCAGAGTATACACCGGGGCAGCGTGTGTGGGTCTTTGTACCTAAGAGAGTGTACGTTTTAAATAAGGAGGGGTGGGCTGGAGTATTTGAGGGGAGGGTCATCGAAAAAAATGTAATGTCTCTGAAGGGTCATCCAATTTTTTTTATTTTAGGGGGACGGTCACCCTCCTTCACAGCTTCGCTTTTCTTCGCGTGGCACACTGGAGGGCATCCACAATAACCACAACCACTGGTTTCTCCCCTCTCAAAATTGCACTCCCCGCAAACACACTTGCCCCTATCTACTCCACGCGAATCTAAACCCATCTGGTATAAAGCTATATCACAGTGCTATAAAAGACAGGTTACTACTGCGGATTTGAGAATTTATCTGTTTTAGATTCTTTACACAGCTAATGGATCATTTTACAGTTTGCGATGAGCTAAGACAAACAATAGCTAGGTGTTATAATTTAATTCATCAACACAACCAAAGCCGTGCTGTCACGTCACATCGGGCCATGCGTAGCCGGTGTAGCAGGATTTTGGTTCCTACCCGATTTAGTTCCGGCCGGAACCGTTTTCCTAGGAAACTGGTTCCGGCCGGAAACAATCTCCTGTTACACCGGCTCTGGGTGATTTGAGACATGAAAACGAGGCTCGGTTAATTACGCACTCGCTATGCCCGGATCGCGCGACGAGAGATTAACTTCTGGCAAGATTTGTCGGTAGGTGAGTGGAGATTCTTCCATACAGCCTTTCATACATACATTCTAACATTATGACACGGAAAAATTGTGCCGTAATAATGTCAAACGTATTAGGGGAGGGGGCCATATGGATTTTTTTTAAGAAGCAAGGGGGAGGGCCAAGGTTTTCCCTTGTATCTGTATAGCAAAAAAACTCCAGCCCATCCCCTCTCATTAAAAACGTACGGCTCCCTAAGACAAATAAACACTTTTCAAAGAATTACTTCACGATTGGCACGGACCTTTTCGGGTGACAGCCCGCTTAAGTCCGGTCTAAATACTAATGTACATTCAAATCGTATGAAGCTTTATGTTGACCATTAAGCCCGGTTTCCATATGATCGCAACGATCGCAGCGATCGCAGGATTCTTTTGTTCTGCGTATACAATTTCCCTTCGATTGACACCGAACAAAAGAATCCTGCGATCGCTGCGATCATATGAAAACCGGGCTTTTGAGAGGCCTATTTCAATTCCACTTACTGCTGGTTTTCACTAGCGACGCAAGCACAAGCACAAGAGTCCTTATTTCACAGTGAAAACGAGCTCGACGCAAGCGCAAGCACTGATCATGACGCAAGCACAAGGATCAAAATGTGTTCTTTTCCTTGTGCTTATGCTTGCGTTCGCGTTGTGCTAGTGAAAACGGAAGACAACGCAAGCACAAGGAGAATTGCTACAAGCCTGAGGAGAATTACTACAAGCAATACTAGCTGTTCGAGCACGACGGCTGCCATATTGGATTATTGGCCGCTACACAAAGAGACAAGTGACCAGCGAGTCTTGCGCTTATTGCACGGTTCGTTTTCACTTGACGCATATCTCTTGTGCTTGCGTTGCTAGTGAAAACCAGGGCTTAATGATGACGTAGGAAGGCCCTCATCTATATAGATCAAGCAGATTTGCCGGCCGATAGTTTCGACATGACAGATAACTCCGCAAACGCACAGGACTTAGTACATGATGAAACGGGTATCGGTGGCCAAAATACAGCGCATCCCGTTGATAACCAGATTGCTTTTGATGAAGTAAAACTCCTTAGCGGGCAGAACTAGCAGAGGAAAACCGGAATTTTTAGTTCAGTGGAAAAACATTCCAGTCTCGGAAGCCATGCACGTGGGAGCCTCAAGAAAATATCCTAGAGCCGCGCCTCCTAGAAGCGTTTGAACATTAAAAGTATGCCCATCAAGTACACAAGTAATAGCCATGACAACAGTTTTGACAATTAAGATTAGCCGCACAAATATTGGTAGGGTATTTTGGTATTTTAATCGTTTCCCTAGGTAACAATGAACGGACATGCACAGGAGACATGAGTGCACCATGCAACATTATTATTCTGTGATACTCCTTTGTGTACCGATTAGAAATATTCACTCGCAACACCACACACGTAGAAATCACGCCACATTTCAACCTGGGATCCAAGGCCATAGTTACGTATCACGGGGCGGGAGGCCGTACCCTCGCGAAACTAATTCACCATGATTTATAGAAGATGTACATGTACGAATTACTAGAGCGGACATTGTCGTATTAGAGATAGCGGCCAACCCTAAAATACACCCTCGAGCGTTCACTTGGCATGGGAGCTGGAGCGGCTTTTACAACATCTGCGTGCATGCCGATTTAGGAGTGAAATTCGTTATTCTCAGCAAAGTTATTCCAAGACTATACTTCCCGTGGAACGTGCTACACTATAACTGCCGTATACTAAATATAACTTCTTATATTGAGGGCAGTCTTTAAGGGAAAATATCAGACCGAGGTCTTGACAGTACGTACATACGTACTCCGTCCACCTTCGAGTGGTAAAAAAACCAGATCAGAACAGAATAGAATAGAATCTACGGCCGAATAATGTCTTCGAAGTAATACTGGTGGCTTTGAAAACTAATCCTTAGCATTGCGCGTTCTGGGGCGGACACAGCTGATAAGTGTTAGGGAGAAAATTTCTCTGGTATCATCAAACAACATTGCATGTTTGATAAGCTTTATTCATGATCTGAGATATGATTAAATACACTGAACTATGGCTGACTAATTTCATTGCTTACATCTTGACTCGTGTGCCGAACGTTTAGAAAGGGAAACTGTCAACCGATATGAACCTTGAACTCATGACGAGTCTACGATACGTCAGCGATTTTCCCTGTGAATACATGTATTTTTCACATACCGGAGGCTTTTGACACTGTCAATACTCGTGTTACTTAAAATATTTCAAGCAAAGTTGTAAATATTAAGAACATTTGGAAAAATAGTCATTTTACGCTCCTGAATGAGATGGAAAACCATGCGGTTATTTTGGTTTTCGCGCGAAAATTTTACCTGAAGTGAAATGTTCGCAGGTTTAACTGCTGACTAAATCTACCGTTTTTACAGCTATCCCACAATTAACTACATGTTTGGATAGCTGAGTTTTCGGTGTAAAGTGTGATACCAAATATATGAACCTTCGAGCGATTTTTCTTGGTAAAATCACCCTGAAATTATCATCGATTCACGAACCGGAAACAACTACGACGGATGGAGCATCGTGTTGGATTTTAGTTCGATTTGTAGCGCCTTTATACGGGAGAACGGGGAAAGGAAATCTTAATGGTCTGAGTGCATAACTTTGGATTACGAACGAGAGCCAGGTCTACTATGCGGCGAATGCAAAGTACAGGTCAGGTCACAGGTCAGGTCAGGTCACAGGTCAGGTCACAGGCCAGGTCACAGGTCAGGTCACTTCTTGTTTACCTGGGAATCCTAGCTCTAGGTGAGTGAGAACCCATCGTTTACCTGTGAACTCGTCCAATGGTTAGGGTTAGGTTTGTGGTTAGGGTTAGGATTTATCTTAGAATTAACAACCTGACCTGTGACCTGACCTGTACTTTACACCCACCGTCTACTATGTGTATCCAGTCTGGCAAATTGGTAAGAGATATGAACTTGTCAACGTTTTAGCGTATTTTTGTTAGGATTGAGTGGCGATTTTCTTCGTAGTAGAGCATAGTGGAAAGGAAAAGCATGACACAAGCAACTGATCTAAATTTTTGCAACAATTAGATGATTTTGGCTTGTATACTGGACTGCTGGTCCGGCAAGGTGAGAATATTTATTAGGTTCGCTTGTATTTGCAAAATTGTGAAGTCGTTCCATACATTTGAAATATCTGAGGTAATTTTAGAGTCATTTATGATAGAAACCGCTGACGCACCGCGGGTAACTAGTTCTTATGAAAACTAGTGTTGATCTGCGTCGAAGGAGAAGATAAACAGTGGTATCGGATCAACTGAAAGACGATTAAGGTATGCCAACCGCCGTAGGGAGCGAGTAGCGGCTGACGTTTCGAGCGCTAGCCCTTCGTCAGAGAAAAAGAGAGAATTGTGGGTGGGGAAACGGTTTATATGGTGTTGAGTGCATGATTACCGCTGAGGAAACATGTACTCGGATCAATAAGGATCAAAGGAAATTGCGCCAATGATAGAAATGCTAATATTCGCAATACAATAGAGTGTCAATGACTGAAGTAATGAAAAATGCTGATCTCGCCAAATCAGTAGCTTGCCACTTAAAGTTCTATTAATCACATCACTATATGTGGCATTTCTCTTCATCAAGGTGCTACCGAAACCCGTAAACGCAAAGATTAGGCACTTTGGCACCTATTGGCATTAATGAACGCTTTTTGTTCATTTAATTTCATAATTCGCGTATTTATTCATACTTAGATCAGCATGTTTCATTACTTTATTCAGCGATAATCTTTATTGTATTGCGATATTAGCATTTCTATTGTTGGCGCAATTTCTTTTGATCCAAATTGATACGAGTACATGTTTCCTCAGCGGTAATCACGCACTCAACACTACATAAACCGCTTCCCCACCCAGTGTGAAAAGCCTCCGGTATTTGAAAAATAAGTGTATTCACAGGGGAAACCACTGACGTACTGCAGACTCGTCATGTCGATGTCTCGTCAAGTATGGTCATTTCGGGCTTTGAATTTCGCTAGAGTTCCTGAGGAGAGGAATCGCTCACTCATTCTGATTGGCCGCTAAAAATGCATAGATTAGCAGTGGTTTTAACATTTTTAAATTTGACAGCAATTGAGTGACGATGGTTGTTTAGTGTAGTGGTTGCGACGTTTGCCTCACGACTAGGAGGAGCGGGATTCGAGTTCCAGAAAATCTCGCAAATTTTTTTACCTCACCATTTTCTTGAGAATATTTTCTTGTGAACCCTAGCTCTAGGTGGGTAAGATCTTGTTTACTGACCGGTCAGGTTTTTTTTTATGGTTCAGGGAAGGGTTTTAGTTAGTTTATATTGTCATTTCATGAATTAATTAAGTGAGCAATTCACTCTCCATAGGAGCTTAATTTTTTTCCTTAACCCCGGTCTATTTTGCGATGAGTATTTTTAAACAGAAACCATTTAGGAACATTTAGAGCTGCTCCCGCGATGTCTACCGCTGACTGAACATGCGCAGTATTTGGCAGACCTGTCCTGGCTATTTACAAAAGTGGTCGAACGCACGAGGAAACCGCCATGTTAACCACTAGGACACGCCTCCTTTTCTATGCTTGGTCGGATTCAGAATTTAATAATCGTGGATCTGTTTTTCTTCTTGTTCGCCTTTTGGATCTCGCGGAGCTAGCTTCTCGTTTCCGATCCTCCCTTGTTCTAAAATCAGAAATAATGAATTAGTTAGCATCAAATGTATATCCTACCAATTTATCGAAAAGATCAGGAAAGCTTTTAGGGCTTTCCCCCAGCACATTTGACCGGAGATAAAAGAGGAGGGAGCCTATTTCAAGAAGGAGCTTATTATAAAGTCGGTTCTAGTTTTTCTCAATCTGTTGTCTTTTCATATAGTATACCAATGTTTTAGACCCAAGTAAGGGAGTGTTCATTATTTATGGATTGGTGGGGGGTGGGGGGCATTTCATCTACTTCTCTTGTTAAAACTTTTATGACTCCCCTATGAATGAATGAAAACTTAGATGACCTCGCCACCTTCCCGGATGGGTACTTGAAATTGTACCATCCTGCGTATAAAGGAAACAAAGCAGAATACTCTTTTGAAATGTTGCGAGGGCCGAAGGCCCGAGTCTAAATATTTGAGATTTCATTGGTTTCCTGTGTTCTGGAGACTAAACATTGGTTTAGCATTACAACAGCAATTTCATTTTACATGACAGGTATGTCAAAACTTTGATAACACTCCCTAAGCGCTGAGAAAGAAACCTCCTGCAGGGGCCAGTATGTCGGCTATCGTACAGGAAGGAAAAATTCAGATATTTTAACGAAGCCAGCTTGCGTAGTCACTGCGCGGAGGGGGAGGGAAGGGGAATTGGGAGAGAGTAGGGCGATGAGTAAAATATAGCGGCTGTACGGATACAGATAATCTTTATTTAGCACTATACCGCCACAAGAGCAGAATGGCTTATTAGTTATTACAATAAAGAATTTCAGAATAAAATGCAGACAAGATTTTCTGACTTTAAATTGAGCGCTCTTTAGTAAGAGAGCCCGACTTACGCTCAGTAAAGCCGTCAAAAAGATATTTATTTATCAGATTGACGGTTGAATTTGAAGGATTTATATTAAAGTGCCATGAAGCTGAGAGAGCGGATATGTTTTAACTTCTGTAACAGGGGAGCCTTAAGTTGTTGATAGGATTTACAATTTGTGAGAAAGTGGAATTCATCCTCGACGTTCTCTGGGAAAAAGGGGCAAAATATTTTGTCGGCCTGAATAAATGGTCGTTTATATCGACCTTTTTCACTCTCCAGTTCATGGTCACTTTTCCTTGGTTTTGTTAGGGCTTGCCTATGTTTATTGTTCAATGCATTATACTCCATTTTTCTCCTCACCCTCCCCTCCCCTCCCATTCCCATTCTCCTCATCCCCATCCTTTTGTGCCGCTTTGCAGGCTAGTGTCTACACGTCTTAAGGACGGTGCCTACTATTGTCAGCGCGCACGTCGTTCTGCGCATCTAGCGTCCCGCGGGTCATCCCACGAGACAGGCCATTTGCAGAACTATTTTGAAAAAGCTGTGTTAATTGTGTAATTTGACAGACAGAAAGATGAAGGATTTTAAAATACGGTCGAAAGATATGCTTGAGAAATGAACGATTTGAGAAATCTTTTAATTCCACTACACGGCCACGAAAGACAATTTTCAGCTGAAATGGTATTAAAAGCACTTTTTTCGATTTTCATTCTTAATTATCTCTCTTAAACGTATGGGTACCCCATAATTTTTTTCTGATTTCAAAAGCTCCTTATGGGTTCAAACAATCCTTATAGATTTTTAGAAAACAAATTGGTTTGCAATTAGTAGGCACCATCCTTAAGTGCCTATAACCTTTCTTGCAAGTCTTATAGTTATGAACCTTCGAAATGTTTTGAATACTTCGGTGACGAAAGGTTTGGCTTACAGAAGATACTCAATGTTCCACGCTTGTTTGAAATCGTGTAAATTTGACCTTTCCTGACCATGACCGCGTAAGTAAAAGCCTCGATCGATTTCTGTATAGACGTCATCTCATTAATGCATTATTCTCCATGGCGCCTTTCTATCACAACAACTTCGATTTATAGGGAATACACACAGTTTGCGAGTTGTTAGTAAAGAACTAAACTGCTTGCTGTTCACTTAAACTTCTTCAATAAAAGAAATATCCGTGTTGCACACACCACGGCGTTGTCAAAGCTAGCCAGTCACACCTGCTTTTGCTAACCAGTCTTACCTGTTTCTCTTCGTCGTCAGCGAAACTCAGCTGCTGTTTCGTACGCACTTTATTCGGCTTGTCTTCGGCACACTCATCGTCTTCGGCCTCATTAGCGACAGATGTTGCGCTATCGAGAACGTGAGAGTAGTAATCAATACCTCGTCGGAGCTTTATCTCCTTCTGTCTTAGCAGCTCGTAGTGTTCGTTGGCCTCTAACAGGGGACCAACCATGGCTGGGCCAACTTGGGGAAATAGCTAATAAGGACAACGATAATGAATTACTATACATATATATATATATACCTAATTATATTACAGTCAAATTTAAAACTTTTCTTCATTTTTCGCTACGCGTTTCCTAGACTAATCTTCTTCGCTAAGCGTTTCACCGTTTTGCGTGGTCTTGCTTTTTCTTCGCACGTACAGTCAGGATACATTAGTGGATAAAAAGCAACCAGCTCTTATCTGCTTCGGTGGATTGAGTATGAGTTAATGCCGGACCAATACAATGAGTGCGCGAGAATTACGCGGGGACTAGCGGATCGCAAGCAAGAATTTGTTTTGTCAAAACTGCTACCTGACTAAAAAGCTGGTATATACTTCATGGTAGGGTTTCGTTCCATATAGTCTCCCTGCATAATCATTTTCTCTACTGTTTTACAGTATTATGCGGGGACACTATATGGAACGAAACACTACCATGAAGTATATACCAAAAAGGTGCTACTTGTTTCCCACGGCGGTTAGAGCGGATTTTTCTATTGGCCGAGAAAATGGCATGTTATTAATCGACCAATGAAATTGCAAAGTAAAACCAATCATGTTTTGGTCTTGGTTTTTCTTTGGCTCGTGATTGGTTCAGGCGAAACCCATTCACGAACTTTTCCAGCCTTCAGTTGGCTTTTTTGTATTTACTTGCTCCTGTGATTGGCTGGCTGTGAGTAATTTGCGTTTGGTTTTACGACACTCATGTGAAAACCGCTCTAGCATACCTCAATCGACTTTATTATATTTGATTAGTTGATTATACCAGTGTTTACCTGGCTAAAACGCCTGTTTCGCCACGGCCTCCCCAATACAAACACACGTTCTGTCTTCATTTTAAAATCAATTATTGTCGTGCATAATTTGCGTGTATTTTAGCCAGACCATGCATTAACTTAATTCTCACCTTACTGAGCGACTCAAACATAGGAATGAGGACGAACTTGATGAAGCCAATCTGTGCCGTGGGTTTGGTGACTTTGTCTCGGTCCATGAAAGACGACACAGGAAGACCCTCAGATTTCTCCCGGTCGCTCTACAGGCAGTCCAAAATAAAGAACATATTAAAGGCAAGCAACGAAGCACCACAGGTTAACTGGTGCCTGGTTTACATTGGTTACTTCGAAGCCCCAAGCGTAAGAGTGCAAAGCTATCGAAGACACCGAATTGTTTTGACTAATGGCGCTGTTACTGTGCAATTTTCCTTGTAACTTATCTCTCAACGGTACTAGAGAGACGTTCCAGTTGAATGAAAGGGGATGTTACACTAGGCCTAGGAAATGTTTCATGCACATGCAGCTTGTCTCACGAAGAAGACCGCAAAGGACTGGCATTTTCTATTGGTTGGTCACAGATACGAGGGGTGAACATTACACTGTGCAATACTTAAAACATTGTTGTAGCGTTGCCGCAATCGTTGTAAAAAGTAGAACTTGGTTCTTCTTCGTGCAACGCTTACTGCAACAAACATGACAGACAAGTTAAACGAAACGTTGCCTAGTGTAACAGTGCTAAAGTTATTAGCATATAGGCCATTTTGACGATGTTGCTAGAACAATGGCTATCTGTTTTAAATAACAAAAGGCTGGTGAACCAGAAGAGTCTTAGCAGCTCGCGTCTATTGTTCAGGTGCTGATGCGTGCGCAACATCGTCAAAATGGCCTGGACAAACACTGACAAGAAAATCATACCAATGGCTAAAAGTACTATAATGCAGGGTGCTCCCCATATTGCCTATAACTTGGTACGACATAAAAAAGGACTAAATTATTTCAGGAGCCCATTACCAGGAGCATCCATATATACCCAGTGAGCCAGCGTATGCCACAATTGAGCTATTTTTAGAAATGCATATCCTGGAAACTGCCTTCTGACTCCGCTGCGGTATATACGTACGGTCCGTATACGCTTTTCGCCATTATCGAGATTGAGAATGATTTGTGATTGGCTTCGAGGCTTTGGGCAAGACAGTTATTCACTAACACTACATTTTCCTGACTATAGTTTGATTCGGATTCTCAAAGTGAGGATACGAGAACTCCCGCGAGATCTGTTCTAAATATAGCTCAATCGGTCATACGATGATTCACAGTATGGGAGACGGACGCATCTAGTAATGGCTCCTGACTAGTTTACCTGCATAAAATATTCCTCCAGAAGACGGTCTGCCCATGGATCCGACACCTCCATAGGACGCACTTCATTAGACATGTCACAACACTTGATGAGAATCATCATCAACTGTGAAGTAATTGAACGCCTGCATATAAATAACTATGTGAGTCCAAAGGGGACTAATACATATACACACCCTACCCCTCTCAGTGATAGGATTAGTTCATGCACGAGGGATATTATTGACAAATTAATAATAAAATATTGATTGATTGATTGAATGAATGTTCATTGATTGATTGATGCATCGATCACAATAGTTTAGTTTCGTATTCGCAATTTTCCGCTGATTGCGATGACCGAAGACTCATATGCATGTGCGGAGTGTTAGCCTCGTCTTGGTGTTAAACATAAATACCAGCGGACAGATCTCGAGCATGTTAAGGCTTCACTAGTACATGCTAGACCTCCCTCGAAAAATACGGTTTTTATATTTAAACTCTTGAATCATATTGCAGTTGATACTAGAAACTCATCGGAACACAAGTTTTAGTGTCCTTAGAAAATTTAAGATTTATAAACGGCAGTCACGTGCTTGATAACGTCACGATTTTGCGAATAATACCCGTTAGGGAAGAGGTCAAAATAATGGATTTCAAATATTACGCAATTTTGCCAGGAGAGGTGGCGGGTGGCGGGTACTAATACCCCCTACCCCTTGTGTTTCTAGCATGAACCGGTACACGGTTCAAGAATTTTACGAGAAAAGGTTATTCTTCGAGGGGGGTCTAACAAAACATGCCTTAATATGCTTGAGACGAGCTATTCACCGTTTTGTGTGTTGTTGTAGTTGCGACTTCTACGCCTTCTCTCTGGCATTTTGGAATATTTAACTTCAGAGTGAGACTAACACTGCGCAGATGAGTCTGCAGTCATCGCAATCGGAGGCAAATTGTGAAAATGAAACTGGAATTGTGAATCCAAATGAGGTAAAGAGGTCCAAAACACTTACCTACACTATCCCAGCGAGTGATAATTAGAGTACAACTAGTATCACATGTAGATCCCAATAGGTTTAAAAGAGTCTAACACGAGTACATACCGATTTCAAGCACTCGTCGTTTTTGAAGTTAAAGGTATCCAGTTCATTCTTAAATTTCTCCACGATTTCGCTGTGGCGAGCCATGTCTGTGGCGAGGATCAACATGACAATATCCTAAAAAGAAAAAGAAACAGACAATTTGAAAAGGAAATAAAAGGACTGGGTCTCTGTTATTGAGCCCGCGAATGTCCAGCTGGTGTGTTCAGATCCAAGATGGCGGCTTACAATGAAAGGTTTGCGTCTCTCGATGGCTTCTGTGCTAAAGTTCAAAGTAATCTTGACTCATCGTTGAAAACACCGAGGGTTAGAGGGAAATCACAAGAGTTAAAGAGTGTTAATTGGTTGAGTTATAAACTAAGAAGTTATTACATGAAAAGTTGCGCAACATGGCTGGATATTTTTACAAGTCCGTTTTATTTTTACGGGCCTGAAAGAGAAAAAATTAATTGACGAGTAAAAACTACCAGCCGTATTGCACTGAATTTTAAAGGACCTGAAAAAAACACCAGATCGAATTCTAATTTAGCGTCGGTTTTTGTAGAGGGAGGAAACCGGAGAACCCGCAGAAAAACCAGGAGTGCAAGGGTGATACCAACAAACTCAATCACATGTTACTGCGGCTCGAGCCCAGGCCACAGCGGTGAGAGGTAAACTACTCGGTCCCGCTCCGGCTCCCCATTACACAAACGTTTTATAAGTAATAGCATGACATGAGGGAAATTAGTGATTAAATTTCCCGAGAGCCGAGGGAGGATTTGATTTCCCGAAATGTTATGCTATCACTTTGTAATACAGTAACTATTATCATCGAGGAACGGAACAACTCTCTGAGAAGTTTAGTTTTCTCGGCCTAAACTATAAACGACGTCGCAGTTGAGTTGCTTTCGTTGTGCCCGGTGTGCCAAGGGACAGTCCAATGTTCTCTAATCAGCATGCATGCATGCCCTTCTAATTTTATCTCTTGCATGTCAATGAGAGAAAATTAGAACAAGTATGCATGCTGATGAGGGAATTTAGAGATTAAATGTCCAATCATGAACAAACAAGGAAAAACGAGGGGATCGTGGTATTACTGTGACATAAATAGCATAAGACGTTCGTCAAATAAAGAAAACAAACTTCATCTATGTCGCTTAACTGCTTCGATCTGAAATATTGCAAGAAACTAGTTTCGAGTTTTCAGTTCAAGAAACCGTCGGGTGCGCGGGATAAAAGCTGAGTTGGCTATTACTCCAGCAGCCGCATTTCAATTGGCTCGCGCTCTTCCAAAACCTTTCAAGTGTTTTGAAAATAAACCGGTAAAAACCGGTTCGTGACCCGTACGACCACCTGCGGGCTTTCCTTTCAAAACTATTTACAAACGTCACGTGATGTGGGCCGTACGTGTTTGACGTGGAGGGCCGGATAAAAACCGTCCGACCCTGCTCGAAATTTTGCTTGCTGTTTTGCCATTTGGTCACATGATAAAAAACGTATTGACTGACAAATGTCGGCCCAAACGGTAAAATATTTGACTCGGTTAATTTGTACTGTGCTCAGTCCGTACGTCACGTGACCTCGAGCTAAATATTTCCCGTTAGACCCTCCCACTCAGTCAATAACTACCTGTTATTTGCACTCGTTTTGGTCCGTGTTAGTATTCAAAAACACAAGACAAGTCGTATAATAGCATGGCATATATAATTTAAGATGTCGTTGTTTCTGTTATCAAGAATGCTTACCTGGCGGAATGTCTGAAACTCTTTACGACTCACATTTGCGAAGATGTTGCATTCCGGCTGATAGCAAAGAGAGAAACATCAACGGTAATCAAACATTAGGATTGTAACGTTGTAGAAGGACAAAAGCTGTACAACAATAGGTTTGGAGTACAATAATTATGTTTTTAGGGCGCGTTCTTTTGGGTCTATTCCGGACCGGGTCTATTTTGGGTCTATTCCGGACTGGGTCTATTTTGAGTCTATTTCGGACTGGGTATATTCCGGACTGGGTCTATTTTGGGTCTATTATGGGTCTATTATGGGTATATTCCAGACTGGGTATATTTTGGATCTAATCGATCCGGACTGGGTCTATTTTGAGTCTATTCCGGACTGGATCTATTTCGGGTCTATTCCGGACTGGGTCTATTTTGAGTCTATTTCGGACTGGGTCTATTCCGGACTGGGTCTATTTTGGGTCTATTTTGGACTGGGTCTATTTTGGATATATTCCAGACTGGGTCTATTTTGGGTCTAGTCGATCCGGACTGGGTCTATTTTGAGTCTATTCCGGACTGGGTCTATTTCGGGTCTATTCCGGACTGGGTCTATTTTGGGTCTATTCCGTACGTAGCTATTAGTCCCTATTGTTATAACAGAAACCTACTAGGCCTTATGGGTGATGACGTCACGCTTTTGTCATCACCACCAAGCCTCGCTTTTGTGTTGAGGAAATGTTGTGCCAAAGTGAGGCTTGGTGGTGATGACAAAAGCGTGACATCAGATGTCATGTCATGCATAAGGCCAATTGTGAATTGATCGGTCACCTGAGAAAGGATATCAAAAGCAACGGAGGCGTGGTGATTCTCTAATGGTGAGATATCGTTATAGCGGATGGACAGTTCTGTTCTAGCGTTGACCTGATATCTGTGAAGGATGAAACACGCACGTTAGAAAATTTGCCACACCTTAAATAATCCAATTCGTCAATTCTTGAAAGGTAACCAAACTTCAGCTCGCATGGAGGAGTTAACCCTGCACTGATACAAACCCTCTTTCTACGAATATGGATAGATTTTGATTATCATGCTAACTAGATACAAGCCATGGAGGCTGGAGTTAATCCTGAACTGATACAAACCCTCTTTCTATGAATATGGATAGATTTTTTGATTATCATCCTAACTAGATACAAGCCTCTAACTAAGCTGTCTCATCTCCAGCCTGGATTCACCAAAGCCTTGGTTACCTTTCAAGATGGCGGTCAAGAACTACGCATTGGACTATTTACTAGAGAAACCCTGTCACTGCATGACTAGAACTTTTCCTCTTTTGTTAAAACTGCAATAAATACATGACGCTCATGATTAAATACTTTCAGATACGCGACAGCTAGCTCAGCTTTATAGGAAGAGAGTAAAAATTCGCTGATTCATGTTTTCCCTCCAGTTAGACTTCACTGTTCTGTAGGTCGTATCCTATTGGACTTCACTGATAAAGAATCCCATTGTTTTAGGGTTAGGGTTTGTATTGTTTTAGGGGTAGGCTATTGTTTGGGTAGCCAATAACATTTCAGGTTGCAAACGGTGAAGTCTGCCCCTTTCCCTCGAGCACATCACTAATGATCGGCTTCGGTCTGAGGTGTCAACTAAAGCCCTGGGTTCGATCTTTTGCGATGTTTTCTGCGTTCTCGGGCTTATATATATTTGTTTTAAGAACGTCAAATTTCCGCGGGCAACTATTGGCCGATAGTTCCTCGACGGACACATTCTATTTGTATAATAGTTCTCGACGGACACATTCGATTTGTATAATAGTGCACAGTGGCATATAAATACTATCACGTCACGTGATCGCTTTTGGCCAATTAGAGCGCGCCAAAATTTTGTGTTATACTATATAGTTGACGAGGAGCGTAACTAGTAGTTCAATCTTAAACTGAAACAAGAAAACGTTTTTGTAATTTGATGACTTGGTGGCGATTGTTTTGCTTTTGAAAACCGGCCTTTTCGCTACTCGCTATCTATCACAGATTAGTATAAACCAACTAGTGGACTATTACAAATCCTGCATTCTGATTGGCTACCCTACTATTGGTCTATTTGTGATAGCCCATGGTTGAGAAAAACCACAAGTATTTTCACGAAATAATAACATTTTTCAACTTCAATTTGTTTCTTTCTATTATTTTCTATTGTCCGACTAGTTAGTTTATACTAAAACAATTAGACCTCTCGCCCTCATGGGCTACGAGGTAAATAGCCTGAAATAGGGTCTGAATGGGGGGGGGGTCTACATGTCAGTTGTCAGTAAAAAATTTGGCCATTTGTCAGTTGTCAGTTAGCCCTAGTTAATCATTGCTAGAGAACATTTACAATGTTTGACCCACAAACACCAAATGTGTCAGTTGTCAGTTATTTTTTGGTTGTCAGTTGTCAGTAAAAAAATCGTCATTTCTCAGTTGTCAGTTATTTTTAAGGCCGTTTGTCAGTAGTCAGTTAACCCCATTCAGACCCTCTCATGGGCTATTGACTCGTAGCCCATTCGGGCTGCGGGTATAATTGTTAAATAGATAGTGGTAGCTTAGCCAATCAGATTGCAGGATTCATTATAGAACAATAGTTGCATGGATTCTACTAAAATGCGTGATATTTAATTTTAGAAGCTTGCTGTGCTGCTTACAACAACCATAATTTTCATGGGCGTAGATCAATGTACGTACGTATAAAATTATTTAAAATATGACCAAACATTAAATCATTAAATATTGACTACTTTGTTACGCTTTGCCCCTCTTTGATCATGCATTTGTGTGAGTGTCGGCGAACAGTATACATGCATCAGGAGTTCCGGACTTCCGGTTGGATCACACTGCATTCTGGGTAGGTGGGCTCAGAAAAGCGGGCACAACTTCCAGAGCGGCCAAATTGGATTTGAGCGCAGTCAACTTGGAAACTTTATTAATCCCGTTCTAAAGCTTAAACATCGACTTAGAACTCCCAACTGAAGAATCTGTAAAGGTAAGATATTCCGTGTACTAGGTAGTAAGTTTTTGAACTTGCAAAGGAGCAAAAATTGACTGCACTCAAATCCAATATGGCCGATCTAGAAGTTGATGTCCACTTTTCTGAGCCCACCTACCCAGAATGCAGTGTGATCCAACCGGAAGTCCGGAACTCCTGATGCATGTATACTGACACATTAAGCAGATGATACACGGTTCAACATTTGTTGCCAATAAATGTTTCACATGCATGTTGGCAACAAATGTTGTTTTATGAACTGATATTCATTTGTTACGGAAAGACTGATTCATGAATAACTGAAGAAAATTTTACAGACGAATAAAATTATTCCTCTAACAGGGTTCTGATAAATATTGCTCTCTCCGTAAAGTACATTCAGATATTGTAAATGTAACCTTGTTTTGCTATTAATTAATCAAAATACAAAATGTTCCGTGAGTACACATTCTAAATGTTTAGCTACGCCCCTCAATTTAACTGAAGAAGAAAAAAATTAGTGTCAGCGGTCTCTTTACGTGTTGTTGTATCCCGGATGTTCCAAGTCAAGGCAGACACAAGCAGTCAGTAGAACCAATATGTCCTTCTTAGCGAGCTTTTCAGTCAGTTTGCAAAAGTGAATAGTGCAGTACATCTGAAAGGAAAAGAGCCGGATACAGTACGAGAAAAATTGCAGTCATGATAGTCCACTTTCATAAATGCGTATTCCAGTTTCAAAAGTTAATCCACATATCCAGAAAACATGATCATTACCACGTCATCTTGAGACGGAAATTCGAGTTACAAATTAGAGATTTTTAAGATTTTTTATCATGTTTTCCCATCATAACATGCCTGTAACTCCACAGCAATTCTCTACATTGCTCTTAAACTGAACACAATTACTAGTTTTAATGTGATCTTTGAATATGGTAGAATTAGTTTCCCTCAACGTACCGATCATTAAAATGATCTTCCAAATTATGCAAATTAGGAGGCGGCCATTATGAAAGTGGTCAATATATACAGCGGATTTCGCGCGTATGAGTGGGCAAGTTATAGGTAGTTACGCACGGTTACTATACGACATCCGTGACATTGAAATGGTTTCCCATTGCTTTGTCCTTGTGATCCAATCAAATTACAGAGTTACGGTACAGTAAGTTATAGTACGGTTACGGTAAATCTATGGACATGCCGTATTTTTGCCCCACGCATGCACACGAAATACGCTCTATCAAGCCTAATGTAGCTATTAAGGAATGTTTAAAACTACGACAGGAAAGAGAAAAACAGCCGTGTTGGGGGGAGGGGGGACTCCCTATCCTGAACTCACAGGGGTGCTCGGCGTAAAAAATATCGCCTATGTACCTTTTAGGGGGTCCTGTTCATACCGCAACCCGAGTCGGCGCCGAGTCCGACCGCAACCGAGTCGGCGCCGTTTAGGGTAAAAACAAAGAAAAGTAAAGAAGACAGTTTGTATAGTATTGCTTTGAAATTTTTCGCGGAAAAGGTACCTGTTTGATGTTGTTAGATGTCAGTTTTGCCACGTTTGTAAATAAAAACAATCATTTCGTATATTATTTTTCGTACCTTTTAGGGCCAAGTCAAAATCATAATAGCTTTTTAAACTTGGCTAATTTATGCGTGCCTATAAGGAAAAAACAATTCAAATTTAGTCAATTCAAACATTTGCTCACCATCTGAGTTACACAGAAGCATCGACGGAAATTGTGGAATGGATTGTCCTTGTAGTTATCCTGAATGCACAGCTAAATGAAACGAAAACAATAAAATAAAGTTACAAAGTGTCCCTCGAACTGATATGACAATCCTGGTTTGCGCCACTGAGGGGAACTGAATCTTGTAGCAAATTTGTCCCGCGAGTTCGATTCCTGCCGCGGACCGGCACATCTGTACCGACTCCGGGGGGGGGTTCTTCGGCTGGTAGGGGTGATCGTCGTATTTTTTAGGGTTTGAAATCGGCGATATAGTATTTTTAGGGGTTGTCCAAGCGAAATCCATTTCTCGGGGTTATTTTTTAGACCATGAGGTACATTTTAGTGTGGGAATTTTTTCACAGTTTGGTATTCTTTAGGGTATTTTTCGAGGTTTTCCGACGGTCACCCCTACCCTTTTTACCTTGAAGAACCCCTCCCCCCCCCCCCCCCAGGGTACCGACTCTTCTTCAGTAATCTGAGTAGCTTGCATAGCTTTGAATTCCCTTAATCAGGAGCTCTGACGTGAAGGGGGTAAAGTTGAGTACAACGTCGGCCTCCTGGGATAACAGTCTGCTAGACTGATGGGGTTACCGACGTTAAATAAAGAGACTATACTTTTTTTTTACAAATTCGAGAAAGACGAACGGTACTACTCTTCAGTTAATCTTTGTCGTACATTTTGTACGTTTGCGATTGAAGAGGTTTATTCCTACGAAAGCGGGATATGCTATACAAAAAGCAAATTAAACATTTCTTCACCACCATAAGTCTGTAGCTGCTTGATCAACTCGGAATGAGTTTAAGTACTGCGCGCTTTCTTTAGCATTGACTGCTCCAGTTACCCGGTGATTAATTTAACAAATTAAAGGTTCTCCATGTTAATTCCATTTAACAAATATATTCCATTCTGCCGTGCGTCTGTCCTCTTATAGATGCACAGAGGACGTCGCAACGTGAAGAGAACAAAGAAGTGCGCCACGAGACGCAGTCGAGATTTTTCGTGTTTGTACAGGCTCATGAAAACCGAGGTAAGTTTGGGAAACTTACCGAGGTTTGCATGATCCTGTGCAAACACGAAAAATCTGTTAAAATATGCCACACAATTCAATGTGCTTACTGGCAAAATAAAGCACTTGGGTTGTTGGGAGAACACTTGAAATGCTTGAAAATCACGCGACTTCGGCTTGTGATTTTCAAGCATTTCTTGCGGTGTTCTCCCAACATGGGTTGTGTTATGTAAAGGAATTAGAAACAGTGAGGATCAGATGCAAGCAAAAAGCCTTTATTACAACCAAAAAGTGTTTTATTAAGCGCTCAGTTTTTGTTCATAAATCATTGGTACTCAGTGCAACAGATAAATAGCCCACTTGGGATAAATAGCCCACACGGTCTTACTAGAGTGCGGGAGGTCGGGGGTTCGAACCCGGCCGCGTCCCTTGGGCAGGGACGTTTATAAGCCGTTGGCCTTGTCTCCTTCTACTTCTAATCAGTATTTGAAGGGGACGTGAAAGAACCTGTTGTACTACTCGGAAAAGAGAAGGGGATTGTCACCCGGTACAGCAGCCTGGCCATTGTACTAACCACACACTCAACATTGTAAACTGCGTGGCAGCCATTGGCGCCGTGATTAGCAGCCCGAAAAAAATAACTGACGGGATATGTCAGTAAAATGTAAAACGCCATGAGACTGTGGTATATGGCGCTATATAAATATGGCCTGTTATTATTTATTATTATGCTTCACGGTCTTGTCACGCACGAAGTCCGCGTGACTGAATCAATTTAATGTCTGCTGGCCCCTTCCTTTAAAATGTTCATTATAAGAAAAACTATTGTCAGGGCTAGCTCCGTTTGCTGACGTTACTGAGTCATTACAGTAATACAAAGTGGTGGATACATGTTGGCTATGTGCCTGAACACATAGCCGCTTTAATTATCATTTAAATTCATGATTTAATTACAAAATGTATAGACCTCATTCATAATGGCCGCCACCTAATTTGCATAAATTGGAAGATTAATGTGTACGGAGAAACTATTGGTACCACATGAAAGATGGTACCTAAATTAGTAATTGACCACAGTTTGAAAGCAGTGTTTCAAATTGCTGTCGAGTGATTGGCATTTTAAATGTAGAAAATACATGAAAGCGAGGCTGAAAGGCCTACATGGTTTTTCTCATACAAATCTCTCTAATTTCAAATCGCTGTAACTTTACAGCCTTTCAGTGCTACAACACTCAAATTCTACAAAATCACCAATGTTGGTATGCTCGTTTCGCATTTCGCATGGCAAGGATGTTGTTTTTCATACATTGAACATGTGGCTAAACTGTTAAAATACAGAGACCACGCCCTTATGAATGAGGTCTATAGCAAACAAATTAAAGGTCTTGTCCAGAAAAGGTGAACTAAAGCCATTTGGGTAAAGTAAGGCAGGCCAATTTAATTTGCCTCTGTCATATTGAAACCTTTGTGCGTGACAAATGAAGCATATAAATATCTAAAGTGTGTTATTGAATTAGCAAAAATTCTCACCAGAAATCTTCTGAGAACGTTAGGGTTGATCTTAAACTCGTCTACAATACCCAGTTCATGGTACATGTTTTCAAAGAGGCAAATCATCTACAAGAGATCATGTAAATATGTCAGGAAATAAATTTTCAAGCTTTCTAGGTTTTTTATTTGCCCACTGTTTTTAATAAAATATATTAGCCTGTTCACATTGCTCTAGACGAAAACAAAATGGCGGACGGAAAGAAGAGGGGGACTGGGGGAAAGGGGGAGGGAAAGAGAGCCTGTGGACATTCTATTCCGAATACTCTTCCGCCCACTTGTCAAGCTGTCACTGAATTGCGGTTTCAAGCTGTCTATCAAATAGGCCCTTTGCAGCTAACAGTCATGTGCTGATATATTTTATATAATGCTTCGTTAACGAATGAATTGGGCTCGTCAAGAAGCTTCAGTCACTCTCGGCTTTGGCTCGAGCGACTCTTCAATTTCTTTCGTGCTCAAGACTAACCTCCCACTCCATGTTTAACATTTCTTCAATGTCGATGCAAAAAGAAGCTCAGTATTTCAGCTTGCCACAATAAAGAAATCCAAATCAGGATAAAGGTAATAAGTCTTACCTCGTTGGGTTCCCAGTACCAAATGTTGAAGCTCGGCTCACGCAAGAATTGAATCGTCTCTGGGCTTAGAGTGTACTAACACATCAATGACACATCACAAATGACAAAGTGAAATGGAAACAAATAGCTAGACAATTGTTGTATTACTCATTAGTTCATAAGCCTGCATGTATACTAAGTATTGTTCTTAATTCAATGTGGTATTACACGTGTCAGAAGTTCCAGTCAGTAGCCAAGGACTCGTCGGAGATTTACAAAAATGAAAACGTATTTAGAAGTGAAACCAAGAGGCCCCATCGCCAACCGCACGAGTTTAACGTTAACTACGTTATTTCTTAAAATAATTCATGTCATTCATATCTCATGCCTGCAGCTTACCATATCTACCAAAATGATGATATGATTTTTCACGGAATTGATGAGATTGGTTGCTATGGCAACACATCGGCCACCAGACCCACTAATCGTATTTTAAAAATTATTTATCAAAATCCGCGCGGTGAAATTCTTCTAAAAAGTGGTATACATTACACTAATCCGAGAAGAAAAATAAAATCTGTAATACAGAACCATTTAAAAAATCGTTTTTGCGCTTGGAAAAGGAATTTTCTGATAGAATATTTTAAGAATCCGTCTAGATATTTGGAGGTGTATGGTTTAGTCTACCAAAAATGAAGAAATTTTACAGCACGCTTTTGAAATTTCGCGCCACAAAATATATTTCGCGTTTGCAGATTTCGTTACCATTCCCGAACTTTCGAGCTTCCTTGCATCTCTTAAAATTACTTTTCTCTTTCCCGGACTAAAGTGTACGTAGACATATTGTTTTTTTATGTCCTACTCAGATGAGGATGGAAGTCGAGTACGTTGAGCTCGTGTAAACATTTTACTCACTTTAGAGAAGCACGGAACAGGACGCAAGAGATTAACCTTCATTTTGCTTGTGTTTTGATCGTCCCGAGAGGCCAGCCAAGCGATCCTGAGGATAAATAAGCGTGAATATAGCAAGAACGCACTGTTCATAAACATTCGGCTTTACCATGCAAATTCGCCGATCAGAGTCAAGCTCTTTGTTACAGCTAGCACTAGACTAATGAGTGAATATTAGTATGTAGAAACCAGCAAGCTGATTGGCTAAGCTACAACCCTGCTAGCAGAGGTTCTTTTCTCTTACCCTCTCTCCAGCTCCACCAACGAGGGAGAAAGGAACTTTCTCGTTAGTGGAGCTGGAGAGAGGGTAAGAGAAAAGAACCTCTGCTGCAGGGTTCTAAGCTACTCACTATATGTATTCTGTGATAGATAGTGAGTAGCGAAAAAGCCGGTTTTCAAAAGCAAACCAATGGCTGCCAAGTCGTCAAAATGTCAAAAAAATATTCTTGCTTCAGTTTATGATTGAAATACTGGTTGGTTTCTACTAAAAGAACAATTAGACTCTAGTACTCGCTCTCAGTTTTTATGGCTGATCTCGAAGCTACGCTCCTCGTCAACTATATCGGTTCAACACAAAATTTTGGCGCGCTCTCATTGGCCAAAAGCGATCACGTGACGTGATAGTATTCATCTGCCACTGTGCACTATTATACAATTAGAGTGTGTCCGTCGAGAACTATTATACAAATAGAATGTGTCCGTCGAGGAACTATCGGCTAATAGTTGCCCGCGGAAATTTGACGTTCTTAAAACAAATATATATAAGCCCGAGAACGCAGAAAACATCGCAAAGGATCGAACCCAGAGCTTTAGTTGACACCTCGACTGGAGGTAAACGACTGGAGGTCTCACCCACCTAGAGCTAGGGTTCACAGGTAAACAACGAGTTCTCGCGCGATATAGTACGCGATATGCCACCAATAAAAATTTATATAAATCACGCACAAGAACCAACATTGGGAAACAGTCTGTATCATCAACAACAGTTGATCTCTGGCAAGAACTTCCCTGTCATTTAAAATATCTCACCAACTTCACATTTCCTAAAAAAGTAATACAATTTCTACTTCAAAAGCAATTTAAATCAAACCTTTAACTGCCAATGTTTGTTATTGTATGTGTTTGTATTTTCTTGTTCGTATGTTGTTTTATTAATGATGTATCTTTACATGGCTAGGGGCTAACTAGAAAACCTTTGTTTATTTAACCCCTAGACACCTTTAATATGTATATTGTACAAGTTTATCATTGACATAGGAGGGTAGCTTTCCTATGCAGCCGTTCTTAGTGTCGGAAATTATGGAAATTATGTTAAGACACGAAGGTATCAAAACGAATAATAGATCGAACGATAAAATGCTTTAGGGATTGTTTTATACATCACATGTATCACATGTATCTGTGATAAAAAAAATGAACATCAAATTTGAGCTGATAAACGAACAGCGAGTTACGACGTCAGCGCACTGATGAGGCAAAATGAACCGAAGACTTGGAGCGATGGAAGCGATAAGATATGAAACACAGAACTAGTTACAAAGAACATTACATTTTCACTTTTTTTCCTGAGGAACTAAATCCCTAGGAATACTGTTCAGGGCGGAACCAAAACCCTGAAATATTACCCAGGAACCAAAAACCCTGTGTTTTTGATAAACCCGGAACCATTTCCCTAGAGGGGAACCAAAACCCTAGAGATATGGTTCCGGCAAGAACCATATCCCCACACAGCGGTCAAACGTCTGCGCATGCGTCAAAAGTCTTGCAACAACAACCTATTCCAAAACAAATTCAAAGCGAGCCGGCGGCCGTCACTGTTCACAAACCCGCTTTCAAACCTTGAGAACTTCTTTGGTAAATTACGAAACAATTTGGTAAACTCACAGTTTGAAGTTTGTTCAATTTCCCGTCGACTGTGAAAATAAATAGCTTAACTTTCACGTATTTTTCTTAACTTTTGGGGGTAGAAGTTCACTGTAATATGTTTTAAGGTAAATTTTGCGCGGGAAATTCGCGCGGCCGCCCACGCGCAGACGTTTGACCGCTGTGTGCCATATCCCTGGGAGGAACCAATCCGCTGCTAGTTGAGAACGCTGGCGCACTTCTCAGCTGCTTCCGGTTACTAAAACTAGATTTTATTAAATATTATCATCGCACAAGCGCGCGTATTGGAGATTTCCTCTCTTATTTATGCTCTCTTGCTGTAACTCAACAGCAATTTTCCATTGCTCTATAACCTAATACAATGGGCTCTTTGCAGCTAACAGTCACGTGCTGATATAATACGTCATTAACGAATGAATTGAGCTCGTGATCCTCATGGGAAATGCGTTGCCATGGATGCTGGAGAGCAAGCTATCTTTAACATCGCTGTTTTAGAAAGGTCGACAATCGATTGGAGGTCGAAAATAGCATTTACAAACAGGTTTTGCTTATAACACTACCGATCTCGTACAAGTGCTTTTAAATAAATTAAGTCAGATAGATTTTTAGACCATGAGGCATATTTTAAGGTGGAACGTTTTTCACGGTTTGGTATTTTTTAGGGTATTTAATTTTTCGAGGTTTTCCGACGGTCACCCCAACCATTTTTACCTTGAACCCCCCCCCCCGAGACTAGTCCGCTTAATGTAATCTTTCATTATGGTAGCATTAGTTTCTCTCAACAGATTAATCTCCCAAATTGTGCAAATTAGGAGGCGAGTAGAGCCATTTGGAGTAGCCGGTCATAATCACTGACATTGACTGTCCCAGGGAGGGAGGGTGAATCTCTAACCTTTCTTGTCTGATCTGCTCCCATATCTCCGACATATCCTGGTGACGATGTTGCAGTCCAACTAACTTCAGTGACTCAGCTGTGATGTTCAAATTACAATATAGTCAATATAATAGTATCACGATTTGTCTCCTTCTCTCAGTACGTGTTCCTTTTAGGACATATATCTTACGCCAACATAAATGAATTCCTTAAAGTCGAGGACTTCCTTTGAAATGCGGCTTTCATTATCGGTAACACATGCAATTCCTGTCCTTAGAACTCCCAACATTCAAGCTTTATTTTGACTAAAAGAAATGAAACGGTGATGCTGACGTGAAAAATGAAGAATCTTGCCGTAAACGAAAACATCAATTATTATCAAAATACGCAGCCAAATATAAAACCACCCATTGCATACGAAAACGCGCGTGTACCTGTTTAATTTTTTTTGTCCCTGATAAGTAGCAAACGACAAGCGACGAGAGACAAACCCAGACCGAAATGGATTATGGTTATTGCTAAACGTCTGGTGAATTCGTTTGTTTTTGGAGTCAAAGGCTTTAAAGTGCAACTAACCCCTTTTGCAATTTTTATATATATGAATCTTTGAAAGGTGTTGAGTACTTCTGCGAAGAAATATTTGGCTTACAGAGAATACTCTATGTTCTAGGCTTGTTTGAAATGGTGAAAATTTGACCTTTCCTGACTCATGACCGCGTAAGAATAAGCCTGGGTCGATTCTTGATCTTACGTCATCCAACTCATTCGACTTTGCAATAATTTGAATAAATATTTTATTAGCATTTTGTCTAAAATAACTGTTTTCTTTACTAACAACTCACAGACTGCGTATATTCTCTATATATCGATGTTGTTGTGATGGAAAGGCGCCATGGAGAATAATGCATTAATGAGGTGACGTAAGATCAAGAATCGACCCAGGCTTTTTCTTGCGCGGTCATGGGTCAGGAAAGGTCAAATTTTCACCATTTCAAACAAGCCTAGAACATAGAGTATTCTCTGTAAGCCAATGTATAAAAATTGCAAAAGGGGTTAGTTGCACTTTAAGAAGAATTTTAATTAATGGTTTCCGGCTTCGAATGGATTTTCGAATTACACCATATTCCATTCCACATGCTGCCGCCAGTTATTATGGCAATCCTTTGTCGCTTGTCCGCGTGGCAACCTTTTTTGAAATAGGTGTGGCGAGCATTTGCAGCGCTGTATCTCATTGGCTATTGCTTCATCATCCTATACATTTAGACCAATCAGATTTTGGCGCTGATGCGGGAAGCCATTCAGGTGCAAAGATTTGCAACACTCACGCAACCTCACCCAAAGCAACTGACGCAAAAAAAGACAATATATCGGTGAAAATGGCAAACTTTGAAGATGAAAAAATATATATAATCCATTTCGCCTCGTATTTTGATACTACTACTATTATAACTACTTTTGTGGTGTCATATTGTTTATTTTAGCCCTTGTAATACCCAAATGGTACTATACGCGGGCTGAGAAAACAATATGCCTGATAAAAGTCATTTTACTTCCTTGATAATGCCTTGGGCGATATCGGTTTTCTTGTGTATTTTGTACTGCTGGCAGCGAGAGCAACTAGACAGTCACTAACCTACTTTCCCTTCCATTTTCTGCAAGTGGGTGTCGGTTTTGGTTTTTAGCTGAATAGCAGTCGACGTGCTTTGTGGGTGTGGGATAAAATGGGTAGAACAAGTTAGTAAGTGAAAGTAATACGGGGCAGAAATTACCCCGAAATCGCCAGGGTTGAACGTGACCAAAATTAGATTAAATGGCACAATTTCCTAAATTCTGTCTGAAATGGAATGAAATTTTCTCAGTTTACTATGCAAGTAAACTTTAACGTTTTGGTTAAATTAGTTTTAGATAATGACATTATTGTGACGTCATAAAACTTGAAACTTGAAATCATAAGAGTTAGCTCAAATTTGGCACAATTTTCAAGTCGTTATGATAAACATTCCCGAAGTTATTAAGGGGTTAATATTTTCATGACGTCATATTTTCATGACGTAATGTGTTTACATAAATGGGGCTTTCTACTGTAAAAGAAAAAGAAAAACTCAATATTGCAACTAGAAGGGCATTCTTCAAAAAAATTGTAGATATAATGCTCACTCATGCATCTATATATTTAGGTTTTTTTCAATGCAAGCTTGAAATATTTAAGTTGAAGAAATATGTTTCATAAATGGTTTTATGCCGTTTATTTCCCGCCAAAATTTGGCATGCTTGAGCTTGCTAACATTTTCAAATTAAAAATAGCTACTTTTGCATATAAAATTATAAATGAAAAGAGTAAATTAAAGTCCCGATAATATTTTCTGAAACTATTAAGATTGCATCATATCGACACTATAATACTAGACCATACTAGATTTGCCGCCAGACAGAACTTTAGCAGACCTAAAGCACGAACAACTGATTATGGAATACGAACATTTAAATTTATTTCATCACAATTCCGTCCTTTTTTTCTAGCTATGTTAGACGTAGGCAGTGATCAACACGAAAGCTTCTTGCTACTTTGATCACTGCACACGAACAATTGATTATAGTTTCTTTTTTAAGTAAATGTATACTATTGTTGTGTCTTTTATTTATCCTGTAATTATCTATCTACTATCCTGTTAATTAGAAAGTGTGCGAATAAACTGAAAGTCTAAAAAAGTCTAAAAAAGTCTAAGAAGTCTAAACCCACCGTGTAACCAGGATAGTCTTATCAGCGATAATTCCCGGTAAACATTTCTCCATCCAACAGTGCTCGTTCGTTCGTCATCATCCCATGGTGGATCGTGTTTGTCTACTGAACAGTTTTGCTTGATCAAATGTTGAATGAAGTTTGCTTTTAGTCAAACATTTCATCCAACAATTCTGTTCAACCAACAAATATAATGCTGTAGTGTTTGGTCAGTCTTGATCATGATATCGAGAAGCTAGACACGCCTACAATGTTAGCCAATCAGAAATCGCTATTTGATGTTCGTACTTAGGCTCTTTCACTTTCTGTTAGCGCTATAAGATTATTTTGCTGGTTTGCAATCAATCCTCATTTTAATGGTTATCCAGCCCGAAAGGGGTTCCATTTTCCGCTTGATGATATCTGTTTTGAGTCAAGCATTAAGGTATATGAAAGGGTAAGGGTTTGCAAGTGTGGCTGAAACATCCCCGTACAAACTTCCCGTAAGTTAGAGTAAGAACTTTTACCACCCGCGGGAGGTAGAGCGGCCATTGGTCAGAGCGGCCATTGACTGAAAGCTGTAAGATACCTTGTGAATGTTTCAGCCACTTGGCCGAGTATGCCTTGCAAGGTCTCTTCTTCCCCTGTGTAGAGTTCAACACAAACTGATCAGAATGAGAAGGTTAGTGGACATACCAACTACTATGATCTATCTGCACTGTGAATTGTGCAACAAACTGAAGATAATATAGAGAACAATACATAGGCGCGCGGAGATATGGAATTTATCTTTGCGTGTTCAACTCGATATCTCACGTGTACATGTGGGCGCAGAGAATGAGTTGAGCACAAGAAAATCAATTGACCTATATCATTATGACGTCAAATCAAAACAATCTATTGTTTAAACGCTAAGGATCACGGTCGTGGGAGGGGGACAAAACAGCAACAACACAAAGGAAATCGCTATCAAATGCATTTTGTAGAACGTAGAATAGCGGTAACAGCCACCAAATACGGTAAATATTGTGGGGTAAACATTGATACAGCTGATATCTGGAAACCAGACAATTAGAAGTGAAATTTTCCTCAGCAGAGCAGATTTAGTTCAAAATTCTATTGTTCATGTCGATTCTGTCCCCCTCATAAACAAGCCGTGACGTCATAATGATATAGGTCAATTCCTCCGGGAGGGGGACTCCGGTGCCATGCAACTCGGCGGTCATTTTGAAAATGACCCCATGACCCCTAAAAGGTACGCATAAATTAAAGGAGGTTTAAAAACCAAAATGATGCTGACGCTAAAGGTGCGCAAAAATAAAATTAATAAAATTATTCCCTTTTATTTAAAAACGAAGGAAAAAGGCATGTAACTACATCAAACACTTTCGTCTCAAGAAAAGTAAAAGAACCATAAAATAAATCATTCTAAACCCCTTAACGGTACGACTCGGGTTGTGTAACTTCTTCTTAACCCCCGATTTCTAGTCTTCTGACATGATATCCCCACGACACTTTGGCAACACTTGTTGAGATGAACCGGCAAAGAAAATAACAATGACAAGTTTTTTTTATCAATATTTGTATTCAGCAAAACACCAGAGCCTGGTTGTTCGAAGAAAGTAACCGCTACCCCGGGGTTAAATCGCTAACCCGAGGGTAAACTGTACAGAATACAATTATAGCTTTAGCGCTATCCTTGGGATAACGTTACCCTTGCTTCGAACAACCTTAAGAATACAGGTATTGTTTGAGAAGTCATATCAAAAACTCGTTCTGCGTGTTTGCCTGTGTTCTCAAAACACCTCAAAAGCCGCAATAGTCTCGATATTCATTTGCTTTCTCAGTGTTTTGATACCACGGTTAAATACTTGAACTCGTTTTTAATCTGTGACGTATATAAGACACTTTAGTTTGAGTGTTGTTCAGGGAGAGGGGGGGGGGGGGGGGGGGGGGGGGGGGCGGGGGGAGCTATCATACATTTTTATGCCAATGTTTTGATACCATTTTGTCAGACTTACCAAACGTCTGGTCCTTGGGACTGATAGACACCATGTAAGGAGACCTAGAAACAAACAAACAATGCACTTTGATTGAGTGAATTACTGATTTGAATGACTGAGTGAGTGATTAATAATATAATAAATGGAAATAGGACCCAGGCTTTAGTCCTGTGTTCTACTTAGCACTCTGTAGACGACCAACAACACATAATTATTGCTTTGGTCCAAAATTCTTGCCATTTTAGTTTACATGATCATTATTTCTATCAACTACTAATCAAATTTCAAAGAAGAATTATGGATTCCGTGCACTTCACTATCAAAGTTAATTTACCAGACTGAATCCAAACATTGCTCTGCATGTTGAAATACAGTCGTGTGTCCCTAACCAGGGACTAATGCTTTTAAGCACACGGCCAACAATCTTATGGCCGGGTCGGTAATACATTTTTTAAACAACGCCTATCAATTACCATGGTTCTTAGCTATCAGTACTGATAAGCGATTCAAATGTGCACTCTTGGATGAAAGCCCGGTGTATACGACAAGCATTTGTAGCACGGCACTCGTAAACTGTAAAGCCCGGTTTGTACGACAAGCATTTGGGACACTGCACTCGTAAACTAAAGCCCGGTGTATACGACAAGCATTTGGGGCACGCGGGCACTCGTAAACTAAAGCCCGGTGTATACGACAAGCATTTGTAGCACGGCACTCGTAAACTGTAAACGGCCCGGTTTGTACGACAAGCATTTGGGGCACGGCACTCGTAAACTAAAGCCCGGTTTGTACGACAAGCATTTGTAACACGGCACTCGTAAACTGTAAAGCCCGGTTTGTACGACAAGCATTTGGGGCACGGCACTCTTAAACTAAAGCCCGGTTTGTACGACAAGCATTTGTAACACGGCACTCGTAAACTAAAGCCCGGTGTATACGACAAGCATTTGGGGCACGGCACTCTTAAACTAAAGCCCGGTTTGTACGACAAGCATTTGTAACACGGCACTCGTAAACTGTAAAGCCCGGTTTGTACGACAAGCATTTGTAACACGGCACTCGTAAACTGTAAAGCCCGGTTTGTACGACAAGCATTTGTAACACGGCACTCGTAAACTGTAAAGCCCGGTTTGTACGACAAGCATTTGGGACACTGCACTCGTAAACTAAAGCCCGGTGTATACGACAAGCATTTGGGGCACGCGGGCACTCGTAAACTAAAGCCCGGTGTATACGACAAGCATTTGTAGCACGGCACTCGTAAACTGTAAACGGCCCGGTTTGTACGACAAGCATTTGGGGCACGGCACTCGTAAACTAAAGGCCGGTTTGTACGACAAGCATTTGGGGCACGGCACTCGTAAACTAAAGCCCGGTTTGTACGACAAGCATTTGGGACACGGCACTCGTAAACTAAAGCCCGGTTTGTACGACAAGCATTTGGGACACGGCACTCGTAAACTAAAGCCCGGTGTATACGACAAGCATTTGGGGCACGGCACTCGTAAACTGTAAAGCCCGGTTTGTACGACAAGGTTTGGGGCACGGCACTCGTAAACTAAAGCCCGGTTTGTACGACAAGCATTTGTAACACGGCACTCGTAAACTGTAAAGCCCGGTTTGTACGACAAGCATTTGGGGCACGGCACTCTTAAACTAAAGCCCGGTTTGTACGACAAGCATTTGTAACACGGCACTCGTAAACTAAAGCCCCACGCCGGGCACGAATAACCGTTAAAAACGGCGGGGTTGAGTGTAACATAAAACGTAAAAGTGACGCCATTTCCTTACTTCTACTCTAAATTTGACGAAATGTTGGCAGGTTGGTAACAAAGTAAGACTACATTTTTCGGGACAATTATTTCTGTATTGTGACGTTTTGTGACGTCATAAGGGATGCCTCCTTTTTTGGTGAAAATTAACCTTTAAAACACGTTTCAAAAATATTATGTCATCAGAAAGCTTTTATGAAATATATTAATTTGCCTAAAATTTGAACTTTCTACGATAAACATATTCAAAGTTATGGACGATTTACTGTTTTTATGACGTCATTATTAGTGACGTCATACTTCAAGCTTAAATCAGATTGTCGACTATAAAAACATTATTAGAGAGAATACTATGACTTGTGAGTGTTAGCCAAATGCATTTCATTGATAAAATTCCAAAAACATTGAACTGGCTATTTTCTGAGGGTACACAAATATATTTATGACGTCATAATGACGTATACAAAAAATGGGGCTTCAATTCTAAGCTGTTATACTCAAAAAATCAAAATTCTAAAAAGAACACGTTGATACTACTAAAGAGCTCTATTATTGTGCAAAATATGATGCACCAGTATTTCGAACTGTAAAAGTTAAAACAAGCGACATTTTCATAAATGGTTTTATGCTATTTATTTCCCGCCAATTTTTGGCGGGAAAATTACCAAAATTCAAACTTTAATAACTTTCGTTTGCTTCAACCGATCGATAACGGGTTTTCGATTATTTCATTCTCATGAACAAGAGATTTTAAAGAGATATAATAAAACGTTTTTAGAGGTAATAAAAATTTATAGGAAACCTATTAGAAAAGGATATATGACGTCATTGTGACGTCATAACGATGACTATATTAGCTTAACTTATCAGACTATGTTTTGTTTACACTCCTTTATACACCTACCAAAATTCATTCTTCTATGTCGAAAACTTTTAAATATATATAAAACCCGCCGTTTTTACGATCATTTGTGCCCGTCGTGCCCGGTGTATACGACAAGCATTTGGGGCACGGCACTCGTAAACTGTAAAGCCCGGTTTGTACGACAAGGTTTGGGGCACGGCACTCTTAAACTAAAGCCCGGTTTGTACGACAAGCGTTTGGGGCACGGCACTCGTAAACTAAAGCCCGGTGTATACGACAAGCATTTTGGGGCACGGCACTCGTAAACTAAAGCCTGGTGTATACGACAAGCATTTAGGGCACGGCGCTCGTAAACTAAAGCCCGGTGTATACGACAAGCATTCACAGTGGGGCACGGCACTCGTTAGTTTTAGGTACGCGTGCCAATGCTTATTTTTGTCGTGTAAATGGACATGTCCCGGGTACGCATGTCTGTCAGAACATCTTGTGGTGCTGAGACCCTGTGAGAAGGTGGTCTCGGCCCGCCTGTATGATTACCACGCAGCTTTCGTTATTAAACAATTCAAACTACGTATAGTTAATCGGGCACTGTCAACTTCATAGTTGATCGAACTCAGAAGTGAAGGTCTCAGAACCTGCAAACGATACTCTACTAACCTCCTTCGCAGGCAACTCCTAATTATAATCGAAAACCTCGAGAAAGAAGATGTGAAACCGGAGGTCCTGTGGTAAGGGATGGCCGAGCATGGGTCTGAGGACGAACCAAAATGATCTTTCTCCTTCTCTCCCTCCCCAGTCCCCTCACGGCTTCACCACTCGTCGGATCCTCCTGGCTTCGACGGTTGCCGGATCTAAAAAATATTAAGAGTTGCCTGCGGTGGAGGCTAATATCTACCATTCTTTTCAGTTTTAAAGTGAAGTACTATTTGAACGTCATACACGTTACCTTGCTGTATTTAAAGGCATGTTTGGTTCGATGACCACAGTACTTGCGTCTTGTGTCGTTAGAACAAAGTTGGTCCCTCTACAAAGGAACATGCAAGTTGCATTATAGACTACGAACTGGAGACCTAGCTAGCACATAACTGGCTTTAAAGTATCATTTTCAAATTAAACAAAATCCTTTGCGGGATGTAGCATGGCAAATAATGTTTTTTTGACAGTAAATGATAGGTATTATATTGAGGCGTATATACTGATATTTAACAATGCTTTTTGCCGTGGGAAGCGAGTTGCAGTCATGCATGCATGCGCAAGGGCTAGTGCTTGAAACGTAATTTCAGCGTTTCACTCGTCTATCGTCGCTAAACAGCTAGGGCTCGAGAAAATAGAATAAAATTATGAGCAGGCCAAATATATTATGACCTGCAATTTTTATTTTTGAACTGCCGAAAAATTTAACCATTATATACTATTAAAAGTGTTTTTCTTTGAACACTTATATATCATTTTAAGATAGGAACTGTATAAATGAAGAAATACGACAAGAAAGCACATGAGAATTAAACAAATCTGTACAGTCAATATCGCCCTGCTGCCATCTCAGTATTCTTGCTTTGCTGTTGCTGGAATCTGGCCTCAGTGGTTTTTGACTAGCTAGGCTCGTCCCCATGATTCTACTCCGTCGTTTTGTTTTCCAAAATGGCGGTCGTTTTAACTCCTGAAGTCTTCCTAAGTATTCTTGACACCATTCGCCACCCCTTCCTGAGTAAACCTAGAAAAACCTTCGGGGTTGCTGTATTTCGGTGAATCGGTTTATGTTCTTGACCTACGTAAAGTACCTATAGCTACGGCAGAAAATGTCGACTTTTGTTTCACACGTATATTCCATACTGAGACCGCTCAAAATCTGCCATAGACCTCTCCATTTCGGTTTCAAGAGGTTATCACCAGGCTTGGGGCAAAACCGAAGTAGTTACGTCACAATATCCAGCCGCGCGTAAAGGAAAAGCCTAGGGACGAGGCTAGTGTTTGACCATAGTATCAGTCCATCTTTCCGGCCCTTCCTTTTAATCACCGGCCCTCCCGGTGGTGAAAAGAAAGGGAGAGAGGGACTGATACTCAGGTAAACCATTGTCAGGTCAGTATATTTCGAGTCCGGCCTAGCATGCACTTAAATTTATTGACAAATCATGCGGTCGGCCATCATTTCGATTTTTTTTATCGGCACTACTTTTCTTTCGTTTTCTTCGCAAGAGTACGTATTACTTTTTCCGATGAGAAAAAAGTATCTTGTTCCTTAAAATAATGTATAACTCTGAACTCACTCATGATTGTAAACTGCACGGCAGCACAAATTCCGCTACAATGGAGAGTTCGTATGATATATATCACAAAAATAACCGTGTGAAGGGCATTTGAATATATTCATATAGAATTTGCGCTACATAAACGAATACCGGCTTTTTATTACCTTTTACTCTAGATCTAACCCTACTATAATTATGTGAATTAATTTGGTACCGGTCGATCTTTATACAGAAAACAGAGCACTTCTTCGTGTGCCGGCTTACTCTATATCGACAGGCCGCCGGCAATCGTGTGAAATACAGAAACAATTTGAATATAGTACATGTTATTAGTCAGGAAGAACTTGGTTGGAATTTTAGCTCAAACCTCATAAAATAAATACGTTTAGCATTTCGTTTGACAGCATTGATTTCACGGGACGAATGGTTGAATGATATTTCTACCTTACCGGCTCACTCCTGCTTCCGAAGCGAATAAGTCTTTGATATCTCTTGACGTACAGTTCCTCGAGAATTCAACCTATATTGATGAAACAGAAGGATATGCCAGTGTTCAATTCAGCATTCAATTTAACACACCCCTGAACAAGCATCGAAAACATTCGGGGGGAAAAATACGGAAAATACCTGCTGCGTGCGTCCCCGAACCACAAGGTAAACCGTCCTTGTCGTTACTTGCGACCTTGTTAAGCCGTTCCCCATACTGCGAACGAGATGTTTGCTCGCTAAACTCGCTCAAACGAAATTTTTTTTTTCGAATTTTGACACAGTTTATACCGGAGATCGGAAAATACGTCTACAATAGTCGTTTTCGAACTATACTGTCGGAACGTTACAAAGGCGTTTGTGCCCGTACGTCATCAGAAATTTCAGGTCGCCTAGCAACCAAATATTCTTAAATCCTAGGGGTAACCATTGATGAAAATATGATGAGCACATCGATGTCATAATTGAGAAGGTTACACATAGCTTAAAACTTATGAAATGGGTTCGACATCTGATGGATAAAGACACTCCAATAGCCCACTTCCGAGATATGCCTCATTTTCTACATACAAAGGAATCAATACGAGGCTCTGTGCATAATGCTCAGTCGTTCGTGACAAGACTACAGTACTTCAATCTGTAGTTTGTCACGAACGACTGAGTATTATGCACGGAGCCTCGTATTGATTCCTTTGTATGTATATAGGAAGTGAGCCATATCTCGGAAGTGGGCTATTAGTGTTTATTTCAATCATTGGTCGCTCATTACGAACTTTGATTATTGAAGTGAAATCTGGGGAATACCTCCAAGGTTAACGTTCTAGTACTGAGATAAACTACAAATACTCCAAAACAGAGCGGCCAGAATTATAACCATGAGCTCATTTGATGCTGCGTCCGCTCTAGTTCGCAATGATCTCGGATGGATAACATTACACCAAAAAAGACAAAAACAATTAGCCATATGTGTGTTTAAAACCATGAATGGCCTCAGTCCAAAACATCTTGCGGAGTTGTTTTCTAAACCATCAAATTATCATAATTACATACTGCGAAATTCTGACATCAATATATATAGTTCCACCGGTCCAAACCTTCGACAAATTTTCTTAAATCTAGTTTTTAATATAGCGGAGCAGTCCTTTGGCTTTGGAACTCTCTCCCCAGATAGCTCGATGTTCTTCATCTATAACTCAATTTCGTCGAAAGCTGGATGATTATACTTTTAGTCTTTCATTATCTAACAATCATTAATTGTCAGTAGTTTATTGTTGGATAGTTATTATTGATTAGTCCATTCATGTAGTTATTATCTTAGTGCACGTTGCTCAGGAAGAGCACATATTGTGATGAACAGATTCTATTCTGTTTACCCACTCCATTCGCTTAAGTGTAACTGTACTTGGGTAGATGCGCCGTAGTAATTTTTGCAATTTCTGATATTAAGACAAAATGGGAATAGCCCACTCTCGATATATGCTTCACTTGTCACGCACAAAGGTTTCAGTATGAGTCTCAGGGGTCAATTAAATTCATTTTACCGGGGGGGGGGGGGGGGGGGGGGGGAGGGGGGGGGAGGGGGTGCCATAAGATTAAACTCAGCATGTCTTTGTTTTCGAGACACCCCATATATATAGACGTTGATTTCGGTTTCAAGAGGTTTTGGCCAGTGACGTCCCAATATCCAGCCGCGCGTAAAAGAAAAGCCTGAGGACGAGGCTTACTAAAAGTATGCCTTGCGTGCAGGTCAGTTATTTCCCCTTCCCCTCCCCTCTCCTTCCTTTTTCTCCTCGCCCCGTTTTGACTGCGCGCCACAGGTAGCCCAATCCGAAAACAAATGTGCAATAAAAAACCATAAGAGTCACTAGCAGGCAGGAGCCCATTGCTCCTGTACAACGCATCCTCGCTCTACAATTACCAATAATCAGTAAATGGCAAACACGCTTGAAATACCGATTATTGGTAATACTACGACAAATCCTAACCCGAACCATAAACCGAACCCTAACCATCGGACGAGTTCACGGGTAAACGACGGGTTCTCACTCACCTAGAGCTAGGGTTCACAGGTAAACAAGAAGAGAAGGTAAACGAGAGAATGAGTATTTTTGAGCGCTCCTACTCGGGCTCGAACTCGTAACAGGCGTTTGCGTGTTGTGCTTGGTAGTGCAGTCGTCACGCCCACTACACTAAGCGCGTCTACCGCCGTTCGGAGTTTGACAATTGTTTATATTTATCCTTGACTGGTTTTAAGAATGTCATTCAGTTAATTTGTGTTCCAGAATTAGCGATTATTGATAATTGAAGAGCAAAAGCCAATTACTGATTATTGGTAATTCTAGAGCGAGGATATGTTGAGTTGTTAGCTCGCCAAAAACATATCTTCTTATAACGATATGCTCAATTATTAATCTTTGCTTCTTTTAAGCTCGTTAACTGATTGTCTCGAAAGCACTAAAAATACCTCAGTCGTCATCCGAACACCATTGTCTAGTGCGAGAAAAGGTGTTAAATAACAACGTTGCTGATTGGCCACAAATTGAAATATGTAAAATTTTCTGGCCAAACAGAGCGAGCCTCAAAATCCGCTCTGGAACTGGCCTTTTACAGTATAAAGTGTATCCCCCCCCTCTCTCTCTCTCTCTCTACGGCAATAGCCGCATTGCATAAATGGTGTCCAATATGAATAATCATTATTTAGGAATCTTTAGTCTCACATTCATGTGAAAACGCTTGTGTGTGGAAACGTTAACACGAGGTTAAAGTCTCCAGGACAATCCCTATTTAAATTGGACGTCATTTATGTGAATAGGTCTAGTCAAACCGGTTGTAAAACTGTGACTGTCTGTCGTTTAGCTATTTTGGTATTTCCGGCACATCAGTACGCGTACACGCGCATATTATTTATTTCGCCAGGTCCTGTCCTAATCCGCGCAAATGATTTGTCGCGCTCGCTCATGGCTATTTTGATCACAAATCAAGGCTGGGTTTCCTGTGGTGAACACGAAGTAATTAACATACCAGGCTCATGGCAATTACCACTGTTCACTTTAAACGGCGGCTCATTAAAGACAGCTCAACATGGCGGACGACTGTTATATTATTATTTTGGTCCAAAACGACTCTTTTCTGCCATGACTCTGAATCTTCTTGTTCCGTAGTTTCATGGAAAGAAATCTAGACAAGACATTTAGCACGTATAGTTGTCATAGTTGCAGGTTTTCAAGCATTTTTTGTATTTTATGTGGGATACACGTGACGTGCACGTGGACTTTGATCGAGTGATTTGGAGATATCTTAGATCTTTTATGATTAAATAAGGTGAAGCATTCCAGATGTTGAGGATTCTGTCGATGTCGGCCAATAAAGCATCACGGAGGCTGAAGTTTCTTGCCAACACTCTTGGCTCTCCTGTTTTGAGGCCTCTTTGCAGTTCTGCTTCAGGTGAGAATGAAGTACATGTAAATATGCACCAGTCAATGTAAACCCCCCCCCCCCCAACTCGGGCATGACCGGGGACTTGGAATTTGGGGTCAGTGAAAGTGAGAAAATGCCCTTGCCCCTGGGGACATGCTGCCGATCCAATGCCCCTGCATATCCCTGCCCCCCCGGGGGAGTCTAGGGAAAATGCACAACACATTTGGAACAGCACGACCTACATGTAGGACAGAAGAAGAAGATGTAGAAGAGGAAGATACTATACAACAAACAGCACAACATAAAGCTATTCTTGGTTTGCATGTGACGTCAGGACGGCCATGCTGGTGGACGTTAAACAAAAGATTCTTCATTAGCGTCTCTTGTTCGTCCACCAGCATGTTTTTGTCTGTTGATTCTCCTGGGATTGATTGCAAACCATCAATATGCCTCCGCCAATTGTGGCATTCAACCTGTACGTCAAACAACAATAATATAAACGAGAGCCCAACGATAACACTGTCAATTAAGGTCCAAGAGACCCAAGCACTAAAGGCAATTTTTTAAAGTATCAAACTTGCAAGAGGAGACCTCACGAACAATAAATCAACAGTGCATTTAGAGGGGGGCCAAATTAATTCATGTGAGAAATGTTATATCTATCACCTTTGCATTCAGATGCGTGCGAAAACATTCTCGTTATGCGCAGAGCCTTCAGTAATACTGGCCAGCAGGTAGGCTCTGGGTGAACTCCCGGTTAAGTCCCTGGTTCAGAAACCGAAGAGGTGAAAGCCAGCGGGTTGGGTTGGGGGGGGGGGGTTTACATTGACTGGTGCATAACTGCAGACATATTTGACTGGAAGTCAGCTTGTGTTCTCCTATCTTCTGCACATGTCACATTCCATAGCAGAACGGCATCCTGGATGTGCATGATTAAATTCTATACATCATTTGATGACATTCTGCTGTGGAATGTGACAAAATTGTGCAGAAGATTGAAGAACGCAAGCTGACTTGCAGTCAAACATCCAAGACATCTATAGATTTACATTCTCAACATTTATTTAAGCTCCCTAATATTGTGACTGGGGGAAGAGGTTTCTTTTCCCCTTCCAGTCCACAACGCGATTACAAAAGAAAGGGGGGGAATTAAAGCAACCTCTGCTAGCAAGGAATACAGATACTGCATATTTTTTATACCAAGGAGAAGACTACAGGGTGTGTGTGGCTTGGATGGTGGGATGGAGTACATTTACATGATGAGCCAGTGATGATTGAGCTATCATAAAATGTATTTATATTTTTCCCATGTATGTCAATCTACAAATGTATAGGCTCCCTATGTAATTATATCACCTTATACATTTTAGTATATATATATGTATGTGACGTGTACAAATAATTAATATTCATTAGCATAAAGACATGTTGATTTATTATTAAATTAATGAACTGCATGTACCATATTATAGTATAATAATAATATAATTAATACATTTATATAGCACCAATTCCCTACAGTTCATTAGTGCTTTACATACAATATAAAATAAAAATCTTAAGAAAAATTCATTACAAAAGAATTAATATTTAAAATATGCCTGTCTAAAAAGATACATGTAAGTCTTTACATGTATTTTAAAGCTCTCAACTGTTTGGCTATCTCTTATAAAGTCTGGTAGTGAGTTCCAGAGCCCAGGCGCGGACACAGAGAAGGCTCTGATCTATAGCCATACCCTTTCAAGTGCGAATTCTAACAGGTTCTTTGAGGCAGATCTTAGTTGCCATTTCGGTACATAAGGACAGACTAGTTCTTTCAGATAAATGGCAGCCGTGTCATTCAGGCACTTATATATATGTAAGTAGTAAGATCTTAAAACTCATCCTATATTGTATTGGCAACCAATGTAGCTCCTTTAAAACGGGTGGAATATTGTCGTACTTCTTTGTCATACATATTAATGAATATGACCATTTAGATTTAATTAAAGTTATTGTATTATCTGTTACATATATATATTAAAGATAATAGTGCAGCTCTATAATACACATAGAAAATCACTAAGGAAAACAGGGGGGAGAGAAAAAGTACTACATGTACAGTGTATGTAGATGGATTGACACTATAATTAAAGTACAACATTGTATATTATTTTAATATATATGTACTCCACACAGATGGATCGATTAGTGAGCATTGGTGATGTGAGTGTTAAACTAAAACAGCCTATCCATCCAGAATTTGTTCCTACATGTATAAAGTACAACATTGTATATTATTTTAATATATATGTACTCCACACAGATGGATTAGTGAGCATTGGTGATGTGAGTGTTAAACTAAAACAGCCTATCCATCCAGAATTTGTTCCTGTGAAATATGGTGAGTTGTACGTAGTTTGTATAAAAATATGTTGTGAAGTCCTCTCCAGCTATGATACTTGAAAGAGATCGATCAGTTGTTAACCAATCCTGTATAAAACCAAAACATAATGTTATTTACATCAATATCAAATAAATATAAACAGAGGTTATTAGTCAGCTGACCAGACCGGCTGCGCCTCATGGGCTATTGACTCGTAATGCATTCGGGCTGCGGGTCTAATTGTTAAATATCACCAGCAAATAATTTGAACAGAAACTGAATAACATAACCAAAGAAAACTTCGAACCCGAAACTTACAGTAAATTATGACACTATACATTCAAGGACTTTTATTAATTTTAAAATGGCTGTGAGGCTTCTGCATTTAATGTATTACTACCTATTACTACTTACTTTCAAGTGGTTGTATGGATACTGAATTTTATTATTCACATGATTCTAATTCAACAACTCGACATGTAAAGTTATGTCTTTTTTTTTTGTACATTATGCACACTATAAACATATGCCACTAAATACATTTTGTAAATATCATACACCTCAATACAATAACATGTAATAATGTACAGTCATGTACATGTATGTAGCACTACTAAGGTGATAATTCAATGCAATTTCAGCATCCCAGGATCAGCTTCCCCAGGCTGCTTTGAAAAATCTACGATGGATTATGCAGAAGGTACATGTAACTACCGGTACATGTACTTTACATGTAGTTTGTGCTTGATTCATGTGCTGGAATAAATGACAGGTTAAACATTTTGTCCTGTTCTAGATCACCAGAAAAGCTACATGTAGTAATTGGGGTTGGACCAGAAGAAATCAAAGGAGGGGGTAGTGGTAATTTTTTTTACTATGTGAGCTCTACACTACTTTTTTGCTAACACTGTACTTTTTTCTGGATCCACCCTTTTTTTCTTGCTTGAATTTTTTTTGTAAACAAGACAGTGCTTGCAGGACCTTTTTGGAGGAATTGTCAGTACCTGCCTACCATGATTTCTAATAGTCCACCCCTAAATCACTTTCCTAATGCACATATGTATGCTCTCTAGCATCCATGGCAACACCTTTCCCATGGGGATGATGATCAGCTCAATTCATTTGTTAATGAAGTATCACATCAGCATGTGACTGTATCCTCCAAAGGACCTATCATAAATATGTGCATGTTTCATTTTGACCTTAGTTATCCAGTATAAATACAATCAGTTATCCAGTATTAATATGCAATCAGGTATCCAGGATTAATGCAATCAGTCTGGTATTTTTGTGAATATAGTAATTGAGGTGGTGCAGTGGTTAAGCACTTCGCCTCTGACCTCTGTGGCCCAGGTTCGATCCCCAGATGTGGTGCCATATGTGAGTTGAGTTTGTTGGTATGTACATTGTACGTATGTATGTTCGTGTACCATTTTAGAGCTGTCAATGTACCCAACATGTACATATGCATGACTTGTATAATAGATCTAGAATGAATATAGATCTAGAATGTGTAATTGTATTGTGCAAAACTTTTTTTGTATTTGCAGGACAAGCTAGGACAGGATGTGTTCCTAATAGGACCACCAGGACCATTAAGAAGAGGTCTCGCCATGCAGTACTTGGTGAGAAGTGACTTACATTAATTGTATCTATAGCTGCCTTATTAGTGGCCACTACATGTACATGTATTACATAAGGTCATGTATTACATTACACGTATTACAGGTACAATGTATGTTCAGTCCTGCTCAAATATTTTCCAACCACCACCAAGCGGCAGATGGTGTTGACTGCTTTTGGCGACGTTGGTGGCACCTGGTGTTTACCTTTAGTGCCACCAAACCACTAAATGGTTTGAGCCGCCAATGGCTATAGCTGGCCACCAAATGTTCTGAGCCACCAACGGCTAGCCACCAAATGTTCTGAGCCGCCAACGGCTAGCCACCAAATGTTCTGAGCCGCCAACGGCTAGCCACCAAATGTATGGAGCTGCCAACAGTTAGCGACCAAACATCTTGAGCCATTGACGGCTAGCCACCTATTGTTTGCCATTGGTGCCTCCAAACCACTAATGCTCAGCCGCTACATTGTAGTGGCTCTGGTGGTACTGGTGGTTGCAAAGTTTTTAAGTGGGACATACTGTACATGTATGTGTGAATGCCTGAAACTTCCACTTATAAGCTAATGAATAAGTGTTTTATTTGTACATAAATGAGTCATGTAACAGTTATGTACTAGTACAGGCATGTACAAGGCTTTATTATGTTATAAATTATGGGAGCATCCTAAGAATGCATGATTTCACTGGCTCTAAGGCATACATATACCGCTTGTGTATCCACAGTTTTTTGAGTGCATTACTTTTTATAGACAGTATATACCATCATACTTAGGAAAAATATATTCTAGTTTCAATGTTAAGTGACTTTCATTGCTAACAAAAATAAGCATTTCCCGTCATTGGACCACAAACTTCTCATTTTGTACAGTCATGTAAATAAAGATGTCACCATGTCAAAGTCACTAACCCCAACCTATTTTTTGGCATATTGTTGAAGTTTACAATCTACATTGTACACTTATCTTTCTTAAAAACACTATTAAACAAATTTATTTAAATTCCAATAAATTTACATATTACACATGAATACGATATTTAGTATGTATAATTTGTGTTTTATTAATAATAAAAATTATTATATTTCAGCTAGTACATGTACATATATATAGTAAGTAATTTGTAAGACCTTAATTATGTTACTGTTGTATAAAATTACTTTTAATTAATTTATCATGTTACCCATACGGCCTAGCCTGAATTTCAGCCGTCTCCTCTGGTTCGTTCCTCCTGAGAGAGACGTCTGAATCCAATAGCCGATAATGCCACCCAGTGACGTCAAGTCGGATTAACAATTTAATTTATGCAAATAAAACTGTCACGGCGGTAGTAAGAGTTCACAAAAATAAAGCCATCACTCGCCTTGAGAAATTATTTGAGATTATGCCAGCCAAAATAAAAGCCTTACCTATATATATATATATCCATCCCATTTGATTCTCAAGTGCCTCTTATGTTGTGAAAACCTTTTCGAAGCAACAAATCATTATATTATATTTGGAGGCAAAGTACAGTTGATCTTTGTCTTTCCGTTGAACTTTGTACATGTCTCGCGATCTGCCATTCGAATCGACATAGCTACGAGATATTACCTATGTAAATGATGCAACAGAAAAGTAGAAAAACATGAAAGGATAATGGAGAATTTTCGAAGAAATACGAAGACTCTTTTACGGGAAAGAACAGTTCCTTGAAGAGAGTGGCGACATTCTTTACCACTGCAAGTGTGAACAATAATCGATTATCAACAACCCCATGGACGCGATGCGATAAAATGTACATGTTTACAGGACAGTCGGCCGGTTATTGTGCAGGACACTTTCAATCCATTTCCAGATGTTTTCCTTACAAATTCAAGGTCTTTGCCAAATACAATCACTCCACTGAAACTCAACGATCAACAATCGCGAGTCCAAAGTGAATCCTGCCGTCATCTCGGCTGATATTTACGATAATTATGGACCACATTATCAGCTATTAGATTTAGACATAATAATAATAATAATAATAATATCTCTCTCGGGAGGAACGAACCAGAGGAGACGGCTGAAATTCAGGCTACATACGGCCCAGCACACACTTTCCTTTCAAAACCATTTACAAACATCACGTGATGGGGCAGTACACGTTTGATGTGAGAGGGCTGGAAAAAGTTGTCTGGCTCTACTCAACTTCATGCTTGTTATTTTGCCATTTGAAAGTGGTGACATGTGATTAAAAAAACTTATTAACTGAGTTAGGTTGGCCCGAATGGTAATTATATGTTTGGGCCTCGCTGCTCTCTGTCCATATATATATCACAACCTCGAGCCCAATATGTTCCCATACAGACCTCCCACTCAGTCAATAAGTACTGCTATACCTATTATTTACTACAGGAGCTAACAAACTCAGAAATGGAATACATAGCCTTGTCACGTGATACAACCGAGTCAGACTTGAAGCAGAGGAGGGAAATTCATGCCAGCACAGCATATTACGTTGACCAGTGTGCTGTACGGGCAGCAGTAGATGGCAGAGTACTTGTCCTAGAGGGGATTGAAAAAGCTGAAAGAAATGTTCTTCCAGTCCTGAACAATTTATTGGAAAATAGGTACTTTATGAAAATTGGAAGCCTTGTAAAATTGAGAGATGTATATTGCAATTCTCATCACTCATATAAAGATCAGTTATATGCATACAATTATTATGTACAAATTTTTATTGTATCTGAAATAAAAAATCTTCACAATGTCCGTCTTCAAGTTAAGGACCTGTCTGCTTTATAACTGCTTTGGTTTGTTCTTTTGAAGAAGAAAAATGAATTGTAAATAGTGTCTCTGTCTCTCCGCTTACAAAATATTAATGTACAATCATGTTAATGATTTTCATCATAATGAATTTAAGTCATTGTTCTTTATACAGTGTACACCATGCACTTGCAACCCGGGCAAAAGTACCAATAGGCTGTGACATCAGTTGACTATGGCTATCAGAATTGTGATATCTGAATACCCACAGTGGGAATTGATAGATTTACATCTTCATGCAAAAAACATCGATGGAAATAATTCCATTTTTCCATCATTGATGCATGGGTATTGATGAATTCCAATATTGAAATTCTTGATGAATTCCAATATTGTACATTTTTGTATGCTTTTGAAAACTTTCCTGTGTCTAATTTAGACGTTGTGTTGGTATTCTCAGAGGAATTGAACAATCGGAATGAGAAAAAGGATTCCACAAGGTTTCTAGTAGTTATAGTCAGCTGATGTGCAAATGGTCAATTAGAATCCACCATACGTACCAAAAGATGGCGTTTTAACTTTTACCCACAATCCTTTGGATGCAAAGTTCTTTAAATCCATTATAAAATCGCAGTAGAGTTGTAAAAATTGTAAAAACAAGCCAGTACGAGTGCTGTTGCCAGCACACTGTCATTTAAGAGAATAGAGGATTTCTCCGTGTTATTTTGACTGTTAGCTTCGCATGGGATTGTGGTCAGATATACAGTCGCCATCTTTTTCCATATGATGGATTGATGTCACAGTTTTCTTGCTAAATATTGATTCCATATTTGCTTTTTTGACAGAGAAATGCAGCTAGAAGATGGCAGGTTTTTAATGTCTGCATCAAGATATGACACACTGTTAAAGGTACAATGTACATGTATGGTACATAGACGTGTACTACCGTTGTCAAGTTACCATTATACACGAGACTTTTTCCACGTTCATTTATGTTTGAAACTTAGACACAATGTTGACAACCTTTGACATTTCAGCAGCATGGGATTCAGGTTTGGAAACTTTTCAGCTGGGTTTGCTTTTGCACTATATGCTAAATCATAGAAATGTCAGTTCAAGTTCAAGTTTTTGATGCTCAGAATTACATGTATGAGAGATGCACAAGACAACCACTGTCTCTAGGCATACTCAGTGTTTCATGTCACTAGAAGACATATTACAGTATCAAAGGTTTTCAACATCAAGATTGAAACTAATTAGTTTGACAGTTCTTTGAAAAGGTTTGTGCCACCGGACATCTACACTGTAGGCTTCAAATATAAACAAGCATGGGAAAAGGTTCATGCTTAACGGTAGCTCGCAAATGGTAGTATTAAAGTGATGCAATGAATGCCTGTACATTTATATTTAGCAGCACTTTGAAAAGTTCAAAACCACAGCGTGTGTGTGTCTTAGCCATTGTAAGTCTATGCAATTAATTGTTATTTCATTTGAAGATACAAAATTGTGTATACAATGTACATGTATGTATGTTACAGGTGGATCCCTAAAGTGAAGATTTCAGGATCCACAACCCTATACACTATTAGTGGTTGGAATTCAATTATAGTGACGTCAATAGCGGAAAAGCAAACAAATCGCGAATGTTTAAGTCATGATTTCTTAAATAAAAGATGGAAATAAAATTCAGACTTCCAAGATGCAGTAAAGAGGTGCTGGAAACAAAATTTTAAAACATGCATTCAAGTCCTGATACGCGAGAAGTACGCGGATGACGTAATTGATTATACTTACAGTCAGACTTATTTTTTTTTAAAGGGTGTAGATGCACCAACAACAGTATTTTCTTTTCTTTCGATTGCTGTTTATTAGGAACACACCAAAGAAGAACTTGAAGCTTGGAAGCTGGTTAGGGTCAGTGAAGACTTCAGAGTTATTGCATTGGGTCTACCAGTCCCTCGTTACCATGGCAACCCACTCGATCCACCCCTGCGATCCAGATTTCAGGCCAGAGACATAAACCAATTGTCATATAAGGTAGTGATGATCGATAGAGTTACAGTAAAAGCTTGGTCAAATGGTTTCAACATCTGTTCGACATTTCCAAGAACAATAGAAGTTAATTAAATGTTGGACAGATGTTGAATCAAAGTTTGAACACATTCCAACTCTAATTTCAACATGCTTTCAACATCAATCAATACCTTTCAACAATCCTTTCAACAATGTTGAAAGGCCCAGTCAAATTGTTTTCACGTCGGATTTTAACAAAATAATGTTGTACCAATGTTGAAACCGTTTAACCAGAGAACAGTAAAGGCTTAAAGAGTAAACAACATTAGGTTTGCAAGTTATAGCTTACATTATTTTAATAATGTACATATATGCAAATGTCCTGTATCACACTGCTCCGCTGGCCAAAAGAACGAAGGCTCTGGTTCCGAGATCTTAAACTTTTTTAGTAAATAATTTTATAACTTAGTAAACTCACAATGAATTGCAAATTAAGAAAACTTCAACCTGTCAAAGTCTTAGCTTTTAAGTAGTCTCCATCATGTTTCTTTGCGAAACATTGCACATTCGTACCAAAAATTAGAAACAGGGGTGATTGCTGGGGAGACGGGCGTGCGCTGGGATGATCAAAAGCGCATGCGCGTGACGTTTTGCCGTGGTGTGGCCCTGTTACTCACTATATACTGTAACTTGTAAATCATGTGAAATGCTTACTTTTTTAGGATCAACTTGCAATCCTACAAGCTGCAAGCCCTGGATTACCACAAGAGAGGTACATCAAACATGTTATTGTACATCGAGATACAGGGAGTCATTACAGAGATTTCCAAGACAGTGGCTTATGTTTAAGGTTACCGGATATCTTCAAAACGGAAAAGATGGGGGGATATTTTTTCCCGCAGAAATGTAGTTTTAGTAGCAATGTTTCATATAGCAACAAATTCGGTTTTTCGCCTGAAGTAAAATGTTTTGTTTGATTGACAGCATGTCTATTAACAGATGACAAGTACTCACTCAGCCGTATTCCGAAAGTTAGCGCATAATTCATTTCATCTACGAGTGTTTACCTGTATCGAGAAAAGTTTTTCCACACACGATTTAATAACTCCAACAAAGAAAAGCAAAACAAGGTCAACAAATGCATACGCAAAACCCGACAAGGGTTCGTGTTTTCACTTTCAGGTTCTGAAGAGGAAGAAGAATCGATAGGAGCCAGCCGAAAGAAGATTTGTTTCCATGAAAGCTTAGATAGATCATAAAGTCTGACGATGAATCTTAGTCTGACTCGCTTGAATTCAACCCCACGATCTCCGCCATTGACCTAAGCATGTATTGCTGTGTTATTTCAGACGGCTGCCTTATTGGTAGCTAGCCTCCTCCGCAGGCATCTCTAATTTTCGAAGAAATCAGATTATGGGCTCCCTGTGGCAGGTGAAGAAAAGAGAGGGCGACACAGGAAACCCAATTCACGATTTTTCCGCGGTGTTTTCGATACTTAGAGATGGCTGTGGAGGAGCTAATCGGTAGCATTCACCTTGGATTCCGTTGACCTTTCTTTGTCTTTAGATGTTCCCTTCGCTTTCTAGGCCTTTTTTGTCTTTCCCATTTTTCAGCAATAGCCGTTAACACAACCGACTACTTAGCTTTGATCGAAAACCGGCATTGGCGGAATTTTTTTACAAATAGTTTCAAGAGTACACATGCATGTTTTAAAACTATAATGGGAAATGATTGGCCAAGATCTCGTTAAGTAATGCTTCAGCTATAAAGCACAGCAGCAAAAGACAATAGGCTACGGCAATGAGCATATCCTACATACGATGTTGCTTGAATATGCCTGAAGTGCTGTATGAGATGTCTACAATCCAAACTACACCCAGAAAATAAACTATTTTTTATGCTATGGGTTCCTTTTTACTGTGAAAACTCGAAGAAGCCACCATTCAGCCAATCGGAAAGGGAGAAAACAAAAGATCTTTCAATCGCAAATTTGCTACTGACTTTGCCCACATACAATATTCTTCAAAATTAAACCATGGTTAGTTTGATCACAGTTAATAGAGTGGAATGGTTATGAAACCCAGCGACCTTCTTTGTTATATGTCTTTGTTAGCTTTTTTCAACCGTGACCCTGCACAAAACACAATAGAAATTCCAATGTGTTAATCAATCAGCCAATAGAAACGTGTGACTTCAGTCGTTCAGGAGACGCTAATGAACTATGACCCTGCACAATCTTTTGTCTTGCCCCCTTCCAACATAAATCGCAGCGCCTTTGTTAGCCCCTTTGAAATTTGCCTGGTTTCATAACTATTCCACTCTATTAACTATGGTTTGATCAAAACTAAATCCAAACATCAAAAATGATCGAATGAAAATGCATTATTTCGATGGGTTTCTATTTAATTTATGTGGTATCAACCAATAAAATTACGAGAAAGAAGAATACAAAATTAACACCTTTTTACATTGCTTGCCGTTCATGCTATCGTTCTTAGCCGAAGCATTACTTATTAAATGAGTTGGAGAGGCGGGGTTTCTGATTCACGCACGCTGGAAAGCTAGATTTTCCAAGTGCTCTTTTCTGTGCTTCCGATTTTCGTCCAAAACAGTTTTTAAAAAGCTCCAACTCAAGACGAATTTGTTCAATTTGTCTGAAATTTTCCCAAAACTACAAAACTGTGCTGGGGAATTGGGAAATTCTAAAAACAGAACCCTTAACGGCCTTTGCCGCGTATCTACTCGGATTAGGTTTTTGCCTTTTCATGGAAAGTATTATAACTAAATCGAAATCTGATAATTCCCAACACGATTTTGTAATACAATTCCTCCGAAATTATATAGAAATGAAGCAAATAAATTTGAAACCCTTTAACCCTTTCACTACTAGAGCGACCAAAAGCGGCCAATATGAAGCATGTACCTGGGAAAAAATATTGCATCCAACCTAGACATACTGGAAATACGATGTTGCGATATTATTTCAAGGGATGAATAACTTCAAAGTCAGAGCTATAACAGGGATCGCTCGACTCTCCCACTTTGGAGAAAAACGCATTTGTTTTGGAGATCATTCTTCGTTCCCACCTCCAATTGCATGCTGGGTAATCAACAAAAATTCACAAAGGGACCCCCCCTCTGGGACTCCTGTAGTCTTTTACCCCTACAACCGAGAGCGGTGATTTGGACTCAAGCCGTTGCTTTAAAGTGACAAAAACACATCCTAATAGGTTGAGCAGGGGGAAAAGACAACCAACTGCAGGATTTCAAGGATTTCAGTGAAGAATTATGTCATGTGTCTCAAAGCAGAAACACAACAGAAAAATCCTGTGAAACCCCTCACAAGGCCTACTAAAAGCAAACCAAGTACTTTTCAGCCGTCATCAGACTTAATGATGTCCTCAAGCTCTCTGACAGTGGCTTATTTGTCCAAAATTAGAGCACATTTCATTGGAAAACCTACAGAAGAAACCATACTCACCGCCGCCGAGTCCGTAGAATTCTGCCGAATGGCATCATGGGGAAAGTTTGAGCCCTTGGTTTAAAAAGTCAGCAGTATTTAACTAGCCCGGGCTAGCCAAACTGGAACTGAGGGGGGAGGGTTGAGTTAGCACTCTGCATTTCACCAATTGAGCCCAAATGCGTCCAGGAGTGAAAGGGTTAAGATAATTTCGGCGCTGAAGCTTCTGAAAGCAATCTCACTAGATCGGAGAATCGGGATGGCGGAAAAATCAAGATTTTCAAATAACTCAAAACTTCATATACATTCTTGTAGCCAATTTTGTAGGCTTTAGAATGCAATATGGTTGAGGTACATGTACCTACGATGTTTCCTCGAGGCGCTACATAATTTACACTGGAAACCCACCCTAAACGTATCCGGTAACCTTAGGTAATCAACAAAGTCCAAGGAATTAGAATTTAGGTTGCTTTTTGAGGAGAGAGGAAAACCAGAGAACCCAGAGAAAATCCCTAAGAGTGAGATACAATGTATGTGCCAACAAACTCGACTTGCATAGAGCGGATTTCAATTGAGTGTCGGAAGTGTTTTGGTTTTGCGTTTACTAAGTTCTCCTATTGGCTGAGAAAGTAAACCAACCAATCAGATTCCAAAGTAAAACCAAACGCAAGTTACTTGTGATTACTCGCTCCTATGATTGGCTGGCTGTAGGTAATTTGCGTTTGGTTTTACTACACTCAACTGAAAACCGCTCTATGGCACCGCGATAAGGAATCAAACCTGGGTCCCAAAGGTGCTTAAGATGCCAGGTACTTACCCTGAGCTCTGCTTGTCATACTAGCAGGTTCTCTTGATAGCGACTGTCTTGAAATTGCATAACACTATAGAGAATAATATTAGACAGTACAAATGGACATAAACTTACTTCAAATTTGTGAAGCTTCATTTTGGTATAAAAAACATCTCCTTTTCAGGTTGGCCCAAATCGTCTCTTTTGCTCAAACATTGCAGTCAAGCGAGCTGTCCTCTGTGGGACTACCTGATTTTCCTATGCACAACCTGGTGAACATTATAAAGATATTGGTATGCTAATTACTAAAATACCCAATCCTCTATTACATGTATTTCCAGCCAAGCCAATCTAGCCATTTTTAGGCTTGAGATAGTTAAATATGAAGTGCAGGCAGTGTTTTTGCAATTGTTCCAAACGTGTGAAATTTCACTTTAATCCAAATGGCTTGTTTTGCTGATGATATGAAATCTCCATTAGGCTGCAGATCACCAACATTCCCTACAGGACCTCGTGCATAGGTTGTACCCTCATGAACTGATCCTTGGTGAGGATGGACAGAAGGTTGTAAAAGATACACTCGAGGTACATTGTAATAACAAAGACACTCCATTTATAGTGTGCCTACTGTAACCAGGGCCACTTAGTCAACGAGAACTAAACACATTATAACTACAGTGTGACTACTGTAACCAGGACCACTTAGACAACGAGAACTAAACACATTATAACTACAGTGTGACTACTGTAACCAGGGCCACTTAGACAATGAGAACTAAACACATTACAACTACAGTGTGACTACTGTAACCAGGACCACTTAGACAATGAGAACTAAACACATTACAAAACGAAAATAATGCATCCAAAGTACAAATCATAGCATATCCACGTGATTTTTTCTTCATTCAAACGACCTCGACTTCAGAGCTAGTCCACCAAATACGCCTTTTACCAGATCGAAGCTCGAGCAAGTTGGAATGCTATTGTCTTGTACTCGACACTGATTGGCTCAAATTATAACCATAAGTTGGAATGCTTTGTTTTCGTTCTGCAATGTGATTGGTTCTCGTTGTCTAAGTGCAATGTGATTGGTTCTCGTTGTCTAAGTGGTCCTGATTAGAGCAGTTACACTGTAACAGAATGCATAGATGTCATTTTGCAGTGAGTCTGCCTTCTTATACATGTAGATGACTTCACCACATGAAGAGAACAAAGAAGTACATCGCGAGACGCAGTGGAGTGCCGTTGTGACGTCATCTGTTTATCTATAAGAGGACAGACCCACACCAAAATGACATCTATTTATTTTATACAATATTTGGTGAACTTTCACAACAAAATAGAGCATGCACGTGACCTCTTGACACCACCTGCGTATCTGTATTGTAATAGATCATGGCTATTGACCAATCACAGCACGCGTTTTGCCCTGTTTACTGTATAATGGACACTAGATAAAAGATGGTTATCCATGTTCTATTAACAACATTCATGCTGAGCTCAAGTCTTGTAACCAATGAAATTGTGCATTCTTATCTGTAGGACGCTCCAGTAATATTTATGTTTTAAACATGTGCATGTGCACGTGTACTGTACACTAATATAGAATGTAGTTAGCAATGAGAGAGAGAGACCGTGGAATCTCGACGGGAACGATGACATCATGGGAGTTTGTATATATAGCACATATGTATACATGTACATGTAGCTGGCCAAACAACGTCCCTACGGTTTCTATAGGCGTGAAAAAATTCTCAAGATTGCAGCTGTAGACAGAAATTTTATCCAGCCACATACACTTGATGAAAGAAAACTGGCTTGATCAAATTGAAGTTCTAACAACAAATTTACTAACTACATGTAGCTAATTCAAACTGATTAGAGCTCTCTGAGGTCACACTGTATAGTGGCTGCCCGAGGCATCTTCAAATGCTTTCATGAGCTGCGCCATTTCTGTATTCGAAGTAGATATGAGCGAAGACCCGCGTTGTTTTTCTCTCTGGGGCCGCGACTCTGTGCCTCAAAACTTACATTGCTAAAATACTTCAGTTATTCTGTTTCTCCCTCATATACATGTATGATTACAGACATTTCAGCTTGACGACAAAGCACGGGCGTCTCACTCGGCATATGTTGGTGATATCATTAAGTCATCGGCAGACGGAGTAAATGCAACCTGGACTGCCCACTTAAACAAGGGTCATTACACAGTGAACCTGGACGTCCCGTGTGGGCAAAAATCTGCTGCACCTGTTATAGCGAGCACAACAGAAGGACAACTAAACACGGTATGCTAGTTCATGATGTACTGATTCTTTTCTCATGATATACGAACGCAAATATTAAGTCAGGCACGGATCCAGAGGGCAGATTCAATCCAAAATATTTTGGAATTTTAACATTTCAGCGGACGTGAGGCAATATATATTTTTTTTCTTGAGAATTAAGTTAAACTCGCGCAGCCGAAACGAATGAAATCGTGCTCACGTGCGAACAAAATAACAGATTATATTTAACAAATTGAAGTTATTTTTTTAATGGGTCTGCCCTAATATTGACAACGATTTTCGTCATAACATGGTCAAAATAGCTATGGATCCACGAGGCGTCTTCGCCGTATAATAGTAGAATAGTTTAAAATAAGTTCTGTAGTATTACGGAACTTATAGACAAATGTATTTCTCACCTAGAAACCAGAACTCCAAGATCAACACTATTCTTGTTTGTTCTCAAACTGGTGAGAGAGAAGAACTCCTGGACTTTTCACACACGAGGCCGTCACGTGATGCCTTTGTGTGTAGTAAACACCAGGGACATAGAAACATTCTCTACGTGTGTAGTGTTTGCGCGAGTGTTAGTTTATCAAGGTTTAAAGTGCACCTAACCCCTTTTGCAATTTTTATACATATGAAACTTTGAAAGGTTTTGAGTACTTCTGCGAAGAAATGTTTGGCTTACAGAGAATATTCGGCAATCCCTTTATGTAGGACGACACGAATTTTTACCAAAAATACGATAGAATACAACACAATACAATTCAGTACAACAATAGAACGCAACACAATACAATACAATAGAATACAATTTGGTAGCAATTCGTGTCGTCCTACATGAAGGGACGGCCGAATATTCTATGTTCTAGGCTTGTTTGAAATGGTGAAAATTTGACCTTTCCTGACCCATGACCGCGTAAGAAAAAGCCTGGGTCGATTCTGGATCTTACGTCACCTCATTAATGCATTATTCTCCATGGCGCCTTTCTATCACAACAACATCGATATATAGAGAATTTATACGGTCTGTGAGGTGTTAGTAAAGAAAACAGTTATTTTAGACAAAATGCTAAACATTTATTCAACTTATTGCAAAGTCGAATGAATTAGATGGCGTAAGATCCAGAATCGACCCAGGCTTTTTCTTACGCGGTCATGGGTCAGGAAAGGTCAAATTTTCACCATTTCAAACAAGTCTAGGACATAAAGTTTTTTTGTAAGCCAAAAATTTCTTCGCAGAAGTGTTCAAAACCTTTCAAAGATTCATACAATGTCTGTATAAAAATCGCAAAAGGGGTTAGGTGCACTTTAATGCTCCAAGGTGAAGAACTAACAATTGAATTGTCATAGAAAGAATTCCAGTATTGCATCACAAACATACGGCATGTCCGTAGCCTTACCATGCTGTTACTTACTGTACCAGTCCGTAACTCTGTAATTTGATTGGACCAGAAAGACACAATAGCCAGTAAAGGAAACCATTTCAATGTCACGGCATGCCATACAGCAACCGTGCCTTAAAGTAATAATCCGTGTAAAAAGTACGATAAAATCCATTGTTCTGCGGCATTGAGCCCTCCCTCACATGGGATTTGTCTGTGTTTTTGAAAAATTGGAGGAAACTAGACGTCTTCCTAACCTTTAGGGCGATTTTCATGTTTCAACCAATGAGATCAAGAATTTTCACAATACAAAATTAACACCTTGCTCCATCTGAATGCCGTTCGGTGCCGTACTTCATTTACTGTACAGTACCTGTCCAGTGCAAACTAGAACATTGTGTTATTACATGTATATATAGATATACGTTACTTTATGAGACCTATGATTGGTCAGTTTGCGGTCTATAACTTCCAGTACAGACCGCAAAATTGAAGCAAACCTGATTTTGAATACTTTTGAGTCATGATAAACGTCTTACTAAACTCGTTTCTTCGGTCAGTACTGTAAGTTATGGACCGGTCCATACCGTAAGTTATGGATCCTATTTCCCCCTTTTTTTATGACCTGCGCACTTCGTGCCTGGGCCATAAAGCAGGGGGTGAAACTCGGTCCATAACGTACGATACGGACCTCGTGCTTGGTTAATAAGAGGTATGTACATGTAATGCGTTGTTTGGTGTTTCAGGAGTTTGTCGTGACCCCATCCCACAGCGTTTTGTTAGCAAACATGTTGGAGTCTCATGCCGTCCATGACTTCTGCTTGGTGGGACCAAAGGTAAGAATTACAATGAGATACAAGGGATAAACAATCAGTTTCCCACCAGTTGGATTTACGTGTATGCGCTCTAATCACATGGTGGCTAAAAACAATAGATTTCCCACGCGTAGCCTACACTCTGAATTTCTAACAAGACGTGAAACAACCACTGGGGCTGATCAAAGCCAGGACCCGGCTTAAATCCTCAGATCGAATTGGAATTTAGCGTGTTGGTTTTTGTGGAGGGAGGAAAACCGGAGGACCTGGAGAAAAACTTGTTGCACCGCAAATTTTAGTGTTAAACCTTGGCCAAACGGAGTCACAAGTCAACGCAAGCTGACATGATGCAACTTTTAAAAAAATCTGCTGTTTGGTCTAGATGCTTTTCTATTCCCGGAGAAAAACGCTTGGAACAAGGGCGAGGTACCAACAAACTCAACGGACATATGGCGCCGCGTCCGGGGATCGAACCTGGGCCACAGAGGCGAGAGGCGAACCACTGCGCCACCCCGGCTCGCACCGAGCAGTTTCAGAACCAGCCAGTACAAGTACTGTTGCCAATATGCTGTCATTGAAGAGTATAGAGTATTTCTACGTGTTATGTAGGCCGTGTACTGCCGTCCGTCTCCCCTCAAAACTCGGGAAGGGTTGACTGTTACATGTTGCCGACTTGGCAGCCATTGTTTTAATTTTGAATACCGACTTTTTCGCTACTCAGTATCTATCAGAATAGATAGGAGCTTAGCCAATCAGATTGCAGGATTCGTGATAGAAAACTAGTTGGTTTCTACTAATAAGTGGTATTAATCTATGTTTTCCTATATTGTTTGAATAAAGGTCAGGCTGTGGTAGTCAGGATGACATGACTCCCAGTGGTGTGTGAGAACGAATATTTTATAACGTTTGTGTTCCTAGGGGTGTGGTAAGACGGTGCTTGTCCAGCAGTTCGCCAACATGCTTGGTTACAGAGTAGAGCCTGTTGTCCTGTACCAAGACATGACGTCACGTGACCTGCTGCAGCAGAGGATCACCCTGAGTAACGGTGACACCAGCTGGAGACCATCACCACTCGTCACCGCCGCACTAGTGGGTCACATAGCAGAGCTGGACGGCATACACAGGGTCAACCCAGGCACCCTGGCTGTCTTACAGAGGTAAGCTGGTGGGTCTGTATCATGGGTTGCACATGACGTCACGGCGGCCATGTTAGTGTACCGTTAACAATAGATTCTTCGTTAGCTTCTTTTATTAGGTACACCAACATGGCCGCCATGCCCTTTGTCATTTGAATCTCTGGGGATTGACTGCAACCCATCTATAGAGCAGATTTCGTACGAGTGGGACAAACTACGGCATGTCCGTAGCCTTGATTACCGTAACCGTGCCGTGACGTAACTTTGTAATTTGATTGGATCAGCAGGACAACAACAATAGGGAAACCATTTCAATATCACAGCATGCCGTACAGTAACCGTGCTGTGGTCATTGCCGTAGTTTGTCCCACTCATATGAAATCTACTCTTATGTGTGTGTGGTTTAATTAATTCTGCATGTTTTTTCAGGTTATATTTTAATAAGGTTTTGTGTTAGGTTTAAGTATGTATATCTATGTAGTATGCATTCAGGTTAGATTTACAATAGCAGTGTATGCAAGTAAGTAAGTGACTTTATTTAAGTGTCAATGTATTTAGTTATGCAGCTAATTGGAGACACGAGTCCTACGATTTCAGTACGTCCTTATCCGAGAAGACGTGACGGTCTAACCGTTTACTGTATTATGTAAAGGCAGCACCTTCTACTCAGTTATTTTAATACCCTGAAGCTGAGTTTTGGTATTGGTGAAGGGCCGGAGTTGATTTTGGAGGTAAAACTGTGCCCAGAAGAGGAAGAAAAAGAATTGTAAGCCATTTTGTCTTCTTCTCGACTACAGGATATCTCAAATGTCCCCGTAATTCGAGCGTTTAAAGCTGGTTCACACATACGACACAAGCATAAACGACATATACAGGCACAGTGTTGCGATTTGGTAAGGGACAACAGATCGATCATGTGTGCCGATGTTCCAAGATGGCGGGCACTATTGACTTACATGTACATGTATGCTAGTGCTTGTGTTGGTCGGTCCAAACGTGCAGCATAACGACGCAAACATGGGCATAAGCGCAAGACGAAGGACAACGTTCCTTTTTGTTATGCTTACCTCACACCAGTTTACACGTATATTATATTATGCTTGTGCTTGTATCGTACACGTGAACCAGTCTTTATTCGCTGTTTTGTACTCGTTTACTATGGCGTTCGAACTCTACATGTATTTCGGACTCTAGCTTACTCGGACATTTTTGCTTTCTGTTGAGTGTTTGATAGCCAGGATCAACGGAGCATGTGTCACAGGCATCAAGATGAAAATCACTGTGTGTTATTACCGCAGTTCAGTAAAAGACTGCCAGGGTCGGCAAGCATTGATGATTAGTCCTTAGTACGTTAGTACGTTCGTACGAGGCACTAGTTCTCTCAAAACATTTTCAGTCCTTAGTACGTTAGTACGTTCGTACGAGGCACTAGTTCTCTCTCAAAACATTTTCAGTCCTTAGTACGTTAGTACGTTCGTACGAGGCACTAGTTGTCTCTCAAAACATTTTCAGTCCTTAGTACGTTAGTACGTTCGTACGAGGCACTAGTTGTCTCTCAAAACATTTTCAGTCCTTAGTACGTTCGCACGAGGCACTAGTTGTCTCTCGAAACATTTTCAGTCCTTAGTACGTTCGCACGAGGCACTAGTTGTCTCTCAAAACATTTTCAGTCCTTAGTACGTTCGCACGAGGCACTAGTTGTCTCTCAAAACATTTTCAGTCCTTAGTACGTTCGCACGAGGCACTAGTTGTCTCTCAAAACATTTTCATACAGTCCTTAACAGTTTAGTCTCTTAGAATAATCCTACTTTCCTTTGATACAAAATAAATAAAACAATAATAGCTATAGTACGTTGTTCAGCCGTACTAAGAAAAAAATAAAGAACATCCTATTCTAGGCATGGTATAAGATGATATGGCTAGCGCCAAAGACACTTATACTTTCACCAGGCGACAGAAGGGAGACCGCTTAGGGCCAGTCCCTTTTCATGTTCTCATGTGCTTTACACAGCGACAATGCCCTTTGCCAATGTATTTTATCAAATCGAATCGTGTGAATATCGAGGATTTTTCACGTGTAATTTCTTTCCACTAGCCTCGTCCATGACCGTGAACTCCACCTTTATGATGGCACAAGGCTGTTACGTCATGACCGCTACGACGCCATGAAAGAGAAACACGACCTCAACGATGACCATATGACCGCCAGGTAATCCAGTTATATGTGATTTTAAACGACTACCATCCTGTTAAAACCCGAGTGATGTAATTTAGCCACTTACCCAGGCTCGTTTGTTTGTCACGCATGCCAGTTAGAAGACTGAGCCTGACTGCAAGCCACTAAATTCCAGAGTGGATTTCAACAAGAGAAAATGAGTTCAATTATCTTTCAAATTATCATAAGACAGACGGTAAAGGCTGCAAAAAAAATAAAAATAAATATTGTATGTTCAGAATAATGTAAACTCTGACTGCTTGGACCTTCTTCTTAGGGCATCCAAGCCTGTATTTGCAATAACATAACAACGTGCAAGCTTGTTCTCCGGTTTGTGCAATGCCAAAAAAAAAGAACAGGCTGAAAAAAGTAAAAACTACAATAGAAGGGCGGTGTGCGAAAAGGGCGCAAGTGTCTCCTGATTACATTCTAAATTCTCCTTCAATGTCTTTGTTTTCAAAGGGAAAATTTACAACGTAATCAAGAGTGACTTACGCCCTTTTTGCACACAGCCCTTCAATTTATTTACTTATTATCGATAGTATTATTTTAAAATATGTGTATGTGACATGATGTTAATACTAAACATTACGAGTCGCGCGTTTCCTGTCTTTTGAGGGTGAGGTAGCGACTCTAAAAGGTGATTGCTCTCGCTCTCCCTTTACTCATGTTTGTTATTCTTTCAGTTATTCTTATTTTTTTTCGATGCTTCTCGTATTTGTATTTTAATAATTGCTACTGTGTTGACTTTTTAAGCTGTAAAATAGCGTCATGTTCAATGCCTTCTGTAGGGGTATCTACCGCATTCACCCGTCGTTTCGTATCGTGGGTTTAGCCGAACCTCCAGTCATCGGTAGCAGTCAGCCACAGTGGCTGAACTCGGAGGTCTTAGCCATGTTCCTGTTCCATCATGTAAAGCCACTTGCAAGGAAGGAAGAAGCCAAAGTCATCTATGAAATGGTACGTTTTCTACAGACAGCCCAGGCGTTATTTACCACTCAATTGCAATATAAGGGTTTGTATTGGTATCTGACGTGAATGAAATAATTAATTTCTTAAAGCGTGCTTTGACTGTATTATATTTATATCCTAATCATTTCTCGGCTATTATGGAGTAGTTTTTTTGTGGGGGTGGGGTAGGTAGGGGTGGTTAGTTCGGAGGTTCCCTTGGTAGGAAAAAGTGATAGAATATCTCTGACATCTATGAACTTAAAGTGCCACTACGATCAAATTTTGACATATCAATGTTTTTGCATATTCATAAAGTAGAGTTGATATATTATTACCAGTTCAAATTGTTTTTCGATACAACGACAGGAAGTCTTATTTTTTTAGCTCCGAATATTGAATCTAAACGTCCGCCATTACTGGAGGCCGTTCCCTTTGTTCAGCTTTAAACAAAGGGTTATTCAGCGGAAGTGATGTCATACACTTAACGCTCGCCTGCAGAACACAACGCCTGGAGGCATATTTCTACTAAAAACGTCTTCCCGTACATAAGAAGAAAGTTATATTTATCTTTGCGAGGTTGGCTACTTTTTTATGCACACTATTTCGCGCCACGAGGTTGTCGTGTTAAGTGTATGACATCACTTCCGCTGAATTCTGAGAACGGCAGGATTTTACCGTTAAACTCTCCTAAACTGTTGTGGCTTAACATGCCCATTTGCGAATATTTTTTACTATTTCGGACATTTCTGATACTGATTGACCTATTGACACTGAAAAAGTGGCAAATCGAATTGGTAATTTTTCGTCGTAGTGCCACTTTAAAACATCGAAGCACTGCTAACTCTTTTTATATTTTCAAATTAGGTTCCAGGTGCGCCTCGGAGTGCCATGGACAAGCTGTTGAACCTCGCGGAGAAACTGAGAAACGCGAAAGATCCAACGGTGGGTACAGTGTATACCCCCCCTTCCCCCCCATGAATTATTATAATGGACCTTTTTACAGGATACAATCACGTGGTTGTACTGGAGGGCATAACATATATTTTGAAGTCGTTGTGGCATTACGTCACGTGATGCGCTTTTGATGTTCCCGGCGCACGTCGTCTGATCAGTTTCCTGCAAAAACTGAAAGAAAACAAAGTCAATGAACCCTGTAGGTAGCCTCCTCCGCAGGCATCTCTAATTTTCGAAGAAATCAGATTTTAAAAATCATGAATTCTGTTACCTGTGACTCCGGGAGAGAATCGAAGAGGAGGAGCCCATAATCTGATTTCTTCAAAAAAATTGAGATGCCTACGGAGGAGGCTACCCTGTAGGTACGTATGTGGAATGTTTCGCCAAAAACTACAAAAATACTTTAAACTAAGCCTAAGATTTAACAGGTTTAAGTTTTCTTCATTTCTACACTGAGTTTACCAAGTTAGAACATTATTTACTAAAAACGTTTAAGGCCTCGGAAACTTGTATTTGAACTCCAGAGCGTTCGTTCTTTCGGCCAGCGGAGCATAACATTTTACCGCAGTGCCGCAGTGTGGGTCCCCTCGAACACTGCGACAAACCGTCCTTTCCACATCCCGTTCAAATAATATCGTACCTTCCGACTTCATGTGAATTTGAATTTTCCGTTCAGCTATTGCTCTCGTAAAACATATCTTCGTTGGATAGTTTTCAAATCACCCTCTTTGTTTTTAAGCAACCACGACGGCAACGTCTAGGACGACGGCATAAAACAATAGTATTAATTAAAAAATACAATAACTGCACGTGAAAATGCACGCAGTCGCCTACATTTCCACCGTTCTCTGGAAAAACACAACGTGAAAACTCCAAATTGTACGTTTTAAAGAGAACGCGAACGTAAGAAAGTAAAGCAAATCATTTTTCGTTCTGCGTGAACGGAACTCTATTGTCGTTATATTTTTCGAAAATCTGGTTGTGAAAAACAATTCAAGACGAACAAGGGATATAGTAAACACCAAATTTCGGTAGAAGTTTTTTTCTACGTCCCGTCGTCACTGCCGTCGCCGTCCTGGTTGCTTAAGGTCCCTGATAATAGATTACCAAAGACGTGTGGCCAAAATATATTTGGTCTAATAGTCCAATTCGTAGTTCTTGAAAGGTAACCAAGCCTTAGCCTCGCATGGAGGCTGGAGTTGACCCTGCACTGATACAAACCCTCTTTCTATGAATATGGATATATTTTGATTATCATGCTAACTAGATACAAGCCATGGAGGCTGGAGTTGATCCTGCACTGATACAAACCCTCTTTCTATGAATATGGATAGATTTTAATTATCATGCTAGATACAAGCCATGCTAGATACAAGCCATGGAGGCTGGAGTTGACCCTGCACTGATACAAACCCTCTTTCTATGAATATGGATAGAGTTTGATTATCATGCTAACTAGATACAAGCCATGGAGGCTGGAGTTGATCCTGCACTGATACAAACCCTCTTTCTATGAATATGGATAGATTTTAATTATCATGCTAGATACAAGCCATGCTAGATACAAGCCATGGAGGCTGGAGTTGACCCTGCACTGATACAAACCCTCTTTCTATGAATATGGATAGATTTTGATTATCATGCTAACTAGATACAAGCCATGGAGGCTGGAGTTGACCCTGCACTGATACAAACCCTCTTTCTATGAATATGGATAGATTTTGATTATCATGCTAACTAGATACAAGCCATGGTGGATGGAGTTGATCCTGTACTGATACAAACCCTCTTTCTATCATTATGGCAAGCCTCTAACTTAGGGTGCGTTCGATTGACCGTATTCCGGAATAAGAATACGCAGAATGATCACTACAAATCGCTTATACCGGGACATTTTAGCCACTAGAATGCTAAATGTATCGTGAATATCATATGACAGCAAGTGTTTGTAGCTTACGGTACAAAATGTGCCTGAACCAGTGATTTCAAGAGCTTATTCCATCTATTCTTATTCCGGAATACGGTCAATCGAACGCGCCCTAAGCTGTCTCAACTCCAGCCTCAGTATCACCAAAGGCTTGGTTACTTTTCAAAATGGCGGTCAAGAACTTCGAATTGGACTATTGTCATCACGAAAGTGAACTGATTCATTGATACACTGGTTCTCTGTAGGTTGCCTCCGTTGCGTCGTCATTATCTACTCGTCAACTACTCCGTATTGCTCGTCGGTTATCTAAATATCCTGCAGAAGCTCTGGAGCACTCGATCAGCAAGGCCTGCTTATCACGGTTAGTTACTGCTGGTGCTGGGTTCGTGTGTTTCTCAGTTGGCAATGGACCTTTTGTAGGATACAATCACGTGCTTGTACTGGACGGCAAAAAAAATCTGACTTCAATTATTTAAAGGCACTTGTACGAGATTGGTAGTGTTATTAGCAAAATGTTTGTAGATTTTCCACCTCCAATCGATTATCAATATTTCTAAAACTTCGTTTTGAGTTTGTTTGCCATTCAGTAAAGCCTTTCCCATGGGATCACGACAGCTCAATTCATTCGTTATTGATGTGATATATCTGCACGTGCTGAGACTATTTGCTGCGAAAGGCCTATCGTGTTGTTAATTGCTAATTGGGATAAATAATAGTAGTCCTATTCGTGTTGTTTATAGAGCGGATTTCATAGGAGTGGGCAAGTTACAGCAACAACCTATACGGTTACTGTATGGCACGGTTACTGTACGGCACGATTACTGTACAGCACGATTACTGTACAGCACGATTACTGTACAGCACGGTTACTGTACAGCACGGTTACTGTTAATGTACGGCAAATATTACATGTACGGCACGGTTACTGTACGGCACGGTTACTCTACGGCACGGTTACTGTATGGCACGGTACTGTTAGTACAGCATGATTACTGTACGGCACGATTACATATATGGCACGATTACTGTACGGCACGGTTACTGTACGGCACGATTACTGTACGGCACGATTACTGTACGGCACGATTACTGTACGGCACGATTACTGTACGGCACGGTTACTGTACGGCACGGTTACTGTACAGCACGGTTACTGTTAATGTACGGCAAATATTACATATACGGCACGGTTACTGTACGGCACGGTTACTCTACGGCACGGTTACTGTATGGCACGGTACTGTTAGTACAGCATGATTACTGTACGGCACGATTACATATACGGCACGGTTACTGTACGGCACGGTTACTGTACGGCACGATTACTTTACGGCACGATTACTGTACGGCACGGTACTGTTAGTACAGCATGATTACTGTACGGCACGGTTACATATACGGCACGGTTACTGTACGGCACGATTACTGTACGGCACGATTATTGTACGGCACGATTACTGTACGGCACGATTACTGTACGGCACGGTTACTGTACGGCACGGTTACTGTACGGCACGATTACTGTACGGCACGGTTACTGTATGGCATGCCATGGCATTGTAAGTTGATGTCTCGCCCGTGAAATCTGCTCTAATACTGATACTGGCATTATGGTGATTCCATTGAAAAAGAAGCTGAAATGAACTTATTTTAACTTTTCCCAGTTGTTACCCCAAGCAAGGTCTCTCTAAAAATGCAATAAAAATAGGGGGTCACCATTCTGGTTTTTGTGTGAAGTAGCTGTAATTTAGAGTAATTTAGAGATCCCACAGCAGAAATATGCGAAATCGGTCAGCTTGAATAAACAGTGCTCATTAACTGCCAGGTCATACCGTTCATAGGGAACAAATGAACTGCAAGTGGACAGTACTATAGCAGAATACGAAGAAATCTGTTTTGTTAGTATCCCTACACGAGGGTAAAATAAGAATAACAACCTCCAGAAATTATTGATACTTTGGTATCTGTTGGGCCACCTCGATGTGTTTATTAATAAATATATGGAGGAAAAAGGGGGTTACCATTTTCGTTTCGGATATATTTTGCAAAATATCGCAAATTTAGCTCCAAAACATACTTTTTCCGCGGAAACACTTGGGCGAGTTTTGTAAAAGTCATCTTAAATCGGCCAAATGAACTTATTTTGTATTGCCAACGTTAAATAAGTGTTAAGATAGGAGTCGGTAATACACCCAAAGACAGATATTTGTACCTATGATTTTAGATTTCACCAAATTGCGCAGTAGATATGCGCATTGCAGAACAAGGGAATCACCTTAAAATGCCCTCCCCGTATTGTGATAAAGGTGGCGATGGAAAAATACGTGCATCTAAATAAAGCAAAATTTTGGCGCTATTCTTCAGGTAACCCACATTAACCTGCCACACACACACACTGTCAAAATGCAAATGCTGTTATCGTCCTTGTTTTCCTTCGTTGTTTGCCACCCAAAGGTTTCTCCCTAAACTGCCAGCAGCAAGTCTTGAGAAAGAATTGAACGACGCAGCCATACAAATACAACAGGAGAGCAATGAGAACAATGGAGAAGAGCTTTCTGCAATCACGTGTGAGTATCAAAAAGCAATTGTTCCTCTACTCCCCCCCCCCCCCCCCCCCCCCCCCCCCCCCCCAACACCTTCGTTTACGCTCACACTCGAGAGCTACAAGGTCAAGCATCATGCTTGTCGTGTACGATTGAGAAAGTATTATCATGAAAGGAAACTGTGACTGTAGTGTAGGGACGGGGAAGAATTGAGAGGAAACTGTAGGGTGTAGGATGGGGAAATATTGATGGGAAACTTTGACTATAGGTAGGGCAAGTATTGAGAGGAGACTGTGACTGTAGGGTGTAGAGGGACGGGGAAGTGTTGAGGGGAAACTGTGACTGTAGAGACGAGGAAGTATTGAGGGGAAACTGTGACTGTAGGGTGTAGGGACGAGGAAGTATTGAGGGGAAACTGTGACTGTAGGGTGTAGGGACGGGGAGGTATTGAGGGAAAACTGTGACTGTAGGGACGGGAAAGAATTGAGAATTTTTTTGGCTCGAAGCCAGCCAGTCACAAGGCTAGAGAAGGAATTTACCCAGTCACCGGAGAAGAATGGCCATGAATTAGAATAAAATAATTCCTACCATAGGAAGAGATTTAGAATTATCTCACCTAGAAACCAGAACTACAAGATCAACACTATTCTTGTTTGTTCTCAAACTGGTGAGAGAGAAGAACTCCTGGACTTTTCACACACGAGGCCGTCACGTGATGCCTTTGTGTGTAGTAAACGCCAGGGACAAAGAAACATTCTGTAACAAACATGCTGATTTTAGTAAACTGGGAATAGACACCGCAAATTCTTTCCAAGGCATCATGTAAATCTGTGGTTGTAGGTTCGGTCCCTGTGCAACCAACACACAGGATGTTAGTGTGCTGCTTTTGTGATGCAAATCTCAAACTGCAAATAGTTCGTTAAATCGCAGGGCCTGTTCCGGTCTTCTTAAGCCGGGGGTGAACATTGTTGTACGACATAGACCAACATTGTTAGATGGTAATGTTGAACAAGTGGCTAAACGAAAACAAACTTTTATCCAACATTCATCCAACAAAAAATGTTAATCCAACATCGTGTAACATGGGCTTTTGTCACACGGCAGCCATATTGGCTTGGAACAATAGATTTCCCACGTCAGTTAGCCTCGTACTGAGCAGTTTCAGAACGAGTTCACGGGTGCAAAACAAAGGTTTTTATACTCCTGGGATTAAACATGGCTGCCGTGTGAATAAGGTCCATGGGGTGCTCAACACAGATGGACTTCATTTGTTTTTAAGGTTGTATTCTATTGGACTTCACTGATAAAGAATCCCATTGTTTTAGGGTTAGGGTTTGTTTATTTTAAGGGTAGGCTATTGTTTGGTTAGCCAATAACATTTCAGGTTGCAAACGGTGACGTCCGCCCTGCTCAACAGTCTAACATTATTACTGGCGGTATATACTTCATGGTAGTGTTCCGTTCCATATAGTCTCCCTGCATAAAACTGTAAAACAGTAGAGAAAATGATTATGCAGGATGACTGTATGGAACGAAACACTACCATGAAGTATATACCGTACTGGCCTACGTTGTACAACAATGTTCGAATGTTTAGCCCCGGCTTTGATGAGCAGTTAACTGCTATTGGTTTATTTGTTTGTATATTTTTATTAGCTTCGCCATGTAATTACAACAACAAACAAGAAAACAACAGTAGGAAAGAAAAACTATATACAAACACAAAGAGAAAACAAACAACTATGGCAGGATGACCGCAACAGCGTGAGCCAGTTACTGCGGGCTCAAAACACTTAAAAACTAATAAGATAGATTACAAACATACGGTATAACACTAATATTCCTGGAGAGACTACGCGAAGGGTTACATGTAGGGCATATAGTTTTCCATGAGTCCTCAGGGTCATATGAGTTGGCGAGTGCGCTAAAATAGTACTTAGTAAGGACAGCTCTACATGATCGGTCAGTTCCAGTGTAGTCAACTCAAGATCGTTAACTAAGGTATTCCATATTCTGCTTATTATATTAAAGAAATATTTCTGAAACGTTGTGGTTTTACATTTACGAGTGAGAGTTGTCTCTGTATTAACTGCTATGTGCACGTGATGTGACGTGTCCTGGCGGTTTGTCTGCCGTCACTCAATCAGGGCTGCAGTGATCATATTGGCCGATTTGGCGCGTAAACCATTCAGCTGCTGAACGAATCAACAATTTATATCTTCGATTCACATTTTATAGAATGAAAATCAGATGGAGCACAAAAGCACGTGTCATTAATTGAAGTCCAAACTCCAACAGAAGAAAGTCTGAATCGCGTAATTGAAATATGAAAAGCTCTATAATTATGGCAGGGACTTAAGGCGTCGGCCTTCTCTCCTTCCACTTCTAATCTATATGAGGGGACATAAAAGAACCTGTTGTGTGATTTCGAGAAAGAGTATGGGATTGTCTCCCGGTACAACCGTTTGTATTCTGGAGGTAGTAACAAAAACTCATGATTGTAAACTGCACGGCAGCACTTTGCGCCACAATAGCAGTTCGTATGTCAAGTCCTCCATTGTGAAGCGCATTTGAATATATTCATATATAATTTGCGCTATATACATGAATACATTTAACTTTACGTGTACCTTTATAATGTGCACCAATTTATTTACGATTTATTGGCAACTAGTATATGTTATACGGGGTAAAATCTTGTCGTATGCCATAGTTAACTAGCATCATTCTATTACAATTATTTGTAATTATCTCATAGGTGAAATCAAGGGGAATCTTGTTCGTATTGGACAGACGTCTGTACCGGTGTACAATCCAGAGAATAAAACTAAAGTCCCGGATACCTTGTTTACGAGATACCCCAGGTGAGTCGAAATGGCTTTGTTGGTTCGAACTAGTAAGTAAATATGCATGTACGTAGTGTAACGAATTTATTGGGACAAATCTCCACTTTTCTACGAATGCTTCTCGGGAGGTGGGGGGGGGGGGGGGGGGGGGGGGGGGGGAGGGTGGGTCGCGGGATTTCAGTTGATAAGTGCATAATGACTGCTTTATTGGTGAACACAGTACCCTGTGCACTCAGTTGTAATATTAATAGCGTTTGAAACTATATGTTTGTGTTTTATTGACAAATACAGGAACTTGCTGACTCCGTACTACATTCCGTACTTCATTTGGCCTTCAACCTTCTGCAGTACTCATATATTTGTCGTTCATCGTACAGTCAGCACGTGCCTGTATTTGTTAGTATTCATTATTTGTCGTTCTTCGTACAGTCAGCACGTGCTGTATTTGTTCAGTATTCATTATTTGTCATTCTTCGTACAGTCAGCGCGTGCCTGTATTTGTCAGTATTCATTATTTGTCTGTTCTTCGTACAGTCAGCGCGTGCCTGTATTTGTCAGTATTCATTATTTGTCGTTCTTCGTACAGTCAACGCGTGCCTGTATTTGTCAGTATTCATTATTATTCGTTCATCGTACAGTCAACGCGTGCCTGTATTTGTCAGTATTCATTATTTGTCGTTCATCGTACAGTCAGCACGTGCCTGTATTTGTCAAGTATTCATTATTTGTCGTTCTTCGTACAGTCAGCACGTGCCTGTATTTGTCAGTATTCATTATTTGTCGTTCATCGTACAGTCAGCACGTGCCTGTATTTGTCAGTATTCATTATTTGTCGTTCATCCTACAGTCAGCACGTGCCTGTATTTGTCAGTATTCATTATTTGTCGTTCATCGTACAGTCAGCGCGTGCCTGTATTTGTCAGTATTCATTATTGTCGTTCTTCGTACAGTCAGCACGTGCCTGTATTTGTCAGTATTCATTATTTGTCGTCATCGTACAGTCAGCACGTGCCTGTATTTGTCCAGTATTCATTATTTGTCGTTCATCGTACAGTCAGCACGTGCCTGTATTTGTCAGTATTCATTATTTGTCGTTCATCGTACAGTCAGCGCGTGCCTGTATTTGTCAGTATTCATTATTTGTCGTTCATCGTACAGTCAGCACGTGCCTGTATTTGTCAGTATTCATTATTTGTCGTTCATCGTACAGTCAGCGCGTGCCTGTATTTGTCAGTATTCATTATTTGTCGTTCATCGTACAGTCAGCACGTGCCTGTATTTGTCAGTATTCATTATTTGTCGTTCATCGTACAGTCAGCACGTGCCTGTATTTGTCAATAAAACATGCACGCCAGTCTCTAACCCTTAAGTATTGTCGTTACAGCATTTAAGTATTATGGAAGACATGCTGAAAGACTTCTCGCTGGGTGAACATCTGCTGCTTGTTGGAAATCAGGTACAACTGCACGTGTCTTGTTGCAGATTATTTATGGGTGACATGTGCACACAGAGCACTCAAATGATATACGAGAATCCTACAATGTCAACGATTTCAAAAATGCACACGAACTTCATCCCGCAAGCGTTTGTCCGATAGAGGAAAATAATTCCAAGTATCGATGTAATTTATGCGAACGTTTTCTGACCCATACCAGTTTCGTACGTGTGCACACGCATAGTGGCGTGTGTGATACAGATGTTTATCTCATAATAATACTGGCTGTCATATCTACAGGGAGTCGGCAAGAACAAAATCGTAGATAGATTTCTCCATCTTCTGAACAGACCTAGAGAGTACATCCAGTTACATAGGTATGATATTTTGTTATGGGTTTGGTCTTGGTCTTGGTATTGAGTTTGGTGTTGGATTTTGGTGATGGGTTTGGTGTTGGATTTTGGTGTTTGGTGTTGGAGTTCGGTGTTCGGTGTTGGTTTTGGATTTTGGTGTTGGTGTTGGGTTTGGTGTTCGAGTTGGGTTTGGTGTTGAATTTGGTGTTGAGTTTAGCTTAGTTTAGTTTCGTGTTGAGTTTGGTGTTGGTGTTTATAGTGGGCGTTTGGTGTTGGTGGTGGGTTTGGTGTTAGGATTGGTGTCGAGTTTGTTGTTGAGTTTGGTGTTTGGTGTGGGCATTGGGTTTGGATGATGAATTTGGTTTGAGTTTGGGTATTGGGTTTGGTGTAGGTGTTGGTCGTAGCTACTCTATGATGAGTTCTTCTGTGATAATACTCTGTCTTGGTGTTGTAGAGACAAGTGAACATGTCTGGTTTTCATGAACACAAATATGAGTGGCCTAACCGTGCTCATGTTCATTTATTTGCTTCAGAGATACAACGGTTCAATCGCTTACTCTCCAGCCAACTGTTCAGGATGGGGTTATCATCTATGAAGATTCACCTTTGGTAAGACCATGTATTTGATTCCTTGAGTCCTTGTTAATGGTTTGCCCGTGGAGTTCTTCGATTTGAAAATAGTGGCGAAGCACTGTTCTCATTCTGTCTTTAACCCGTATGCAACTGTTACCACAGGGAATGGCAGAGCACTGTGGCGGCATGTAGTCATTATGAGCCATTGTTGAGACTGTACAAAGTATAGTCTATTTTCGTGACATCTTGCCCCACCCCTACAGACCACAGATAGTTGGCCAAGCGCATTTTGAGTCACCTAGGGACGAGCCAATACATCTACCTCGTTTCGTTTGGCTAGGTTACTTCAGTTCAGAAATGTTCTTTCTTTGCAAGTTTATGTTCATTTTTGTCCATTCTTGTACTGCTCTGCCCCATCGATGCGCTTTGGATTTTTTAACATACACATTGGTTAGAGATATGATTATTCAATTATATATCCGTAAATTTTGGTTTTTGAAAGTTACCAAACTCGGTGTCAAGTCTACCCGGCCAAGCGATACACTAGGAAAAAATGAAACGATGTCGCTATTTGTATTTTCTCTTTCGTTTCTTAAGTTTTAGAGCGAATTTCGTAAAGTGGGCAAGTTATGGAAGTTACGTACGGCACGGTTACTGTATGACATCCGTTACATTGAAATGGTTTCCCATTGTTTTTAAATCGTGGATGCGCGCAAACGCAGGAACGAGTTATCGGGATGTTGGGGAAATCGTGTCACTCGCTCACTTACTTGCTCACTAAGGTGTTAGCAGAATTAAATACTTGGAACGCAAATTGTAAGATAATAGTAATCGATATTTGATGTAATTAATAGTTGAAGATCGATGTGGAACATTAATTGCTGTTAGAATTGACGTTGCTCAAGTCTTCATCGCCGGTTCTCCTCTCGGTACTAACTGTAAAGTGAATGCGAACGTTATCCATGTGGGAGATGTACGTGTGTGCTCATTCAGCGACAATTACCTGAATCTCGCCGATAGTGACGTAAAACATTTGTACGTTTTCATGGCTCGCTTAATATTATTGTTAGGTGGCTCAAACTTTGACAGACATGGTATTGGGTCACTTGGTGGTGATTTCGTAACGATGACGTTATTCAGTGATTACGGGATTTTAAGGAAACGCCCGTCTCTACCCCATTTCTAATGGCAGGCAGCTCAAACATTGATATTGAGTCCCCATTAAGCACTTAGTGGTGATATCGTAACGATGACATCATTGGTCACGTGGTTTTACAGGCGACACAACAGCAATAATAACATAAACTTTGAACATTTCCACATGTTTAACCTCGAGAACATATTAAAATACACTTTACATCCACGAGTTCGCCATTGCGGCTCTATGTTTTTTCTTTCTAATCCAATCAAATTACAGAGTTACGCTACAGTAAGTTACAGTGCGGTTACTGTAAGGCTACGGCCATGCCGTATTTTTGTCCCACTCATGCGAAATCCGCTCTAATAATACCGTAACCTTAATCGTAATTCTCGTCTTGACATTCAGGTACGTGCTGTTAAGTTTGGTCACGTTCTAGTGGTGGATGAGGCAGACAAGGCACCCACTCATGTCACTTGTATAGTAAAGTCCTTGGTGGAAAGTGGGGAGATGGTCTTAGGAGATGGAAGGCGGATTATTAGCAGTAAGTTTTCATGTCCCCTTCCCTCTTCTTTCCTGTCCTTCCCCTCTTCTTCCCCTGCTCTGTTAATACAAGTATATGGAAAAAATAGTTCCAAAGTCAAACTGCAACAATTATTTTTCATGGTACTTATTTTAAGTTCCGGGCCTATCGTGTGACTCTACTGGTATTGTACTCGGAAATGGTCCTGAGTAGAAAGGTCCGTGTGGTTTTGTGCCAAACCTCTAGTACCTTTACCAGTTCAAACATCTGTAGTCCTACTAGACTATTATGCCAGTTTCAGACGCTCTTAACAATAAATAAATAAATATTTTATTTGTTATAGCAGGTTGAGTATTACCGCTTATAGCTAGTGGGGGCCTGCTTTTACTCCTCACACACTCCCCACTACATTAACTGTTTAGGACACACTACACTCGACTCACGGTTGATTTTTACGGAGGGAGGAAAACCAGAGAACCTGGAGAAAAACCCTCGAATGCAGATAAGGAATCAACAACAAACCTAACTCGCATAGGGTGCTCGAGCGGGGAATCGAACCCGGGACCGCAGCGGTGAGAGGCGAGTGTTTTACTACTACGCCAACCTGCATCCATATGATTTCGTTCATATCTACAATTGTTGCGAGTATTTTTGACTATGGACGGTTCGTCGATAGGAACGATTATATGGCTATGAAAGAAAGCTTCTGTCTCCTGGTAGTTTTGTCCGAAGCATTGAGGGGGGACAACGAACTGACTAGAAACTTGGAGCCAGCGACACGGTAGGGGAGACATTTACTCCACTTGAAAGACGCTGAATGTGCTATGACCGCTCAGCATCTGTACATCGCGGTACAGTTCCGACTCGCTGTTTTGCACACGAGTGGAGTGCGTCTGTAGTGGGCTTATTCGACGTACAAACAATTTTAAAATCCTAATTCTTACCATATCATAATACTGACGAACGCTTCCCGTTTTCAAAGGTGTCGACACATCACCACTGCCAGAGAATGTCATCAAGTCCCATCCCGATTTCCGTATGATCGTGCTGGCCAACAGACCTGGTTTCCCCTTCCTTGGAAATGACTTCTTTGGAGCCTTAGGTAACTGCTATAATAAGTACTATTTACAATACGAGCAACCGAATTGTTTCGGCTATGCATGTATATCAGCGGAGCGCATCGCTATTGTCTCTATTCTGTTTTTATTTCATTTCATCTTATTTTACTTGCCAACGTTCTAGAAGTTAGGTATGCTGGCCAATTATAGGCTCTTATTGGAAGGACAAAGTTTTCAATATGGTGGAGCCACTTTCAGTCACAAGTACGAATAAGCAGCAGTTGTAATGAAAAGACATGATGATTGATCCTGCAGCACTTGGTCGCCGAGATCGCAGCCATATTGAAAAGTTTGTCCTTCCGGTACGAGCCGTTAAACGTGATTTTGAAAAAGGCCTATAGGAAAACATCAACAGTCAAATAGTCAATAAGTACTTAAAAAAATAAGATATAATACGTATTTTAAAGCCTGATTTTCTTCAAGTGATCCCTAGCGGCTTTAACTTGTCTCTATCGGTATTATGGACGATTTACTGGTACATGTATATACTTCATGGTAGTGTTTCGTTCCATATAGTCTCCCTGCATAATCATTTTCTCTACTGTTTTACAGTATTATGCAAGGAGACTATATGGAACGAAACACTACCATCAAGTATATACCGATTTACTGAATCCACCGTACCGAAAAGATGGCGGCTTGTACTTGTACCCACAATCCTTTGCGCGCGAAAATCTTTAAATCCGTTATAATATCGCGATAGAGAGGTTTGAAATCTTAAGAACAAGCCAGTACAAGTGATGTTGCCAATACACTGACATTTAAAAGAATAGATGATGTCTACGGGTTATCTTGACGGTTTTAGGTTCGCAAGGGATTGTGGTCTAATATACAGGCGCCATCTTTTTCGGTACGCTGGTTGCTGCTACGTACATAGTGTAACTCTGCATGTGTTTGCTGAATGAAGCAGAAGTCTAGCCGTCATTTCTAAAGTTGATTGTGTTTCTACAGGCGATATCTTCAGTTGTCACGCTGTGGACAATCCTGACTTTCAGTCAGAGATGGTAGGTATTAAATGTTTCATATTTAACAGGGGATGCGATCATCAATCGTTTCCATTTTCTCGCCTTATCAGCATGATGCACAGATGTTTTGGATATCTTGCAACCTGGAACCTATTTACCAATTAGACTGCAAGCTCGAGGTTTCTCTTGGCAGATAGTTGGTGAGGGGTGCAGCCCCGAGTCATCTATCAAAGTCGATAGAAACCAAGAGTGAGAAGTCTAATTGTTTTAGCGTGACCAAGCTCACACCGCGGCAAAACGGTATGCTCCGCTGGCCAAAAGAACGAAGGCTCCGCTATCAAATACAAATTACCGAGGGTTTCAACTTTTTTAGTAAATAATTTTATAACTTAGTAAACTCACAATGAGTTACAAATTAAGAAAACTTCAACCTGTTAAAGTCTTAGGCTTAGATTTTAAGTAGTTTTCTTAGTTTTTGACAAAACAGTTCACAAATGAATACTTTTAAGCAGAAACGTTAATATCACGGCATGTGCCTGTTGTTTCATTTCAGTTTTCGCGGGAAACTGGGGGCGGCCGCGCACCGACAAGATATAGCAAATACGCATGCGCATGACGTTTTGCCGCGGTGTGGACCAAGCTACGGTTCTTTCCAACTCAGCTGTCGATTAATTTTTGCGAGAAACTTGTAAAAAACGTTGGAAATAATCAATTTTCGAGTTTATTTTTGTCTACGCGCTCTCCTTTTTTGAATTTGCCGTCTATCGATCGATAGGCGAGTTTGCCGATAGTCGGTGGCTGGGTGGTAGCCAATCACATTGCGAGTTTGCCGATAGTCGGTGCCTACGTAGCCAATCACATTGCGAGTTTGCCGATAGTCGGTGCCTACGTAGCCAATCACATTGCGAGTTTGCCGATAGTCGGTGCCTACGTAGCCAATCAGATTGCGAGTTGGCCGATAGTCGGTGCCTACGTAGCCAATCAGATTGCGAGTTTGCCGATAGTCGGTCATCGCGCAGAATGACCTTTGTTTCATGGACATATTCAAATGAGCTGCCCTTACACAATAGACCGTGGAAAACGATTTTTGATTGGTCCAAGCAGTCACGTGAAGTTATTTACGTCACTTCAACGCAAAGCCAAACCTGTCAATCTCACGTTGATTGATAGATAAAACTTGTACAGAAATTCTCCAGAGAGTTATCAATAAAAGTAACATGCAGAAGCATTAATTAGAACCAACTCTAAGTATCATTACTTAATCCACATAAAAGCTTATCGACTGTGAGTTTCATTTTGATCAGAACTTTCAATCTTAAAGCATGTGGAATCTGTGTTCAAACTTGTTTGTGATACGATTTGAACGTAATCGTTTGAAAGGGGCATAGCAGCTTTGATAACCGTCGCGGTTTTATGTTATCATTTTGTTTCACAATACTGACTCTGCCAAGAGCTTCGAGTTCATTTTTTTTTTTTTTTACCGTCTACTTCGGTAAGAACGCTAAGTTAAACAATCGGCGCTCAATTCAAAACTCTTGGTGTAAGAATCAGTTTCGGGAAGAACGCTAACAGAACGCTTAGTTAAACTATCGGCGCTCAATTCAAAACTCTTGGTGAAAGAATAAGTTTCGGTAAAGAACGCTAACAGTACGCTAAGTTAAACAATCCAGCTCAAACAATCGGCGCTCAATTCAAAACTCTTGGTGTAAGAATCAGTTTCGGGAAGAACGCTAACAGAACGCTTGGTTAAACTATCGGCGTTCAATTCAATACTCTTGGTGAAAGAATATGTTTCGGTAAAGAACGCTAACAATACGCTAAGTTAAACAATCGGCGCTCAATTCAAAACTCTTGGTGTAAGAATCAGTTTCGGGAAGAACGCTAACAGAACGCTTAGTTAAACAATCGGCGCTCAATTCAAAACTCTTGGTGTAAGAATCAGTTTCGGTAAGAACGCTAACAGAACGCTAAGTTAAACAATCGGCGCTCAATTCAAAACTCTTGGTTTAAGAATAAGTTTCGGTCAGAACGCTAACAGAACGGTAAGTTAAACAATCGGCGCTCAATTCAAATCTCTTGGTGTAAGAATCAGTTTCGGGAAGAACGCTTATAGAACCCTAAGTTAAACAATCGGCGCTCAATTCAAAACTCTTGGTGTAAGAATCAATTTCGGGAAGAACGCTAAAAGAGCGCTTAGTTAAACTATCGGCGCTCAATTCAAAACTCTTGGTGTAAGAATCAGTTTCGGTAAGAACGCTAAGAGAACGCTAAGTTAAACAATCGGCACTCAATTCAAAACTCTTGGTGTAAGAATAAGTTTCGGGAAGAAAGCTAACAGAACGCCGCTAAGTTAAACAATCGGCTCTCAATTCAAAACTCTTGGTGTTAGAATCAGTTTCGGTAAGAACGCTAACAGAACGCTAAGTTAAACAATCGGCGCTCAATTCAAAACTCTTGGTGTAAGAATCAGTTTCGGGAAGAACGCTAACAGAACGCTTAGTTAAACTATCGGCGCTCAATTCAAAACTCTTGGTGAAAGAATAAGTTTCGGTAAAGAACGCTAACAGTACGCTAAGTTAAACAATCCAGCTCAAACAATCGGCGCTCAATTCAAAACTCTTGGTGTAAGAATAAGTTTCGGGAAGAACGCTAACAGAACGCTTGGTTAAACTATCGGCGCTCAATTCAATACTCTTGGTGAAAGAATATGTTTCGGTAAAGAACGCTAACAATACGCTAAGTTAAACAATCGGCGCTCAATTCAAAACTCTTGGTGTAAGAATCAGTTTCGGGAAGAACGCTAACAGAACGCTTAGTTAAACAATCGGCGCTCAATTCAAAATTCTTGGTGTAAGAATAAGTTTCGGTAAGAACGCTAACGGAACGCTAAGTTAAACAATCGGCGCTCAATTCAAAACTCTTGGTGAAACTGAAAGAATAAGTTTCGGTAAGAACGCTAACAGAACGCTAAGTTAAACAGTCGGCGCTCAATTCAAAACTCTTGGTTTAAGAATAAGTTTCGGTCAGAACGCTTATAGAACCCTAAGTTAAACAATCGGCGCTCAATTCAAAACTCTTGGTGTAAGAATCAATTTCGGGAAGAACGCTAAAAGAGCGCTTAGTTAAACTATCGGCGCTCAATTCAAAACTCTTGGTGAAAGAATAAGTTTCGGTAAAGAACGCTAACAGAACGCTAAGTTAAACAATTGGCGCTCAATTCAAAACACTTGGTGTAAGAATCAGTTTCGGGAAGAACGCTAACAGAACGCTTGGTTAAACAATCGGCGCTCAATTCAAAATTCTTGGTGTAAGAATAAGTTTCGGTAAGAACGCTAACAGAACGCTAAGTTAAACAATCGGCGCTCAATTCAAAACTCTTGGTGAAAGAATAAGTTTCGGGAAGAACAGAACGCTAAGTTAAACAATCGGCGCTCAATTCAAAACTCTTGGTGTAAGAATCAGTTTCGGTAAGAACGCTAACAGAACGCTAAGTTAAACAATCGGCGCTCAATTGAAAACTCTTGGTGTAAGAATCAGTTTCGGTAAGAACGCTAACAGAACACTTAGTTAAACTATCGGCGCTCAATTCAAAACTCTTGGTGTAAAAATCAGTTTCGGTAAGAACGCTAACAGAACGCTAAGTTAAACGCTTGATTCGACTTTACTTACAGTCTTGCATGGTTGTCCTGCTAGTGCTCGGCAAAACTTTACTTTAATTTCACACATTGATAACACCGTCTGTCTGCATGTTTATTACGACTTTCAAGAACTGTCGTTTGTGTTAAAATTGACTTTAAAACCAGAAGTGCCGTTTAATAATAAAAACTTTTCAAGAGCCGTCCCGCTAATGCTCGGCAAAACTTTACTTTGACATCACAGACATCGATCAATACAACCAGATACAACGTGCAAAGGTATTTACGTCACAGGCTTAATTTACATGCTTCTGACCGAGCGAAATTTGTCGCATGAATTTTGCCATGTTCCACTGAGCTTTTGCAGTTTTGGAGGATAGGATATTCAGTTCTAACAACAGAAGCCGATAACTTAAACCTTGTTTCATAAAATAAGTGAAAATAATTTTTGTTTCATTGACACTTTAAGATGTCGGTGATAAGCAGTTTGCGATAGCTTGATAATGTTAGCGCAGGGAGCTGTTTAGCGCTAGCGAATGGTCTATCAAAATGTCCAAGTACTCGTCGTAACTTGAAACAAGAACACAAATGTGATAAGAGCGACGCAACTTAAAATAATCGATCGCGCTAAAAGCACATGTTGTTGACATTAATACATTTTGGTGCTTTTCAATTTGAATTTCCCGCTTGGCTGATTAGGCCAGGCCTGACAATCGTACATTTGAGGTCCACTGGGATTACGGAAGGCCGGAGGAGGCGGAGCTTAGCACTGAGTGCTCGAGATTTTCACCATTGTGTAAAGGGACATGTTTGGCTAGATCCTCATTACGGGAAAAAAGTCAAAACCGATACAACTTGGAATGCAAAGTTCAAGTCATTATTTTTACTTAGACTGATTATTGACTTATACCTTTCATTTGCCGAGTGAAACTTGAAACATTTTCCAACACAGACCGAGAAAAAGCCATTCAAAACCGGTCCAAAACTTCGCTTCAGTCAAATTTTGGTCAAATTTACCCAATATTTGACTGCAAAGCGATACTACTTAGCGAGCTTCAACCTTCGTAATACTTTTCAAAAAGCTTCGTTAGCCCTTAATCTCACATAAGTCCAGTGAAACTTTAATACTTTCCAAATCTGAGAAACTAAAAAAGTGATAAAATGAGGGAGACCTTGCTCAAATTTGGCCCATTCTTCTGTAAATCTGATCAAAATTTTGAAATACCCGCGCGCTTGAGTGATCACTTCATATGTAAATTAGCCCTCGTTAACGAGATATGTCCATTCATTCTGCGCGATGGCCTACGTAGCCAATCACATTGCGAGTTTGCCGATAGTCGGTGCCTACGTAGCCAATCAGATTGCGAGTTGGCCGATAGTCGGTGCCTACGTAGCCAATCACATTGCGAGTTTGCCGATAGTCGGTGCCTACGTAGCCAATCAGATTGCGAGTTGGCCGATAGTCGGTGCCTACGTAGCCAATCGAGATTGCGAGTTGGCCGATAGTTGGTGGCTTGGTTATGGTAATTATGGGATGTTCCCGTAATTTATATCATAAAGTGTGGTATATACTTCATGCTAGTGTTTCGTTCCATATAGTCTCCCTGCATAATACTGTAAAACAGTAGAGAAAATGATTATGCAGGGAGACTATATGGAACGAAACACTACCATGAAGTATGTACCTAAAATGTCATAACATAACAGCCAGACACGGAAACGATACTAGGTGTTTTATCAGCTAACAGTAAACAAGGGTTTCTGTCTAACGAGTGCCGTTTTTCTTCCGTCAGGCAATGCTTCGTCAGTATGGTCCCGCTGTTAACGAAGATGTCCTTGTGAAACTGGTGAACGCATTTGGTGAACTAAGGAGTAGAGCTGATCAGGGTCTTATCTCTTATCCGTACTCCACCAGGGAAGTGGTTAGCGTCGTCAAACACTTACAGGTGAGTAACAAGCATCTGATCAATCACGATTTCTGGGAAATCCCCCAATTACTCCCTTCTCCTGTTTCACCCTAAATTTAAAGGTTAATAATAAATTACACATAAATTAACATAAATTTCTCCGTAAATATTTAACATATCAATCTCACATTTTCGGTGATTACTAAGTTTAAAATTCTCTTTCAACTGATTTAGTCAGTTTGTTTGTAGCTTGAAGTTTAACTTATGCTAATGAGGCAAAAATGTAAACAATGACGTCAGCAAGGATTCGCCTCTACGCGAATACCTACACTAATAGGCGAATCCTTGCTGACGTCAGTGTTTACATTTTTGCTTTATTAGCATAAATTAAACTTAAAGCTACAAACAAACAGACTACATCAGTTGAAAGAGAATTTTAAACTTAGTAATCACCGAAAATTTGAGATTGATATGTTAAATATTTACGGAGAAATTGACTTTTTAAAACTATAAAATGGGCTGGGTGACAAGAGTTGCTGACAGCCATACATTCTTTGTAAATTTAGAGATTTTTAAACGCCCATTCCTCAAAATGTATTATAATATGATTCTCAAATTTTCGGTGATAATCAAGTGTGGCAATCTCTTTCGATTTATATTTGTTTGTGTGTACGTCGCTTGAAGTTTGATGTATGGTAACGAGGAAAAAACGTAAACAAAGATTCGTCTATTCTCAGAGGAGCGAAAATGTTATGTCAAAGTGAGGCTTGGTGGTCAGGCGCGGATCCAGACCGGTTTACACAAAAGCATGACGTCTCATGCATGGCGGCCATGTTGGATAGAAACAATAGGTCCTCGAACTAAGCACTTTCGAGTTTAAACTAGCAGAAACAAAAAAAAAATATCTTCCTGAAAGTCAACATGGCCAGAGGACTCAATACAAATCGTGCGACATCTCTTCAAATGATGCAGTGCTTCGTTATGGAACTTGTAAGGGTTTCATTGAGGTGATCTGGTGATATGAATGATGTCTTTGTGAATCAGATTTTTTTGCAGACAATTTCGCATTTCAGGTACCACACTTAAATACTTACCTCAATGGAAACCTTGTAGAATTACTTGAACATCTTTGTACATTTTCCTCCCAGGCGTTCCCCGATGAAGGCGTGGCGAGTGTAGTACGTAATGTGTTTGACTTCGACTCGTACCACCCTGAAGTAAAGGATGTAGTCACGGAGGTCATGCATAAACACGGCATCCCTGTAGGCGCTGCCACCAGGAATGTTAACCTATCGAAAGAGTAAGCAGCACCTGCTTGGCTGGCCAAGTATTAAGTGCAATCGCAAGAGAGTCTTCGATTGAGTATCGTCAAACCAAAACCACAGAGCCAATCACAGGAGCAAGTAAAATGCAATGACTAAACCACGAACTGAACTAATTCATGATTGGTTTTACTTGAACTAATCCTGACACAAAGTAAACACAATCCATAACTTACGCTAAAAATTGATTGCGTGACGGACCTAAACAATGTTTATTGTACTCGATTGGCTGATAATTACAAAACATGTTTTCACAACCAATAGAAAAGCTACACAAACGCCAAACCACTGCACTGTTATTTTGAAGGAGTTATTTTAACTCCAAGAGAGTTATTCTGTACTAAAAAATATGGTACAGAATAACTCTTTTGGAGTTAAAATAACTCCTTGAAAATAACAGTGTGGTCATCGAATTACTTTCGATACTCAATTGAAAACTGCTCTATTACATTCAAAGCTCCCAGTCTGCAAGTAAGCTTATTTGAAATACGACAAAAATGGAAAGTAACACAGCCAAGGAAAAGGTCAAGTGAAAAACAAACAACCGGACCTTTTCCTGTTATTAAGAATGTATTATAATCATGAAGATTTTAAAATTTTATTGTATAACATTTTAACGGTATGTGTACAATATACAATGTGAATAAAGATATGAAGAATGACGTCGTCCGTGTTTTGTTGTTTTGAAACTTGGGCGTAGTTGTTCAGTAGAGAAGAGTATTTCAAATCAGCTTACCTGCCTATGACTGTAAAAATTCAGGGGTTATGTCGATGTCTTGGTAAGGTTTCTAATACCTTCGTGTGCGTTTGTAGTCCTGTAAAGGAAAGCTTAGGATTTATGCAGCATATTTCGTCACAGTAAACATTAGCTGTGAGCAGTCGGTATATAATGTGTGGATCTGTTATGTACTGTTTAAAACACGAACTGCAGTGTTTTATCAAGTTTAAAAATTGGAGGGCGAAGGCCGAAAATTTTTAGACTTGATAAAACACGTGCTGCGAGTTTATTAAACAGCTTCAAAAACATTACTTATAAAATATTATAATTTTCAGAAATTTAGATGAAAAGCGAATCATTATTTGTTTATAGTGCAGTTGGAATACGGAGCGAAAATTTGGGTCCCATAATGTAGGCCGGTTGCTATGAATAACTGGGGCAGACTTCACCGTTTGCAACCTGAAATGTTATTGGTTACCCAAACAATAGCCTACCCCTAAAATAATACAAACCCTAACCCTAAAACAATGGGATTCTTTATCAATGAAGTCCAATAGGATATGACCTACAGAACAGTGAAATCTAACCGGAATAACTGAGCCAAGGGGCCTTTGTCTTTGAGCTCCTCGAGTCATTGCACTTAGACCGTTGCTTGAGCAACCCCGAGTCTCATCTGATGAAATGAGATTTCCCGCAAGGGTCTTTTTAAGGACTTTCACTGTACGAGTGAGGGTCTTTATAAAGATTCACGGTTAAAGCCCTTGGTTTCATAAGGATTGACTAGGAGGGTCTTTATATGATTTTCACTGTACGAGTGGCCCTATTTAAAACTTCATGGTTGAGGCCTTTTTCCTTTGTTGAACAAAGGAAAAAGGCCTCGACCATGAAGTTTTATATAGGGCCACACTCGTACAGTGAAAAGTTGTATAAAGACCCTTGCGTTTTACCGGGTATAAAGGAGCATGCACGTGAGTGATTGGCTTCATCTGATTGGACTAAATTCTAATTAATTATTCATGAGTTTTCGAAGGTGGAACAACGCATGAGTGCAATGTCAAACCGCTGTGCAGGGTTTTCAAAAACAGCCGGCTAAATTTGACGTCTACTCTGCCGGGTTATTTGTGCCGGTTACTTTAACCAAACAAAGTAAGAATCTGTTGAAGAGAGTATGAAAAGGGGAGGTTTTGAAGTTATTTCTCCGCCTAGTTTATATAATGTGCCAGTTATGTGAAAGCATTGAAAACCCTGACTGTGTAATCCTTTATACTGATCATTTGCGTGCTTCATTATGCTTTGGTTAGCTTCTTTTGTTGGGGAACCAACATGGCCGCCATGCCCTATGTCATTTGAATCTCTGGGGATTGAGTGAAAACCAGCTGATATAACAGAGGTGTCTACGAATAGCAGTTTCAGCGGTGTTGCCCCGAACGCCTCACTTCGATGTAATGAAGCGCCATTGAAACCATCATTCTTGTATGACACAATCGCCCTCCTAAACAAGCACGACTAATTCAGATACACAGTTTGAACAGTGCTTCATTACATTGAAGTGAGGCGTTCAGGTCAGTACCGCTGAAACTTCTATTCGTAGACGCCACTGTAATACCAGTTATTGAGTGTAGAAAAGTAATTAGGTGATTGCTTTCGAATTTGATTGGTTAGTTATCCACGGTTGCGTTTACTTTTCCTCGTGATTGGTTCGAGTAAAACCAATCGTGAATAGCTGATATTACAGTGGCACCTACGAATAGCAGTTTTCGCGGTATTGATCCGAACACCTCACTTCGATGCAATGAAGCGCTTTTCAAACTGCATCTATATTAGTCGTGCTTGTTTATAAAGAGGGTGTTGGTGTCATGCAAAAATGATAGTTTAAATAGCGCTTCGTTACAACAAAGTGAGGCGTTCGGGTCAATACCGCTGAAACTTCTATTCGTAGACACCACTGTAATATCAGCTATTCAGTTCGTGATTGGTTCATTGGGTTTTCACTTGCTCCTGTGATTGGCTGAGATTTTGGTTTTATGACAATTAATCGAAACCCCTCTAACGGCTGAGCATATTTCATAACAGAGAAACCAAATTCTTGGTTTTCATGTAACTTCATCAAAATACCTAAATTCTAAACTAGACTTCATAACGCTGTTTTTGTAGCATTTTGTAATGTCCTTGAGTGAAGTCCTCGAAATTGCAGGTCTGTACGATGATTTGCTTCGGAGTTAGCGCTTTGAATAGCCCACTTCCGATACATGTCCATCACCGGTTTATTATTACTATACGTTTACTACCGTCAGCATATACATCAATTTCAAGATAGGTTGTCACGGTAAAACGACAAGCGACATTCCCAGCCCGAAATGGATTGTGATTGTAACTGTCCAGTTAAGCGATACGATAACTTACGGTGTAATTCAGAAAATCGATTCGCACGACTATTAATATTCATCTTAAAGTTTTCACCAAAAAAACAAAAACATGAATAGCCCACTTCCAAGATATGCCTCGCTTCCTACGTACAAAGGAATCAATACGAGGCTCCGTGCATAATGCTCAGTCGTTCGTGACAAGACTACCACACTTCTGTAGTTTGTCACGAACGACTGAACATTATGCACGGAGCCTCGTATTGACTCCTTTGTATGTAGGAAGTAAGGCATATCTCGAAAGTGGGCTATTCCCCAGACTTTTAGCTACAACCACAATGCATTTCGGTCTGGGAATGGCGATTGCCGCACAGCCGTTTAACACATGTGGGGCATGTGTGTGTTTGGAGAGTTTGCAATCAACTACGAAAAACTCCTTTAGTCCATGTCGCCAGTAATATCTATTATCGCTAACTAACTCATTTGAGAGCTTCGAACATTAATAAAGATATTTTTTTATGAGACAACTGTCGACCATATTAGCCGATGGGAAACATTGCGATTTTTCAAATGTTGCCTAGAGATTTCTGGTCGTGTGGACTATAAAATAGAGAATTACGTAGTAGTGGGATTACACCACCACGTGCAACGGCAAGCACTGAGATGAAATCGGGTAATGGGGTTTGTTACAAACTTTTGTATTTAGCCATCGGCTCATATCAAATCAAAGTCAAGGAATCAGCAAAATAATGAAATCTAATATCAGGTTGAAGTCGTCGCTAAAATGTTTAATTTTACATGGATTTCGCTTATAACACGAATTCACTTTCTTTCTCTGAAAAGGTAAACACTTTGAACAAGGAACTTTGTCGCTGCGTACTTTCAAAGGAATAGTATCTTTTTTTTCTTCAGTACATATTTGACCTCTAGCTTAACGCAAAGCCGAATAGCAGTTTCAGCGGTATTGACCAGAACACCTCACTTCAATGTAATTAAGCGCTATTCAAATTGTGTATCTAAATTACCCTATATCATTATGACGTCACGGCTTGTTTATGAGGGGGACAGAATCGACTTGAACAATAGAATTTTGAACTAAATCTGCTCTACTGAGGAAAATTTAACTTCGAATTGTCTGGTTTCCAGATATCAGCTGTATCAATGTTTATCCCACAATATTTACCGTATTTGGTGGCTGTTACCGCTATTCTACGTTCTATATACAAAATGCAATTTGATAGCGATTTCCTTTGTGTTGTTGCTGTTTTGTCCCCCTCCCACGACCGTGATCCTTAGCGTTTAAACAATAGATTGTTTTGATATGACGTCATAGTGATACAGGTCAATTAGTCATGCTTCTTTAGAGGGTGTTGGTGTCATGCAAGAATGATGGTTTCAATGGCGCTTCATTACATCGAAGTAAGGCGTTTGGGTCAATACCGCTGAAACTGCTATTCGTAGACGCCACTCTAATATCAGCTATTTAGGGTATTGTGGGTAATGTTTTAAAGGTGGTATTTGTGTATATCACTACCCCTGTATGAGGCTGATCACTAATTCTATGCACATGGATGGTTTGTAGGATCCCATTGCCGGCTCCTGTCTTCAAATATCACTGGAATATCACTGGTGAAGAGAATGAAGCAAATGGTGCCATTAACTGTCCTGTTGAAGAACGAAAATTGAAAATTAAGGTGAGTTTCATCTTCATATTATTTTAGTACGGTAACCGGATTCGTGGTTCGTGCAGTCTTGAAAAGTCCTTGAATCCAAACTTGTCCTTGAAAGTTCTTGAATTCTGTTAGTATCGTCATGTACCGTTTAAATCCGTGGGGAATCACACCTCGCTCGCTTGGAGCATTGTCGTACCAGTATTACAGTGTAGATTATACTATAATAGAATATTGTATGAACATATATGTGGCAACAAAAAACGAGTGCAGTCTGCGTATAAATTCTCTCGTGGCCACACTTATCCGATTATTGGGTAAATCGGGTGGTCGTATTGCGGTCGGATGATCGTAAAGTGGTCGGATCAGTCGGTGGGTGTTGCCACTCGGTCCGAGCGGCTTACGAGCGATGCAATCGATCGTAGCTACCGACGACTAGTCAGACGCTCGGAGGCCATTTCTGCTCGGATCGGAGGACACAGGTCGGTGCAGCGTAGCAATCAGTGAGCAGCATAAAATTACTGTTACGTAGTGATCACACCGCCGATCCACACCTGCGGAAGGACACAAGAAGGGAGGTTTTTGATTAACAGGAGTAGCCACACGATCAGATAGTCGGATGGGATAGGTGTGGCTACATAATCTGACGGTCGGTTCACCCTCCGAGTACTCGGCTGGTCGTGCCCGACCGACCCGATTAACCGACCGTCCGACTGTGAGGTGGATAAGCCATTGCATTGTGTCTTTACCGGCCCGAGTTCGATTTCCGATTTCCGGCAGTAATTTTTTCATACTGAGGATATCGTAAATCCTTCATTTCCTTCTAAAAAATTGTGTCGTTTCGGAACTCTCAAATCTGCCATTTGGAAAAAAATGGCGGCTGTACATTTGACCACAACAGTCCTTGCGAGCCTAACAACATGTACAGATCCTCTATTTTCTTAAATGATAGTCCCATGAGCACATACTGTTACTTGTTTGGTTTTGATTTACCAACTCATTCTCTCTACCGCCATTTGATAACGGTTTTTCAACTGTTTTTCGCGCGCAAAGAATTGTGGGTAAAAGTACAAGCCGCCATCTTTTTCTGTTCGCTGGATTATTCATAGCGAAACATTGAGAAACAACGAGTACACGACGATACTAGTACCTGAATTCTGAGAAAAGGTCCTGAAATGTCCAACAATTTCTTTGTATAAGCAAATCACATAGCCTCCTCCGCAGGCAACTTACTATGGAATCCTCGAAAAAAAAATCTAAAAATTTGTTTGGGCTTTCTGTGGATGAGGGAGAAGAAGGGAGGGACTGGGAGAGAAAGGGGAAGTCCGCAGGAATCCCAATCACCACGGGAATCCCAACCCACCAAAGTTAAGAGAGAAAGAGAGTTGCCTGCGGAAGAGGCTGCAAAACACATACGTTTTTAAAAATAATTCAATAAAATTATGGTTTCACGGTACGTAGTTGACAAAAGTAATGACGTCTTGCGACGCCTCCGTAAACTGTACTTGAAAAGTTTCTTGAATTTTAGTTGGCTAAAGCTGGCTATTCTCATTTTGAAATGCCTCTGTATCCTACATCAATTACTCCTCAGGGTCCTATCCAGCTCCCAACATCCAAGAAGGATCTTGATCGTATTATAGACAGATCTGTCGTATTTACCGAGCAGTTAAGCCATTGGGACTTACCTCTACACGAGGGGAGTTTCGTTAGCGACGTAGCTGTTGGACCAGGTTGGTGGTTACAAGTCGATGTATACGTAACATGCAGTTTTATATGTCACACCAGACCCCTGCGGGGAAACTTAAAACTAAAATACAAATGAGAAATAACATAAACCAGGTTCATTATCAGGAGCGTCTATTCCCTGATCAGGTGAAAAAGTCCTATACCCCCGAGCGGAAGGCCGGTAAATTCTTATTTTTTCACATTGGTGAGTTCTTCTCATTGGACGCAATAACAATATCTCTTTTCATAAATCATACACGACTTTCATAATGGCCGCCTCCTAATTTGCATATGTGATTTCCCGTTTCGGTAGTTTATCCACATGTATAGAAAATATGAACATTGCCATGTGAAAGAGCATGTCGACATTAGTGAACTTATGAAAGTTGAGTGCTGTAGCTTATAAAGCAATGAAGTTACAGCCAGTTGAAATTAGAAAGATTTGTATGAGAAAAACGACGGAGGCCTTTATAGCCTCGCTTTCATATTTTTCTGCATTACAAATGCTCATAGCTCAACATCAATTTTCCACATTCCTCTAAAACTCAAAACAATTACTAGTTTTAATGTGATCTTTCATGTGGTAGCATTGGTTTCCCCCTACAGATTTATCTTCCAAATTATGCAAATTAGGAGGCGGCTGGAGGCGGCCATTATGAAAGTCGTGCATTGTTTGCCTGGTTTATTATTGCATAAAATTACCGTTCATAGGGCTTATCATTGCTTTTTCACTTGCATGGTTCTTATAACCGATGGAGCTTATAGTGTAGTGGATAGGACAGACGACGGGTAACCCGAAATATCGAGGGAACGAGTTCCGCTCAGGACACATGCCGGTTTTGTCATGTTACCATTAATATTTACTTCTCCGTTGTAATGAGTAAGTAGAACTTAGTACTAGGAAAGTGTGAGGGGAATAAGTTGCGAGATTCCCTCTGACTTTGGAACTGGGCTGGGGTTTCGAGATATTTCCCCCGAAATGAACAAAGAAAACCGAGCCAGGTGAAAAATAACTCTTCATAAATCAGTAGGAAGCATTATTTGCCTAGTACAGTGTTGCATAAAGCTTCTCCTTTTTTTTGCGCGGCAACCTGATTCTAAAAATAGCCTGATCTGGGAACACGCTGGCTCACGAATGCACAACATATGAGCCCTTTCGTAAACTGCAAAAGGACTGGGCCCGAGTGTGTAAATGTAATAAAATTTAATAAAATTCATAACTAATTTAATTTGTTTTTTAAATGAACACCACCACAAGGAAGAAGACGAACTAAATAGCAAGCATTCAAATTAGAACTGAATAGAAAGCATTGAAAAATCACAAAATAAGAGTTTAGTCAGTTCTTATTTACTCAAATATCTCCAAACTCGCTAAACATAATAATTTCCATGTAGTCGTTTTTGTGGTGAGGTTCCACAAAGGTTACATAAAGAATCACTTAAAGGGGCTGTGTCACGGTAAGACTTTACATTCGTTTTTCCGGGCCGGAAAGAGCTATTTCCACTGATTTTGATATGAACTAACGAACCTCTCGGCCATGTGGGATGCTTAAAATGAAAGCAAATAGGCAAAAAGGACTAACAAACAGTGTATATAAACAGTCTCCAGGGAGAATATTGAAAATCCTTTCAATCAAGCATTGAGGGAGGGAAGTTTAACTGTGTGTATCCAATTAACATCCACTAAACGAGCGATTACTCGATACATGCGCAGTACCGTGACATAGCCCCTTTAACCAAAAGAAGTCCGCAGGGGAGGGGGGGGGGGGTAGTTTTTGTGACTCTGGAGATGAAAGAGCCTTAACTTTTGTTCTCATGTTGGAAAATCGTCGAGATATCATGTGATGTTAAAAAGGTCACGGCTCGTTTGTAGTTCCTTAACGGTCACCAAAACAGCGAGAAAGAAAGAAAGAAAGAAAGATGACGTCATTGTTTGCCTCATTAGCATAAATCAGACTCCAAGCTCCAGGGGGAAAATTATAGGTGTACTACAAACATAACGAGTCCATAAATCGGAAGAATGAGTCACACTTAAACGGCTTTTCAAACCTGAAAATTTTACAAAGAATGCATGGCTGTGGCAAGTGCTGCTACATGTACATGAACGACTTTGTTTGTTTGTAGATTTGAAATGTGATTTATGCTATTAAAATGAGGCAAAATGTAAACAATGACGTCATCTGATTTTTACTCTGTTCTTACCCTTATTTGGGTATGTCACGTAACCGTCACGGCCTTTACCCTATCCAAGTTGCCAAATCTCTTGATGCCGAGGAAATGATAGAAAACACGAATCCAAAGAAATCTAGTTTACACATGGTTAAAGTGCCCCTACGATCAAATTTTGACATATCAATTTTTTCTCATATTCGTAAAGTATAGTGGCTATATTATTACCAGTTCAAACCGTTTTTCGATACGACGACGGGAAGTCTTATTTTTTGGACTCCGAATCTTGAATTTTACGTCCGCCATTACGCGAACCCGTTCCTGTGGGCGAGGAACGCCTGGTCATTTTTTTAGCGTACGTGACGTCATACACTTAAGGCTATCGTATACCTTCAGGGTACTGTTCCGGATAAAATTAAGTAGCGTCTCGAATATTCGTCGTATTTAGATAAATTATACCTCATTTTAAAGCTTATAAAATTGGCTACAACGATATACCTAAGGTTTGTAATTTTGATAAAAGTGCGATTTTTAAATAAACCTCTTTTCCGAACAAGCGAGTTGGTTTCCAAGAGCTCCAACTCCACGGCAATTTAATGAATTTAAGATCTGTTTGCTTTTCTGGACTCCCACAGACCTTGTTTACGAAACTGTGACGGCGATTGTGGAAATTCGAAGCCGTTCTGAAGATATTTCGGTCTTCGTGAAACTGCTAACGCGCAATCCAAGTATAGATGCGGGAATCGCTCTCAGCGTCTCTCTTTTAAAAATTTTAAAAATCGCCGACACATTTTTTAGCTGATATAATTGCGAACAATCTGTGAAAATTTGAAGTAATTCGCACAAATTCGCGTCGAGTTGGACGAAAATAGAACGAAAATAGAAAGTCAAGAAAACACTCTGAAAAGTTTTAGACGTTCTGGTGCCCGCCTCTTTCACAGCAATCAAACACCAGTGACTGGGAAATCTTCCCACAACAACACGTGTGGCTACTTTTCCCATACAAGCCTTCACGCGAACTAACATATGTAGCAAGAAAGTGTACCATTTTCCCGCTTTGAAAAGCAAACAAAACTTTTGAATAGAAATAATCCTTCAAGTTTGTGCATTGTACAGGACTGTAGCAATTTAGCGAACCACAAAGCTGGCATTTCGCTACATTCAAGCCTTCTAGTTGAGTACCAAGAATACGGTTTGTAATTATCTTCAAGCCTCATGCAAGGATGGTTTGTGTACGTTTTGAGGACAGAAGCTTCTCCATAATAGTTTGTATCACATGGAATAGCCGGTAAGACCGTACCAGAGTCCAGTATAACAGTTCAGAAGAAGGCCAAAACAGCCGAACCAACTGACAGAATGTACTACTCAGACTACTACTAGTATAGATTGACCGAAAAATAAGCGGCTACGTTTGCTGAGAACATAGTTTGTCATAAATAACTCATATTGCTGTTTCCTATAAACAGATAAACCTATCGATGTAGTATGCCTTTTAATTTAGTGCAAATTTTATTTTCAAGACAATAAACCACAGAAGAAACCACCAATATTATTTCACGAAGTACCTTGTTTCTAAATCAGTTGTTTGTGTGTCAAACAGAAACGAGCGCATGCGAAGTTTGGTTCTGTGATAGCCACGATCAGTCAGTTTCAATATATTTTTTTAGTCTCTAGTAAATTCTTATCATTCAAGATTTCATGTTAGACAAGAGAGCGATTTAATTTTATAGCAATTACATTGTATTTTAGAACGTAGATTCGCCGGAAAATCTATTGCCGGGACACAGATAATTCTCGATCTCACTATAAACAATGAACAAACTTAGGACTTATAAACTGGTCATTACCTTAGTGATTTCTCCGCTGAATTCTCCCTGTAGCCCGGATCCAGTAACAGCACAAACCTGAAAGCCCAATCAGGGAAAATACCCTGGGAAAAAATACCCGAAAAAGATAAGAAAGCTCTGCTAGCTAGCACTACTTACTAGCAGGCCACTTCCCAAGCGATTTTAGCGACTATTCATTCGTCCAGCTTTCAACTCGGTCGCCAGCGGCTCTATTTCCCCCTAAATCATCTACATCCGGCAATAAATTTAAACAGAAAGACACATTACTATGTTCTGAAGAATCTGATGCAGATTTTAGGTCGTTATTTACTAAACCACAGCAAAATTCGCAGTGTGAGTTTGTAGCCAATATAAGAAGAAATGTATGAGTTCGAAGCAACTTGAGAATGATGCGTTAAGTGTATGACGTCACATACGCTCAAAAATGACTAGGCATTCCTCGCCCACGGGAACGGATTCGAGTAATGGCGGACGTGATTTTGACGGTAAACTCTCTCTAAAATGTGTGGTCTAATTGGCCCCTTTCAAACTTTTTTCACTGATTTGGATATTTCTGCCACTGTTTGTTCTTATGGAATACAAAAAAGTGGCAAAAGAAATGGTCAAATTTCGTCGTAGTGGCACTTTAAGAGCTTCGTGATCCTATGTTAGGTTCACACATACAAGTGTTCACCATTCTCCGCTTCTATCTCGGCACAGGTGACATGCGTGGAGACTGGATCCATACCTTGGCCATCAACCCTGTCACTCTCCTGTCACAGCAGTCGAGCCAACACTTCGTCTTCAGCGCCGACCTGTTCGAGTTATTTCCCAGGGCTTACTTTTCTCTTTTCCCAAATGTTAAGATGGCGGCACTTGGTCAAGACTTGAGCGGACAGGTACTAATACATGATCAGGACAACAACGTTCTCATGAATATTGACCCTAAGAATCAGTCCATGCGCTTGCTTAGTTTCCAGTCTCTAGCACAGAATACCAAACAAAAGCTAACACGACACTTCACCGTGACAGCTGACAAGCCTAAAATTAAGATGTGTTCAGATTTCTCTCACGAGAACTGGGTAGCGATTTACCAAGAAGACAGCAACAAAATGGACGTAATTGATGTTGTCGATGGTGTCACGCAACATATAACGTTCCCGTTTGTGATTGGTCAGTTTCATGCTATTTCGCGTGATCTATGGCTTCTTGGGGAGACTGGTACTGACCGGAAGTACTTTCTAGCTAAGCCTTACCCAGAAGCCCCTGTTCCGTGCGTGCTGTATCCCGTCAGCAGTGATGCCGTTGGAAAATCGGAGGAGCCTCGGTGGCACTCGATATCTACTCGTGGCCTTTCGTCGGAGGCGTTGTGCTCTGCTCTTGGTGACGACAAGAGAGCGAGAAGTAATCGATTGATGGTCAGCAGAGATGATTATGCCACGGTGGCGGTCGCACAGCCCGATCAACTCGTAGCTAAATCTTCTGTGAGTTTTTATGCATTTCAAAGAGAGCGAACGACGGTAACTCAGAATGAACGTGAGTATGTCCACCTGCCAGGTATATCCTAATGAGTCCAGAACTAGGCAAACAGCTAGCGCATGCGCCTAGAGTACCGTTTAAATATCGAAATAACTGGAATACTCCTTATAAAATATTTGTTGGTGCGTTGGATCTATCTTACCTTGAATTTGTTTTGCCTTCCGCGCGCTCACCGAATTTACCAACAAAAGACAAAACATGTTACCTCTGGAACCCAGGGTAAATCTATCTATAGGGTTGTGGTAAAATGAGCAGATGGCATTCATGTTTATAATGCCGTTCATTAGAACAGATTTCGTAAAAGTGAGAAATACAGCAACATGTTAGCCGTGCCATGACTCAAAAACTTTGCCGTATAGTTCCTACGTTACTTTATATGATCAGAAAGACAAAAACAATTTGAGAACCAGTCAAAGGTCTCAACTGTGTGAAAGCTAGAAAGAATGTGGGATGCGACTGAATATGAAACATGGTTAATCGTATAGAGTACGTATAGCCGCTACGGACACAAATGCCGCGTCGAAAGTACGGCGGTTCCTTTTTCATATACAAATCATACAGGGTTAACGCGGCCTTTGCACCCCTAGCGGCTTGCACTTTCCTGTATATTGAACAATTATTCACCGGAGTGGAGGTGAATAGCAAAGGATATTCACCTCCGGTGTAGCCAACCAGAGCGCGCGGAAACAACTTTTCACTTGTGTGGTATATACTAAGTACTGTTATTCATTTCCCTAACTTCACCACTCATACCAAAATCCGCTCTAACTAAAACATTTATATGTATATCGTAATATTTCTAGTTTCATGAAAGCGGTTTTATTTTAAAATACCTAAGAGATCATGGCTGATGTCTTCAAAAGAATTCCTATTCTTCCCTAGAGAACAAAACGAGCCGTGCCTCGTCTTTTAACCGCCAAACCTTAACGCTCGACACAGTCCCTCCAATATGCCTCCCGTCCACTGGACAAGTCATCCGTCTCGTCCCAAACTCCCTCGTACCTGAAGACCCTGAACGCAAAGAATCCGATAGTAACGAAGGCCCCGTAGGCCTAGGGAGCCTAGGACATTTGGAAGTGGTGGACGTTGCTCGACGAACTGCCCGCTATCTGCCATTCTCAGGACGTTCTCGTCTGTCTATTTACGCGCGCTGGGCAGGAGCGCCTGTTGTCATGGCACCAACGACGAGTGATGGCTTGGTAACCGTGGATGCAGCAGGTCGAGTGAGGATGTGGGAGACTGGTATTAACAATCTTGAAAGATCGCTGGGCGAGTGGAGAGGTTTAATTGGGCAAGATTCAGAAGGACCACTGCAAGTGAGAATCTTGAATTATATTAACCTTGTATATGACAGCTCAGTGAGCAGGCAAGATAACTATGAATGCTGTATTGTGATTGGTTGCTCAGCGGGCAAGATTTTTTCATCTTGCCCGCTCAGGTTTCCAAAAACGCTTACAACCCTTCGTAAACAAATAACGGTAAAACCATATATTATGAAACTGAAGGAACCAAACTGCAGTCTTACCTGAATCTATAACACCTATTAGAACAAGTTCCATGGTCTTCACCATCTACAACTTATATTACATATTCATTTTCCCATAAAACCCCTTTCAGAACTCACTCTGCCACGTATTTTGTCCGTGTACAGGTTAACTATTCAAAGGATAGTGGTGAAGACGTTACAAGTCCCAAACACGGCAAGGTATACCACTAGATTAGTTGTTTATCTACAGTCTCATGCACAATACCTTGAGACATGTTTTTGCTGACAAAATGTCAATGATTATTACCCCCATCTCGATGTTGTTTAATCTCTTGAACACCCACTGGGGCGATATACGGGGGGGGGGGGGGGGTATGCAGTACCAACATTGAGAGGGGAGGGGGGTCATGGTCATGATTTTTTCTTCAAGAATTAGTGCAATATTTTGGAAGTGTCTCAAGGGTTTTGCATGAGATCGTAGGTGTGAAGTCGCCTTTTTCACCTACTTTACATTATTCCTGTAAATTGACTCTGATTTACCGAATAAAATACCAGCAAAACAAATAATCAAAGTAAGGTTATAAGCAGTTCAGGGCTAACATCTTTGCCTATGTTGAAGGGTGCTATATGTATGTGCAGGAAACTCCTCATTAACGTATAATTCCTGTCTACACCCCAGTGGACAATAAAAGAAGCTGTTCATGTGACCCAAAAATCTGCGGAAGATAGTGGATGCTCCTCAATGCTGCCCAATTATTTTTTTCGGTCCGGAATCCACTGAAATCGCGCGCTCTTTCGACGGCGCAATCTTGGATTAAATTAAGCGCGTAAAGATCCCTGGGATCCCTGGGTGGGGCGCATCAACAAGGTGACATGACAGCAGACATCGATGGCGGCCATGTGAGAATTGTTAATGACTACCTGGGCTGCCTGTAATGGCGTGAAGGAAATCTGACATTAAAGCGATCGAGTTTCGAAATTAGTGAGTGATTGCTTCGATATTGCGTTTGTTTAGCTTTTCTTTTGGCTGTGAAAAATGTTCTGTAATTATCAGCCATCAAGTTCGAAACTAAAATCAAATACCGTCGCGCAATACATTTTCGTTTTAGCGTCAGTTATCCACGATTGCGCTTACTTTTCCTCGTGATTGGTTCAAGTAAATTTAATCATGAATTACTTGAGTTCGTGATTGGCTCATTGCGTTTTTACTTGCTCCCGTGATTGGCTCTGTAATTACTTTTGTTTTTGGTTTTAAGACACCGTTCTATCGAACCTCAAGGGAGATCCAGGGGATCAAAGGACAAGGAAAGGGTCGTAATCCACCGTACGGAAAAAGATGGCGGCTGTCCATTTGACCACAATTCCTTGCGAACCTAACAGTAAAAACAACACGTAGAAATATTATATCCTTTCGATGACAGTGTATTGGCAACAACACTTGTACTGGCTTGAGTTCAGGATTTAAAACCTCTACTGCGATTTTGTAACGGATTTAAACTTTTTCGCGCGCAAAGGATTGTGGTTAAAAGTACATTTTTTTTATGCACGGAGGATTAGTCTAGTAGTATTCCGTATCAAAAAAGTTCGATTACTCATTGGATCATGCCATCGTTATTGAACAGGTAGACCCATCTGGAGACCCTCATGTAGGAGGCAATACCTGGGCCGGTGGGACAGGGGGACGTGATACAGCGGGGCTGGGAGGTAAAGGAGGCCCGTACAGACTTGACGCAGGGCACGATGTTCATCAGTTGTCTGATGAGGAGAAGAATGCAGTACCTGATGACGTCAAGCAGGCTGCACGTGATGTAGCTAGAAGAGCGTTCAAGGAGAGGTAAGTACTTCAATGAGTTTTGTTTATAATATTTGCGGGCTCATACACTTTGATTTTCTTTGCGGTTGAACACAGGCTAGGTTTTCGTAGCCTGGGTGAGCAGCGGTTGAACACCGGCTAGGTTTTCGTAGTCTAGGTGAGCAGCGGTTGAACACAGGCTAGGTTTTCGTAGTCCAGGTGAGCAGCGGTTGAACACAGGCTAGGTTTTCGTAGTCCAGGTGAGCAGCGGTTGAACACCGGCTAGGTTTTCGTAGTCCAGGTGAGCAGCGGTTGAACACAGGCTAGGTTTTCGTAGTCCAGGTGAGCAGCGGTTGAACACAGGCTAGGTTTTCGTAGTCTAGGTGAGCACCTATTAAACACAGGCTAGGTTTTCGTAGTCTAGGTGAGCAGCGGTTGAACATAGGCTAGGTTTTCGTAGTCTAGGTGAGCAGCGGTTGAACACCGGCTAAAAATATTTACAATGAAACCTAGAAATTATTAACAAATAGACATTACTGTAAAATTAGATTAGATTGTATTTACGGATTTCTCTCTTAAAATCAGTGATAGTTGTTAAAGATCGAAGATTATCAGGTTGAACACAGGCTAGGTTTTCGTAGCCTAGGTGAGCAGCGGTTTTCGCGAAAAACGCTGAATTAGTGTCCATTGATTCAACCCTAGCTAGAATAATTGACAGATAGTATAATTACAACAAAATTCCTGCTTACGAATGAGTCCGTAAGTGAGTGAATTACAGCTGCACACTCCAGTAGCTCGTGCTGATCTTCACATGCCACGAATAAGATGGCGGCTTGTACTTTTACCCACAATCCTTTGCGCGCGAAAAACTTTAAATCCGTTATAAAATCGCGGTAGAAAGGTTTTAAATCTTAAAAACAAGCCAGTACAAGTGCTGTTGCCAATCCACTGTTATTGAAGAGAATAAATGATTTCTACGTATTATTTTGACCGTGTTAGGTTCGCAAGGAATTGTGGTCAAATGTACAGCCGCCATCTTTTTCGATCAGCGGTGAATAAGATATACATTCTCCAGAGACTAATCCAGTCCCGTCACCCTCTGCAGGCTGCGTGAAATCCAGATGAGTGAATACGATGCAGAGATGTACGAGGAGTTCTCCTCGCGAGTCCGCCGCCAGGTCCAGTCCCTGCGCGTTATTTTGGATAGTCTACAAGCTAATAGCCTAGAACGTGTGTGGCTTCGAAACCAGACCTCTGGCGAGTTAGACGATACCAAGCTGATAGATGGACTTACGGGAGAACGTGCTATTTATAAGAAAAGGGGCGACGAAGAACCGGAGGTAAATAGCTGTTTAATAATAATAATATTAATAATAATAGCAATGATGATAATAATAATCACATACATGAGCATTCTTCATTCTAATTGGCTAAGACGCAGTTCATTAAGACATTTAAATACTAAGTTACAGTAGAAATAATTTTTGCGAGACTGTAGGTTGGGCCAACTAAATGTAGGGTGATGGTCAGACTGGTGAAGATAACGCTAGCGGTACGTTTATGGAGCTTATCTAGGTAGTCCTTACATCCTTTCCCACAACTGTCCCAAACATCAACACTTTACTGATCAACATCCGCGGATTTCACGTGAAGAGGATGGTCATTAATAAATAGGATGAACATATGTGGCCCGAGGATACTTCCGTGTGGTACACCGTGTGGAGCGTGCATCTGTGTTGCCTCTTTATCATCGAGAGAAACAAACTGACGTCTCCCAGTCATGGAAGATCGAAACCATTCGACAAAATGCTCGTTTATCCCATAGGCTTGCAGCTCTGTCTAGAGAATTTCGTCAATGAGTAGCAAACCGCTCGCACGATTGTTATCAAGGCTGAATAACAGCTGATCGACGATCGTAATTAGAGCAGTCTCGGTGCTGTGATGTTTGCGAAAGCCAGACTGTTGTGAATATAGGAAGTTATTAAATGTGTGTGATTAGAGTGAATTTAATTGATCCTTTATACTCGTTGCTTGCTATGAGATGTAATTAGAACGTGTAATTTGTACAACAGGTTTTTGTATTAGTCTGTGTGAATTCTAATTCATGGATGAATTCGTATATGGCTTTCTAGAGGGGCATTTTTAATGAAGAGATTACCATGCTTAATAAAAGGTGGTGGTGTTTCTATATAATAGTGGTACAACTTCATCTGAGTGCAATGCGGCGAAATTTCATTATAACATTGCCCCTCATTTCTAGGTCGGGACTCCCCAGCGTCTTCCCAAGCGTCTGCGTTTTGTCGTGGATGTCAGCGGTAGCATGTACCGATTTAACGGGTTGGATCGAAGACTGGAACGAATGATGGAGGCGTCATGCCTGGTAATGGAAGCATTTCACCAGTATGACGACAGAATTAAGGTTGGTGAAGCACAGGGAATTAAGTGAAGTTGCTAATTCTGATTGTTTAAATTGTGTAACTGCATTGCAGTTGCGAGTACGGTTTTACTATGTGTTTAGTACTTGTGTCTTCTAAATATAACAAATTAGATAATAGTTCGGTTGATTATCTATGATATGCCGCGGCCATCAATCCAGCTGAATTACTCCGAATTATCCTGAACATCCATCTATAACATCCCAGGAACATTATGTAATGTATGAGCAGTACGGTTTAGACTGGAAATCATTTACGAGAACAAACTACATATAAAATCTCTTTTTTTTTGGTGGCACTTCCGTTTTCCGACTGTTCTATTGCAGTAATCGTTGGAAATTGTGTAACAACCAAAATCCTTGCGATAAAACATTAATGGATCTTTCAAACAGCTATTGTTTTCCGTTTTACCTGGAGAATTATGATCAACAATGTTAGAGTGGTTTACTTAACCCGTGAAACAAAACGTAATAGTCAGTATCTAATAGTCAAATAGAAACAATGGAATTAGGGTCTAATAGTGACTATTAGTCTAATCTCTATTTCAGGGGTCAAGTAAAATCAGTCTAACAATGGTTATCATTGAGCTCATTGTATGCATTCAGTATTTTGCTTACATAACCTTCCTAACAATGAACTAAGATGGTTAAGTTACTCGTTCCTCGCGATTTTGATGACCGAAGGCGTAGCTCGAGGTCATCAAATCGCTTGCTCTCCGAGGAACGAGTACCAAATATTCCACTCACGGAAGGTTATGTTTTCAAACGCTAAACCTTTGTGAACCAGTGTTTTGACTAACAGTCGAAGATTTGGAGTATCACGTAACATAGAAATGCCACATGACACGATGGTGTTGTAGACCGGTTATAGCGGCCTTGCACGTTGATGACCTAGCGGTGGATGTCAATAACCTCTAGGACAACCTCCGTTGATATTTGTTATTAAGGGCGCGTTCCATTTACCGTATCAGGGCGCATTCGGTTGACCGTATTCCGGAATAAGAATACATAGAATAACCATTTCAAATCACTGATCGGGTTTGTTAGCCACTGGAATATAAAATGTATCCTGAATATCATATGTCAGCAAGCATTCGTAGTTTATAATGCAAAATGTGCCTGAACCAGTATTTTCCAGAGACTATTCCATCTATTCTTGTTCTGGAATAAGTCCAATCTAACGCGCCCTAACTTTGCTAGGAGCTTGAAATGTATCTTACCCATCATTGCCATGGAAACAACACTCGAAGCACAGTTTATTTCACTGCTATTTATCTTTTCCTACCATGATTGTTTTCAGTACGATATAGTTGGCCACTCAGGCGAGTCACCAGAAATAGTCTTTGTATCCGATGGCGCTGTACCGAAAAACAACCGTGAACGCCTCGACATCATGAAGCAGATGCACGCGCATGCGCAGTACTGTATGAGTGGTGACCATACACTGGAGGCGACTGCACTAGCTGTGAAACGAGTAGCAGCTCTCGACGCTGACGAACACTTCGTAGTTGTACTTAGCGATGCTAATCTCGAACGCTATGGAATACCCGCAAAGGAGTTCGGGAAGGTTTTGACCGCCGACTCCGAAGTCAACGCATTCGTAATTTTTATTGGTTCGCTTGGTAACCAAGCAGACAGGTGAGGCTTTCACTTTTTTAATGAAAACCATTGGGTTACATCCATGTTAACGTGGTGGCTGGAGCTTAAAACAACCTTGAGCTCGCCCGGCTTGGAGTAACGAGACTGCAGGTGTTGCCTGTGGTCGGTAGTGGGGGCTACCTGTGGTCGGTAGTGGGGCTACCTGTGGTCGGTAGTGGGGCTACCTGTGGTCGGTAGTGGGGCTATCTGTGGTCGGTAGTGGGGCTACCTGTGGTCGGCAGTGGGGCTACCTGTGGTCGGTAGTGGGGATACCTGTGGTCGGTAGTGGGGATACCTGTGGTCGGTAGTGGGGCTACCTGTGGTCGGCAGTGGGGCTACCTGTGGTCGGTAGTGGGGCTACCTGTGGTCGGCAGTGGGGCTACCTGTGGTCGGTAGTGGGGATACCTGTGGTCGGTAGTGGGGCTACCTGTGGTCTTGCGGCTATGTCATGCTGATGAGTCCTTAATAAGCTGTTTTTATTGATCGTGTGTATCAATTTTGTTATGTGGTAAATTGTAATTGTTGATAATTTGAAACGGACTTTATTCTTTCAACTAGTTTAACTTATTTAACTTGCATATTCCGTGTTTGTACGAAAATGTAATACTTTCTTATTATGTTTGTTGTCCAGGTTGGTGAAAAGACTGCCTTCTGGCCATGCCTTTCTCTGTCTTGATACCAAACTACTACCTCAAGTGCTGCAGCAGATATTTACATCTACAATGCTGAACTCAAGATAACATTGCCTAGTTAAAGAGGTTTTCTACCTCAAAGACAAACAATTTATAATTCTCAGGGTTGATATCTAGTTTTGCGTATCAGCTAAGGGTGTATTCCTTTTGAACTACATTAAAATAATTATAGTTAGTTTTCTTGGTCAAAAATGTATTTCTCCAAATAGGATCACATGTAGAAATATACTACTAATTCCTCATCAAAATAACAAGTTCCTAACCCTAACCCAATTCAGTATTCAAGTTGATATCATACGTCCAATGATTATCATTCATCGTAGATTAGTTTAATCCTGGACGACTGGCAAGAATAACAAGTGAATAATGAATCAAATATGTTATGTACGGGATCCTTATAAACGGTCGTCAATATATTGTGTATAATTATATAACTGCACACGTTGATTTCTGGTAAAGAAAGAGAACTTTTCATATACTTGTGGCTCAAGGGGGCTGCTAGGATATATTATTCGGGCATTCCTGCCTCGCCATTCCACCCTCGTTCCAAAATCCTTCTTCATTAGGATCCGACGAAGAAGGCCCAAGGAACGAGGCTGTCTTCCATCCTCCTCTTTGCTTTTCGTTGCTTCTCTACAGTAACAGGCGAGACAGGTTTCCTCTCCATTTCAACGGATTACACGTTGAACGGCGGGCGACATAGAATAATGATGTGTTGATCGACCACACTGAGCCACTCCGCCAGGAAAGTTACGTTGCGAATCAGTAAATATGAAAGAGCTGTAATTGTAGCTAGAGTTGCCTAAATTAGAGAGAACCTAGTATTTAGATAACCTCGATAACTATAGCTATGATAGTAAAGGGAGGGCGTTGGGTGAGGAACCAATTGCGTTTAACGTGTCCAACGTGTAGTTTAGAAAGTACGTGTGCTGGAACCTGCAATTGTAGCATATCTGATCACCTGGTGGTCCGTTAAATGGATTATCCAGGCCATACGTACTCAGTACTTCACAGGATGAGTGAGTGATACCTATGACAGTAGAATAAGATAGGTGCTACGAGTGCATATTTAAGGCATTGCCTTCCAGAGCTGATATTGTTCGAGATGATGTACGACCAAAACGTTGATTACTAAAGAAATGGTAAACGTGCAGCGTGCGTCCATCGAGTTACGGACGCACACGGGAGGTTGCTAAGCACGAAAAATGCTAAGCTACTTGAGTGCTTAGGCAACCTCCCAAGTGCGTCTATAACTCGATGGACGCACAGCGGTGGCGTTTACCATTTCTTTTATAACATAACCACGACAATTAAAGAGCAAATAATGTTTTTGTTGGTGATGAAATATAAATTCTCAATACATGAAGCGCGCGAAAAAAAATCGCATAAATTAAGCTGAGCGCTGGCGCGACTGTTCCAGTGCAAAAACAAGTCATTCATTGATCTCTGCTCAACAAAGTTTATTCAAACCTTGGTCCTAAGGAAAAGAGAAGATCTAGCCAGCTAAAAAGGTCTCGAACTGCAAGAGAAAGACAATTATTCAGTTCCTTTTGTTGGAAGCAATCGCTTTGGTAAAGCAAAAATTAAGAAAAGGGTTCATTCGTCTGTTGATAACTGAATAGCTTTCGGCGGAATTAAAAACGACCAGCACACCAGAGGTTTGGAATTCCGTCGTTTTTCCTATGGATTGGAGTGAACTGTCAGCTGAATCTCCTGGTTTTGGCTTGTTGCTGTTGCCATTTGTGCCAGTACGGGATATCCTTGAGACAAGTGAACTAAGTAAGTTTGATTGTTGTTCTCTAAAATTGTAAGTTTAATTACTTTCACATCCAAAAGTGGCAATAAAATTATCTCGTAAAATAAAATGAACTCACTGAATGTGGAGCTTATTCGTTATTCTGTAGTTGACATTAATATCAGGACACTAGAGAACGTTTTAGTGAGGTTTATTCGTTTAATTCCACTATGTCTCCAATTAGTTGCAAAGCTAAATACATTTGACACTTAAATAAAGTTACTTACTTACTTACTTACTTATACCCACAATAATCCCCGCTTCTATCGCTTTAGGTAAGTAGGATATTACACAAAAAGATATTGAAACATTCTATCAAAACATTAGGATGCTGTTTACTGCTTTGGGTTGTGAAAGAAAACCCTGTTTCCTCGGTGAATGCGGCTTGTATCCGAGCAGAGTTTCTATGTTTGATTCTTTCTCACCAGAGTAACAGACGATACAATCAGATGTTTTCCCGGTGCTGTGGTAAGGCTAGAAGGATTCAATCCTTGTCTGGCGGCTGTTCCTTGCTTGAACGAACTGAAGAACAGCTGATTGACCCATTGTGTTTACGCATTTAATGCAAATGATGAAATTGAAACAATCGCAAATGAACTGGGTCGCAGTCGCACAGTCGTGACTGTCCGGATCTTCACACGCTGTGACGTCCTCAACAAACGACAACAAACACACGGGAAAATCAAAGTCAAATACATTATCAATAATTAAGCAACTAAAGGTTTTGAGATAACCTCGGAAATGGTTGTCTCCCCTACATGAAGTGTCGAATGGGCAGATTCAGACAATTTATTTATTTGTGCACTAATATCACACGGCTCTAGCTAGGAGTCAGATTATTAAAATACACATATACTCTACTGCTTGCAGCACTTCACTTTTGTTAGAAACCTCTAGTTATAAGTTTAGTTTCTACCAAATAAACCATTGACATTGTGGTTTCTTTTAACTAGCTCATAAAACTCGTCTGGATTTTTTTAATAATAAAAAATGCTGCCCCTTTACCTCTAAATATCGAGATTGAACAGTTCGTCGTCTTTTTTTTCCGTCCTTTCTGAATGTTTCAGGATCCAAAACTCCGTGCAAAAGCTCGTAAATCTTGTTCGTCGTTCGTACAGATTTGCAAGCCGTCTCAACTCTTCCTTTTTTGGTACGGTGGCTCGGAAAATAAATGAAGCTCAAATTTGCCAAGACAGTCGCTGGACAAAATTCCCTTTTCACTTGGATTAGAAGTTTTCTCTTATTGTCCTGTAAAATAGTTTTCGTGGGAATAGAAAAGAAAAATGTGGTGCAATCGTGAACAAAATCCGACGTGAGCGTGCAACCCATGGGTAAATGGTCCACGGCTATTAGCCAATCAGAGCGCTAGGTTTATCGTGGTTATGTTATAAAAATACTTGGTACAACGAAGGTACATCCGTCGTTAAAGTGCCTCTAACCCTTCTTGGCATTTTTCTACTTATGAATCTGTGAAAGGTTTTGAGTACTTCTGCGAAGAAAGTTTTGGTTTACGATAGTACTCTATTTTCTACGCTTGTTTGAATTGCTGAATAACTGACCTTTCCTGACCCATGACCGCGTAAGTAAAAAGCCTGGGTCAACCCTGGGGTGACGTCATCTCATTAATGCATTATCCTCCATGGCGCCTTTCTATCACAACAACATCGATTTATAGAAAATATACATAGTTTGTGAGTTGTTAGTAAAAAAAAAAGTCATTTTAGACAAAATCTTGAGTATTCATTCAAATTATTGCAACGTCGAATAACCTAACCGAACCGAACACGCAAATAAATACGGCCGATTCTATGAGTCCGCCATTTTGTCTGATTATGAATAATTCTAAGGATGATAACGTTAGGCAAGTACTAATTTCTAGTCGGGCTGTCTTCAAAAACCTATATGTTAAACTATACATCCTGTACAGCTGTTTCTTTAGCATTTTGTAGATGTCCGCTATTTTAATTCTTGCACGAAGTTTCATGTCTTTACAATGCTCTTCTTCTGAGTTGTAGAGTTTGTGTTGTGTTCAAACAGTCCGTTTACGTGGGGATTCATAGTAAACCGAATGAAATGATGAAATGTTTACTTTATTTAAGGCTGCGAAGTTTTGGCGACCATCTTGGTTGTCGAGGTTACCATCCGAGATGGCCGCCCTTACATTTTACGGTAACATTTTGATTCGCCCATCACTCTGAAACGAAATGCACTTCTACTTCAAAATCTGGCTCAGAGATTAAGTTTTGATCTACCTTAAAGCTCAAAAACATTTTATTTCATTTGTTACGTAATTGCAACCCAAGAATAGCGCCAAGTAAGGGTTTAGAAGTAATTTTAAGATTTGTTTTACATTTTATGAAAAAGGAATGAGCAAATTGGGCAATCGACTGTTTAAAGTAAAGCAACTTTATTTAACGTCGGTAACTCGTGACAGTCTGATGAGACTGATAAACTTCAGGCCGACGGGAGTCCTACGATTTTACGTCCTTATCCGAGAAGACGTGAAGGTCTAACCATTTGCAGTTGTTTCACAAAGGCAGCACCATCTACTCAGTTATTTTAAGACCCTGAGTGTTGGTCCGGCCGGGGTTTGAACCCACGACCTCCCGCTCAACAGACCGGAGCTAACCACTGAGCTAGCCGGTTTCTATTTTTACTGAAAATATCAAAAATAGATTCTTGCTGAATTTGCAATATGCTAAACAGGTTTTCTTGCGTAACATCCACATTCAAACATGAGAAAACAGAAACCTGTTATCACTAATAATCTCTGAACTTCAGTTTGTTTTACAAAGGTTAAATGTAGCCTGCTATGCAGACGTATTTTTTCCACTCATAAATTCGAAGAAAAAAGTTACTTTTTTCTTCGAATTTATGAGAGTGAAAAAATAAGTCTGCATAAGCATAGGCTTTCACGAAAGCCTGAGAAAACAAAAAACTTGTCAACACTAATCTCTGTTATTCTTTTCGAATCACAGTAGCCTGTATAGCGTCCCTAGGGGGGGGGGGGGGAGGGGGGAGGGGAGTGGGGAAGAGGGAATCGAATTTCTTGAATACGTGACTTTCTACGAGTGATAAGTTCGTATCGCTTCTTCGTTCGATTTCAACGTGAATTTGAATAAATTAAGTGCTTTCTCGATCTAAAGCATGTCTAAAGGACAAGTTCTAAATCAACTAGTTAATTTCATGAGAATTTTGTGACCTGGCATCGCTTTATTGTGTGGTCTACCAGGCCACGCTGTGAAGATACGCTCATCTGTCCCTGCACCTCGAACCACAAACATGTATGCTCTGTGAAAAAATGGCACTCTGAAACATTCATTGCAGCTACTCTACTGCTTTCAAGCCAATCGCAGCGCGCATTCTCAGTGCATCGTTTATGATTAACCTTGTCAAAATTGGAGGATTGCTCACATACCGCCGTCTAGAGAAAACAACAACAACTTCTTTATTGTCATAAAATGAGACTTTTTTTTTTAAACGGGCGCATTTTATGAATTGGTTCCAGTGGTACACCGCTGGTCGGAGTAATTAGAGAATTCAATGAAATGAATCACAGTCGGAAAAAAACTCTACTTGGGCATGTCGTTTCCTATCTAACGGTGCGTTCGATTGACCGTATTCCGGAATAGGAATAGATGGAATAGTCTCTGGAAATCACTGGTTCGAGCATATTTTGCACTGTAAGCTACAAATGCTTGCTGATATATGATATTCAGGATACATTTAGTATTCCAGTAAACGTGATTTGTAGTGATCATTCTGTTTATTCTTATTCCGGAATACGGTCAATCGAACGCACCCTAAATTTATATCCTTGTGTTATCTAATCGGCCATGAGATAGCGCCATCTAACGTTGTTGTTACCAACCCATCTCCTTTCCCTCCAGGTTTTCAGTTCAGTGCCGAATATTAATGACCGAGGTAATATAAAGTGCATAGAAACGTTTATTTAAACAGGTTATTTGTTCAGTCGAGTACATTCTTTAAATGTTATCAAAAGAGTTTTAAGGTAATGGCCTTATAAAATAAAGCCAACATGTTTACATATATCTATATAGACCCTGTGCATAAAGCTGGAACCTTAAATGTACATAAATTCAGAAGTTAACATTTGAAGAAAAATTGACACTGTAACCTGAAAGAGCAAGTACAAGTTATTCATGATATGCAATTTAATACTCTTATCACAAATTTCTCCAAAGTTATTACCATTTAAGGCTCAGGAAAAACATGAAAGCGAGGCTGGTAGGACCATGGCTGACTATTTTCATACAAATCTCTCAGTATTTCAAAAGTTTATTAACCTGTAGCAATGTAACTTATGACACTCAAATTTCACAGGATTACTTATTTTTGCATGTTCTTTTACGTGACAATGTTGGTTTTCACAAATATTCATTGCTGACTGGAGAAATCCATTGTAATCAAAATGTCCTTTATGCATAAGGTGTCTAAAGCCCGCTTTAAACGACAAGCATTGTGGATTGTGGGCACGGCACTTCTAAATTGTAGGTACGCGGGGGGGGGGGGGGGGGGGGGGGGGGGCAGTGCGCCACTGGTACCACACATTTGTGTCTTTAAATTAGGAATGTTAGGGGAACACGTGCCCGAAAATATTGGGCTGTCTAGACCCTGTGAAAAGGTAGTCATGGTCCGCCTGTTCGGAGTGCTGTGACCAGAATACTTGTCATGTGTTTAAATAGGTGTGATTGAGTAAGTAACAGAATGAGTGAGTGGGTGAGTTCGGTTAATCTTTTTTTTGTCGAATTTGAAAGCGTATTTTCTCTTCGTAGGCGCGCAACACAGCGAAATAAAATAGCCGAATTTCTATCTTTCGAACACATCTTTGTTGGGTTGATTTAGGGTTCAGTTTTCCTTTTAGTTCGGCGTATGAAAAGAGCGGCGTTTGAATAAACGTTAAACGCCCTTCCAGTGTCCTCATAATACGACAATATCTGTCGAACCTAATACATCCGCAGCACCTAATCCAAACATGTCGAACTCATTGATTCAGGCGTCGCTCTTCTGCCATACTTAATTCTTCCATTATTGTTCGGCGCATGAAAAGTTCGCCTTCTGTACTTGTCTGTACTCGTGGTGAGGGATCTGACGGTGAGTTGTCGTAGTGTTAATGAATAATTAGCTGTTTATTTTTATTTTTTTACTTCTTTGGGAAAACATATTGATTTTTTGTTGTATTAATTTTACTAGTTGTCTGGGATGAAATAGAAATAATGGAATTTCGTGGTACGGAAATATACATGGAGTAAGGTATGGCAATAATACATTGAAAGAATTATATCATTTTCAGTTCCTAATAATATATTACTCATCAAAGCTGTTCAGTTAGGGTTACAAACTTTTAGGATTACGTTTTGACAAGGAACTTTGCTTGCTGAGACTAAACACCAACCGATCTCTTCTGCGCATGTGTGATCTCGAGTTGACACCGCGGTTCACTACTTCCAAATGCGACAAACACATTGACGAGATTTATTCATTCGACTGGTCTTTTTGCCACTGAATCAATCTGACTAGATCTCTTCAAAGTACTAGCGTCAATGGAGGGAGCGAAATAAGCACTGAACCTGTCTAATAGGGTAAGTAGAAAAGTTTTACTTAAAAGCCAGTTTATTTTGTGTGTGTATCATGCGGAAAGTTAAATATATTAGGTCTCTAATGTGTTTAACAATGGAGACGGAATCGCCGAGTCGTCTTAATTCGTTCTTTACGAGGGCAGGAGGCCCATGGCCAGTCTGAATGAGAAAATACTTATTTTAGCAATAACATTGTGACCATCGAATTTTCAATTCACTCAGTGTTGAGGGGTTTTCCCCGCCTTTTGTCTTTTCTCGTCAATTTCTTTCATTCTTTTTTACAGCTTCTTCGCGAATAAATGAAATTATCCGCTTTTGCACAGCACTAATAAAAGGTATCGCTTAATAAGACAAAATAGTGGGACATCACTCACAATTGTTTAATCCGTACCCTTCCCCCAACAACATAATACATTTGTATTATATCAGTTAACCGGGTTTTGGCACTAAGGTTTTTATATCTTGATCCGAAGTCAGTGTCAACCGGCTTTCCGTCGACTGTTTGTGTTGTGTGAACACAAGCTGCAAATTTTCGGATGCGACGCTAACCTCACACGGTTTAGCCTGAATTTGTCGAAGCTCTGCCTTTTGAGTGTCAAAACGAAAAGCATTGAGTTAAACCACGAGGAAAATTCTATTGTCTTGAATTCAAAACGTATTGATGTTGCCTTTGGCTAATTGTAAACTTAATATCTTTTTCGGATGTAAGAAATGGTAAAACTGTTCATTTGGTTTCTCGACGATACTCAGAATATAAATCATTGGGTGGCGTTTATACTAATTGGAAAGAGATTTTACATTACGCCGCTAAGAAATTATCCAGAAGAACAATTTCTGTAAAACTGTGCAAAATTCAAGTTCCGCAGGCATCGGCTCATTATTAGTAATTCAGCTGGTCCGGCTCCCTCGCGGCGGTATGATTCTTTAAGAAATCAGATTTCCAAGTAAATCGAGATGCATTTTTTTTAGCCCTCTGGTTGCTAGGATATCTGTATTTTCAGTAAAACATCTCCTAAACTCAGTACTGATGATTGAACATCGCTGTAATTTACAATGTTTAATTCTGATCACTGGTAATCATACAATATAAGCTATATAAATTTAAACAACAATATTCTATTCGATAGAAAAATGATATACATGTATAAAGTAGTTGGTATAACCAATACTAAAATGTAGTAAATGTATATTATATTTTGGGGCTAGATATAATCTTATAACATCAAATCTATTCATAATATAAAATGTAGGTTCTGGAAACACTTCTAAATGAAAGCTATTATCAACGACATCCTAAGCCATCACACGTGCATTAGTAG